>CP063407.1:600000-1135000 GCA_017357885.1 Monilinia vaccinii-corymbosi | reverse complement strand
GTTTTTTTTCCTCCGCTTATTGATATGCTTAAGTTCAGCGGGTATCCTTATCTGATTCGAAGTTAATTATAGAAAGTTGAGGTTCGACGGGAGCACGCCGGGCACCTGGAACGAGGAGATTACTGCGTTCAGGACCCAGCGGCGCCGCCACTGATTTTAGAGCCGGCCATCGCTGGCGAGGGCTCAACACCAAGCAGGGCTTGAGGGTTGAAATGACGCTCGAACAGGCATGCCCCCCGGAATACCAAGGAGCGCAATGTGCGTTCAAAGATTCGATGATTCACTGAATTCTGCAATTCACATTACTTATCGCATTTCGCTGCGTTCTTCATCGATGCTAGAACCAAGAGATCCGTTGTTGAAAGTTTTAACTATTGCATAGTGCTTAGACGACATGAATAAGAAGGGTTAGGTCATTGGCAGGCACGTAAGGCCCGGAGGCGGCCCGCCAAAGCAACAAAGTAATGATACACAAAGGGTGAAGAGGTTCTGCTTTTAAGGGCGTGAGCTCTATAATGATCCTTCCGCAGGTTCACTTACGGAAACCTTGTTACGACTTTTATTTCCTCTAAATGACCAAGTTTGGATAACTTTCTGCTTCTGAGTGGGTGTTTCCACTCTCCCTAAGGCAGTCCGAAAGCCTTACTTAGCCATTCAATCGGTAGTAGCGACGGGCGGTGTGTACAAAAGGCAGGGACGTAATCAACGCAAGCTGATGACTTGCGCTTATTAGGCATTCCTTGTTGAAGAGCAATAATTGCAATGCTCTATCTTTAGCACGACAGAGTTTAACAAGATTACCCAGACCTTTCGGTCAAGGAGAGAAACTCGTTGGCTCTGTCAGTGTAGCGCGCGTGTGGCCCAGAACATCTAAGGGCATCACAGACCTGTTATTGCCTCAAACTTCCATCGGCTTGAGCCGATAGTCCCTCTAAGAAGCCAGCGACCAGCCAAAGCTAGCCTGGCTATTTAGCAGGTTAAGGTCTCGTTCGTTATTGCAATTAAGCAGACAAATCACTCCACCAACTAAGAACGGCCATGCACTACCACCTACAAAATCAAGAAAGAGCTCTCAATCTGTCAATCCTTATTGTGTCTGGACCTGGTGAGTTTCCCCGTATTGAATCAAATTAAACCACAGGCTCCACGCCTGGTGATGCCTTTCCGTCAATTTCTTTAAGTTTCAGCCTTGCGACCATACTCCCCCCAGAACCCAAAGACTTTGATTTCTCGTGAGATGCCAAACAAGTCATAAGATAACATCGCCCGATCCCTAGTCGGCATAGTTTATGGTTAAGACTACAACGGTATCTGATCGTCTTCGATCCCCTAACTTTCGTTCACTGATTAATGAAAACATCCTTGGCAAATGCTTTCGCAGTAGTTAGTCTTCAATAAATCCAAGAATTTCACCTCTGACAATTGAATACTGATGCCCCCGACTATCCCTATTAATCATTACGGCGGTCCTAAAAGCCAACAAAATAAAACTATACGTTCTATTCTATTATTCCATGTTAATGTATTCGAGCATACGCCTGCTTTGAACACTCTAATTTTTTCAAAGTAAAAATCCTGGCTCCCCGACATACCCAGTGAAGGGCATACGGCTCCCCAGAAGGAAAGACCCGATCGGATCAGTACACGCGGTGAGGCGGACTGGCCAACCAGGCCCAAGGTTCAACTACAAGCTTTTTAACTGCAACAACTTTAATATACACTATTGGAGCTGGAATTACCGCGGCTGCTGGCACCAGACTTGCCCTCCAATTGTTCCTCGTTAAGGTATTTAAATTGTACTTATTCCAATTACAAGACTCAAAAAAGCCTTGTATCAATATTTATTGTCACTACCTCCCCGTATCGGGATTGGGTAATTTGCGCGCCTGCTGCCTTCCTTGAATGTAGTAGCCGTTTCCTACTTACCTAATAAATACTAGTCAAGTTTCATTTCACTTCACTTCATTCTCTATACATCACAACCATCTTCAATCCTCATCTCATATTCCACACTACTCTTTGAATACATTTCAACCATCATGTAATACATCTATCCATTCTTCTGTTACTGTCAATAAGCTGAAATAGTGAAGAGTATAACGAACTGATCTTATAATTAGTCCCACCCAGCAACAAGATGTCCGTCCAAAATCATCGAAAGCCTCCAATCATTATTTCAGCACTGAAGCCAAGCAAGGAGCCCGCGAGATCCGCCACATTCATCTTTCTACACGGCTATGGTTGGTCCGCTGATCAGTTCAATCAACACCCTCCAGACAGGTTGTCTGTAGCTCATCACATTCACAAGTCGCCGTCACTCCAGCATGTCAAGATTGTTATTCCAGAAGGATTGCAAAATATTTGGCCTTCTCCAGGTAAACATACGTGGTATAACATCGATCAACCGATCCCTTCTGCTGGCGATGCTTCGGAGACTCACGTGTTTGGGCAGCATAATCCTGATGTCCGCGATATTGAAGTCTCACTTGACTATTTTGAATTGTTGATCGACTCAGAGCTTGCAATGGGGACTCCTGCAAATAGAATCATATTCATGGGGGACAGCCTGGGCTCTTCCATTTTGTTTTTGTTCCTGCTCACTCGGCGAAGAGCTGCAGCTCTTGGTGCTGTCATTTCATGGGCCGGATTTTCTGCGACCTCGTTAGAAACAGTAGCGCAGATGCAAGAAAACAATGGACTATCTCATCGTTGGGCGAAGAAAACACGGTTGTATATGCTGCATGGCAAGGATGATATCTTCGTCCCTTTGTCAAGATCTCGCGCCCTCGCGGATGCTCTTGAAGTCTACCGCTCTCGTGGTCAGGGCTTTGCAACACTTCAGTGGGAAATCGTGGATGGCGCGCGCCATTCCTTGGTTGAGCCTGTTTGGCCTCACGTTCGACGTATTTTGGAGGGTTTCCTGATAGATATTGAGCCAGCTTCCAAGTTATGAAGCTATCACTTGTATCTCCGCCCACCTGATGCTCCACAAAGCATCGCTCAATCAAGGTGACATCAAAAAGGTAGAAAAGAAGTGTGAAAAGCAGTTATTAAGGTTAATTGAGCTTAATCTGAATAAACTTAACCGACATTAACCCCTTATTGATGCCAGCCAGGCGGATTAATAAGCATATAAACTTTTCCCGGTAAGCCATCGCATAAGTTTCAACTTATCAATCCTGGGTACTGTATGTATCAAAAACACTGCAACCGAGGCAACTAGAGCTTCTTGAGGGGTTAACCTTGCCTGGGAAAGATGCGGGTAAGTATATTTCCGACCGAAATTCTCCAATCAAACTAACCTTGGCGCATAATTGTTTTCTAGATTCTTTTGTCCATATTGTGGTGTTTAAGTTCTTAGCCACTCCAGCGCTTGGGGGAGGGTAGTAGTTCTATCTGAGGGAGAGAAAGGTGTTCTGTGGATCTTGGTCTTATCAGGGGGAGGGGGAGGGGGGTTATGCGATGGCCTCATAAGGTCATCTACCCGCCTAACTCTATCTCTTTCTTGTCCATCCAAGATAAACGTCCTTCTAGTTAACCCGGACTTGGTCTCTCTCAATTTCATCCTCTCGCGCTTCACTGTTGTCCCTTTTCAGCTGTGTTGTGCTACGTTGCATGCTCAATCGGGATTGCATCTTGATACCATATCATCGTCTCAATCTTGATTGACTCTTGATCGGTCCAAGAAAGAAAGAGTTGATTACCTACGTGACGCAAAGAACGAGCCGGCGAACGTAAAAGAAAGCAATCATGTCTTACAAGCCAGCAATTGCAAGCATGTCCCTCGGGCGCTGCTTCGCCCATCACAGCCTCGAAGCAAAGTTCAAAGCCGCTAGACATGCCGGTCTCTCTGGCATCGAAATGTGTACGAACTCCATTCTCCAACTCCCAAGCTCCATGCCATCCCAAAGTTAATAATTAACCCATCTCACCACAGTCTACGAAGATCTCGCCGACCTAGCCTCCACCCTGCCCTCCCACCCATCCCCCTCCTCTCACATCCACGCCGCCCAATACATCCGCTCCCTCTCATCATACTATGCCCTCCCCATCATCGCCTGCGGCCCCTTCTCAGACTACGAAGGCCTCCTCTCCCCCTCCGCCCGCAAATCCAAGCTCGAAGAGCTGCACCTCTGGTTCCAAGTCTGTCGCATCCTGGGCACCGACCTCATCCAGATCCCGTCGACCTTTTCCTCCCCCACCACCCACACATCCTCGCGTGCCCAAATCATCTCCGATCTCCGCGAGATCGCCGACCTCGGCGCCGCGCAAAAGCCACCCTTCAGATTCGCCTTTGAGAATCTCTGTTTCGGGACGCACATCGACACGTGGAGCGGCGCCTGGAATGTGGTCCAAGGCGTCGACCGAGATAATTTCGGCCTGTGCCTCGACACTTTCAACATCGCCGGACGCGAGTTTGCCGATCCCGCGTCCCCGACTGGCACCGTGGCGAATGCAGAAGCGTCATTCAGAAAGAGCATGGAGAAGATGGTGCAGACGATTGATCCCCACAAAGTGTTCTACATTCAGATTGTCGATGCAGAACGCCTCTCTGCACCGCTGATTGAAGGGCATGAGTTTTACGTGCAGGGACAGAAAGCACGCATGTCGTGGAGCCGGAATTGTCGGCTGTTTTTGGGGGAGCAAGATAGAGGGGGGTATCTGCCGGTGATGGATGTCCTGAAAGCCATTTGTGATGGGTTAGGGTATCGAGGTTGGGTAAGCTTCGAGTTATTCAATCGGAGTTTAGTGGAGAGGGGAGATCATGTGCCGAGGGAACATGCGGAGAGAGCGATGAAGAGTTGGGAATACGTATGTGGAGAGATGAGGTGGGAGAATGTCGGTCCTAATTTGAATGAGAGAAATGCAGAAAGAGAAAAGGGGGGAGAGATAGGGAGCGAGGTTATGGCGAGGTTGTGAGTTTTGCATCAACTGCATGGCGTTTGGCGGGGTGAGGGTTCATTGATATCTTGGCGCAGAACTACGTATTGCGGTACGCAGTGCTTGTATGTATTATTTTGCTGCGATGACGACGTCGCATCTTCCACTACTGCTTAAATTGATAAATTAGGAATTTATACAGCCATAACTGGGATCCCGGTATATCGCAATGCGGTATAATCAGGCTCATCTGTAATGAATATTGGACATATACACAATGTTCTTTAATAAGGAGTCATCGGTTCCAAGCTTTCCTTCTCAACCGAAGATGCTTCAAGCACTGCCACTAGGTTTTGTGCTTTGCTCCTCAGCAGCACTCAATGCTTGCAGTATCTGCCCAGCCTCAATTCCTTCATCACCATGCCCAAAATTCATGCTTCCTCCGAATCCTGCTTCACCAGGCATACTCATTCCAGCATTTCCAAATACTTGAGCACCTATCCCTAATGGATCTGTCGCAGAGCTCGCTAGCAACTGCTGAAATATGCTATTGTTTGAATATAGCGGATCAGGTTCACGACAAAAGGTATAAAAATCCTGGCTTCGTTTATCTGGGTCTTCGAAGCCAAGATTTACTAGACTTTGATCCATGCTATTCGTCCTATATATTTGTTAGCACTGACTTGTGACGGACGAGGCATGACTTTGAAGGGAGGTTAGCATACCATTCCATTGCATCCATAACGGCAAAGTCGTTGAATATTGAATCACCATCAGTATCCAGACTGCTTGGAGGTATTGCTTGTTGCAAGTTGATTGATTGCTGGAGCAATCCAAATGGTATTTGATGGGTGGCCCTAGTTTGGTTCTGGTTTTGTTGATGGACGCTCCAGGGACTTAGAGTTGCGCTATTCCCACTATTATATACCGAATGAGGACTTTCTGAGAATCTTGTCGCGAAGTTGTCTATCGCAGATCCATTGAAAGGCTGATTGGACTGCGATACCGAGGAGTCAGTGATTGTCTGTGGAGGATGATCATTTGAGAAAACGGGGAACAAAAGAGTTGTGAATTAAGAAAGAGAATTTGAAACATCCAAATGGAGTTAGAGGTTAGGGAGCCGGATGCCATGGTACCAATCAAACTCACATGTGATTTCGGCGGCACGAGAGTCTTCGTATATTGCATATTATTTCTGTTGGGTCGTGCTACATTCATGTTGTTAATTGATTGCGATCGGAAGACTTGAGGGCTGTAGGGCTGATTAATTTCGTAGCTGGTTGTGTTGTTCGGCGTTTTGGCCGTCTGAGGAATTTCTGGGGCGGTTGGGACCATAAGGTCAAACGCAGCTTGGCTCTCACATTGATTCTTCAACAGCGCATTTTCGGCAGCATTCTTGAACGATTCAAAGACTGGCCAAGCTGGTTCCATCGTAGAAACGCACATATCCAAATCATATTTCCAATCGTCGAGAACTACAACGCCGGAAAATCAGTATTGCCTATCGTAGAATATTGCGAACACTTGAAGGTCGGAAAGAAATAAAAAGAACTGAGTATGCTGACCAATATGCGTGTTTTCTATACTTCGTTGAACTGCACGGATAACAGCATATGCCGTCTTGGTGTAGTATTCGAATGTAGGTGAGACAATGAGGAGCCCAAAATTGTATGAATGCTGCTTGAGAAGGTGCACTATTTGGCGTGCCGATCTCGTGCAAGGTTTTAAATCAGGATCCGCCTTTCGCTGTCCATGGGAAATGAGTTGACATTCCGCAAGGGTGGTAAAATATGCAACGTGGAGATGGTAATTATGCGGCAGCAATGAAGAAGCTTGCTCGCTATTGATTGTAGTGGCATCGAAATATAAGGGCTGAGATTGGGACTGGCTCCAATTGTGTAATCTTTCCAATAAGCCTGTGCTGAATTGGACAGTTTTTGCACTATCAGATGCACAACTTGCATCATTTAGTATCTGAAGGACTTGAATTAGGCGATTGAAAGTACTCAAAATAGATGCAGGAACTCTTGGGTTTCCAATGCTTTTTCTTTGGACCGTGAGACAGTCCGTCCAAGGGTCCCATTCTTCTAAACCATCCTCAACCAAGATCCCGACACGGTCTAGATCATCTGACCTCAAATACGGCCGTCTTTTTAAACGTGCTGCGACCAAGGTGTCTAGAGCAAAACATCCAAGGAATACATGTCTGGATCTCGAGCTGTGCTTTGAGCGAATTGGGTCCTCAATCAATGGTTCATCAAGACCAAGCTCGATTGCAATCCTGACAGCTTGTCCAACAAGAATCCAAGCTCTGTTGAAATTGCCTAAGCCAAGATTTGCAAGAGTTAATATTAATAGAGCCTGCACATGACCAAGATCAAAGATCCCTTCATCATTGGGAACAAGAGCTCTTGCATACGTATACATCCTTTCGGCTGTCCAAAAATCTCGCGATACTAGACCCTGAGCGTGAGGTATGTTGTTTATGGCCCTATGCTGAAACTTGGCATAAGCTATTGCAGCCCATAAAAGTGCATGGTCCCCACTGATAGCCTCGGTTCCAACATTCCGAATTTGAGAGTATTGATACGATATTCGTAGCAAATCGTGCTTTTCCACAATGGGTAGCCAGCAATGAGTATAAGAGAAATACACATCAAGTAGATGCCACGTTTCCGATGGAAGCTCTGGCAAACTTGTTCTGGCTTTTACGTCAACTGTTGGATAAGGAGAACCCGACATTGTTCGATGGTGTGCGCGGTGATCTTGAACAGCACTAGGGAAGTTTCCGACGGGACGTTTGGCAGCCATTGGTGATACAAGTACTTCCTCTGGTATATGAAACTCAACTTTTTGATCGGGCCAGCCGCACATCGATGTCCTTTGTTGAGACTCATTATCTAGAACTGATATTGGAGAATCAGACTGGCCGCTACGTAACACAGGTCTTTTCCCTATTTGTGCATCTGAATCGAGTCGTTTTCTCTTACTGACATCGGTGCTACCGGAGCTAGATCCTAGCTCTAATATCGGCAGTAGCCTCTCAAGCTCTCTTAACAGTTGAGACTTTCTCCATACCTCAGCCAGGCTGTCCATTTGCCCATCCTCATTTCTCCAAGTACTGACAAGTGCCTCGTTTGTCTCATCACCCTACAGGATTGGGAAGTCAGTAATTGCTTTCAAAAGAAGGCTTTGGGGGGAGCGTCAGGAGCCGAATCCGTATAAACCGACAGAACAAGAATTAGAGGACATCCAAAGAGAGCCCCCGTATCAGGGATTTGCCTCCCCCAATCAGACAACATTGGTAGCTTAAATTGTCCCCGGCCATTAAAGTCCTCGACAGAATCAGATGTCCCATATCACTTCAAAATCCCGTATAGTTCCCAAAAAATTGATCGCGATACAGTTCTGGAGGTTTTGATCCCCCCAGTGGACCAGAATGTATCAATCGAGATAACAATTGGGCATCAGGGAGGGTGAAATGAAAGCTCAATTATGCTTACGTTGAATACTGAGAGAATCCCGTCCTCAACGCCTTCCACTTCTCTCAATGCAAGGCCCCATAGCTTCTCGATTCCACGAACGTATCCTTCCGGCAAGCCGCGTTTTTTCACATTTGCGTCATATGAACATGTTCGACCGTGGGCCAAGCAAGTTGAGCATGATGGTCGTTCCCCGTCGCACCTGTCTTTGCGACTCCTGCATTTATCGCATGCCTGAGAGACCCTTTTACGCGTGCCTTGCAATTTTTTGGTATTCTTTGCGTCGTCGTTGTTGTTCGATGGTGTCGCCCCAGCCTTCGCGCTTCTCGAATAATCTTCTTGCTCCATTATTATAACGGATAATAGACAACGGGGGATGATGCCCGCTTCAGCCCGAGCAAGCTTCGCATACGAACCATGTGCCTGTTACCAATTGATCCGTTTCTCGTTTCCGCCAAGACAATTCTCCAATCCTGCACCGTTTCCAATGGGTCGTCGAGGTGGGGATTGTTTTCCTGCCACAGCCATCAAGAGCGGTGCCAATGTTGCATTGCGTTGCAGCAGTGAGATTCGAGATTCAATCCAGGTAGATTCCAAGTTGCAAGTGAGTTGAATGTCTTGAAGTCGCCGTAACTCCTTCGCTCGTTCCCCTCCTTCCCATAACCCCACAGATGCCAAGTCTTATCTACTCAAGCCAAGACGCGGCAACGGGAGAGGGTTTACCCGATGCTTATTAAGCAATCCTCTGATGAGATATACTTTACCATGAATGATGATCATGATAGACCCCGTCTCGATTGGTAACCCTATCTTCATATCCTCCCATCCTCCTCCTATTCATCTTCTCCAATCCGCTCATTCTCCCTCAAAAGTTGCTGAGGTTGATCCAATTCGACTGGAGCTGGAGCGAACGGAGCCCCTTCATCCTTCATCCTTCATCCTTCATCCTTCAATCACGTGCACCTGAGAGATCAACATCCAAAATCTTCATGCCCATGCGAGCCGGAAGGAAAAAAAGATGGCTCTAGCAACCCAGATCATCCCAAAGAATGGGACCCCCGAGAAGGCCATGCAACTGAATCCAAGCGTGCAGCAAACAAAGGGTCGGATCTTTCCTTCCGATGCATCAATCATCCTCATAGGCTCTCGAGGGTCGGGAAAGCGGAGTTTGGGTTTCATTGGAGCAACGCATCTTGGTCGACGATTGATTACTGAGGACCACTATTTTCAAGAGGCGACCGGCCTCTCTCGAGCTGCGTACGTGCAACAAAATGGAGCTCGGGAGTTCTACAAGCGAAACATTGACGTGGCAAGGCAAATGCTACATGAAAATCGAACAGGATGCATTATTGAATGTGGAATGGGAAGTCTCGCAACGGAGGTACAAAGGACGCTTCGAGAATATAACAAAACCAACCCCGTGATATACATCATCCGAAATAGTCAGAGGATTCGAGAAATGTTGAACATTGGAGATGTTGAAGCTGCACGTCTCGAAAATGCCGATGCCGCCCATCGATTCTGTTCCAATTATGAATATTACAATTTGCACGACAGAAGTTGTGATGGGATGGCAAGTCCCAAGGATCAGGGACTTCCCAATGTTTCGTCAAAGTTAAAGCATGCAAAGGAAGACTTTTCTGCCTTTCTCGATTTCATCACAGGACAAGGGCTCATACGTAATAGTTTGGAAAGTCCATTCTCTATCGCAGCTCTTCCACCCGAATGCAGGCTTTACACCTATGCATTATCTGTCCGGCTGTCGACAATTCCCGATCTGGATCTTCAACAACTGGAATCTGGAGCCGACGCAGTTCAAATCAAAGTCGATGCTCTAACATCGCCTGATATTCAAAGGGAATTGGCGAAACAAGTTTTTACCGTAAGAAGGAAACTTGGCGTACCAGTGATTCTTTTTGCTGAAGAATATGCCTTTGAAGGCCTCTCACTATCTCTTTGCGAGAAGGAAGATATCTATTTTGGGTTACTTGAGCACTGCTTACGTTTGGGTGTGGAGTATATTGTCATCGATCTCAAATATTCTTCTGATCGTGTCATGCGTCTTGTCCAATCTTCTGGACATACGAAAATCATTGGGCACTATCTTCATCGCGTCGAAGATTCATGGGGATGGGATGATGAGTCTATCATGATGCAATATCGAAGAGCCGAGTCGTTAGGGTGTGATATAGTCCGCTTTGCTCGAGCAACCTCGAAAGAAAGCGACAATGAAGCTGTTCGAGGGTTTCGGAGAAAAATCGAATCTATTCCAGGTCATCTGCCCGTTATCGCCTACAACCTTGGGGATCATGGAAGAAGTTCACTAATTGAGAACCGAATCTTTACACCGGTAACGCATCCTGTCATGAATACCACAGTCAGTAAGAGTCAAATTCGACAATTTCTACCGACAGCTGCGGAGGCCCGACAAGAATTGTACCGAAAGTCTATCCTTGACCCGCTTCACTTCGTACATCTCGGGGCTAGTGTATCCTACAGTTTATCTCCAGCAATGCACAACGCAGCCTACAAAGTGTGTGGCATGAGCAACGACTTTCAATCTTTACAAGTCCAATCCCTTGATGATATGCATGCCCTCTTTCAACGTCCTGACTTTGGTGGTGCAGCCATCACGCAACCATTTAAAGTCCAGATCATGTCCCGAATTGGCCCAAAAAGTAACCATGCACGAGCCATTGGGGCAGTAAATACTCTCCTGCCACTTCGAGCATCACCAGATGGCAGTCCTCTTGACGGTACCACGCAATCCTTGCTTCAACAGGCCAATCGCCGAAGTAAAACTGGGCCGGTGATTGCTTACTACGGCGACAACACAGATTTCATCGGCATAATGACATGTCTCCGTCGCAATATATCACCACGAAACGTCGTCCAGCCATCCAAGACAACAGGATTAGTAATTGGTGCAGGTGGTATGGCACGAGCTGCCGTGTACGCCATGATTCAACTCGGATGTCGCAAGATATTCATCTTTAACCGTACCATAGAGAATGCTCAGAAAGTTGCCGACCATTTTAATTCTTGGGCGACGAGTCTAAATAATCCAGGGAAAGTCGTACATGTGCTGCAGTCACCGCAGGAGGAATGGCCAATGGGCTTTAGCCAACCTACTATGATTGTTTCATGCGTTCCAGCACGAAGCGTGGGTGACCAACCGCCGGCAAATTTCACGATGCCTGTACAGTGGCTGGGTAGTGCTACTGGTGGGGTTGTTGTAGAGGTATGTTTTCGACTCCTGCTTCTCTACTTTCCATTTCCTGTATTGGGCACAGTGTTTGAGTGGGCTTCATTCCCCTTGATGCTAAATGGTCCAAACGATCTTGGTTTTCTGTATCGAGGATGTTGTCCAACTTGAGTTCAACATATGTACCGAGTACATTGATAGGACGACTTTCATTCTTTACTTCGTCTACATTGCCCAAGTGGGATCCACTCTCTCTTTGTATCGCTTCCTTCACACATAGTATCGCAACTCCCACTACTCGCCCCCTCTTCTACTCCTAAAAACCCAACTAACAACCTCCTCCACTAAAATAGCTCTCCTACAAAGCCCCCCTCACCACCCCTCTCCTCTCACAAATCCGCCAGTTCCGCTCTGAAACCAAAACTGCCTGGGTAGTAGTCGATGGTCTCGAGGTCCTTCCCGAACAAGCCATCGCACAATTCGAGTTAATGACTGGTATCAAAGCACCCAAGCGACGTATGAGAATGGAAGTCTATAAAAATTATCACAAATATGGGGATGGGGAGGCCGTCACGCCTGCAGATGGTGATGTGTTTCCGGCATTTGCCTAGATTGGTGTTGGGTGACCAGAGGAGTTTGGAGGATGGGGGATGGATATGAATATGGAAGATATGAGGACGAAGATGGAATTTGAATTTGAAACATGGGATTGTTCCATCGTGATCATATTGGGAATTTGGAGTCGTAGGTTTAAGGACAAGCGACACACGATGAATTAATGAAAAGGGATGGAGATTGGTATCAATGTCAAGAGTAGGATAATGAAGATTTAACACAAGAGACGAGACATATATCGCCAACAGAAATCAATCATCTTCGAGGCCCAAATTAAATTCTTCTCCACATCATTAAACTCATGAATTCGTTCCGTGACATAAATACATACATACGTGGCAAAATGTGCCCTGCACACAATAATCATAGATGTACCACAAGGTAAGCACCTGTCCATGCCCCCAAGCCAGGCAGGCACCAAGAGTACGCTGCGGAGCCTCATTAAAGGCTCGATTACACTTCTTGTAGTTCCCATCTTCCTTCTATAAAACAGCTTCGATGCATCATGCACCACTCTTAACGACCTCGACATGCGCACCGCGCTCATTCCCATCCTTATCCAATCCCAGTCCACTGCCCTCCACATTCCTCCTGAATGCTTCCTCGTCGGCAGTCAACTCTTGCATCACAATGCGGTGGGCGTGTCGAGCCTTCAGCTCACGACTGAAAAGTCTATCCATACTCTCCAATGGAATGCTCTTGGTTTCGGGCACCAAGAAAAAGACGAAGACGATACTGCACAGCATCAACGATGCGAAGAACATGAACACGCCGTATCCCATCGCCTGGAACATTTGCGCCGTGAAGCGCGCGACGATGAAGTTGAAAAACCAGTTGCTGGCTGCGGCGCATGCCTGTCCGAGCGTGCGGACATGTTGGGGGAACATCTCCGAGTTGATGACCCAGGGCGTGCCGTTCCAGGAAGGGGTGTACGACGCGGTCCAGAGGTAGAAGAATGCCATGGCGGATTTTCCGCCTGGAGTGAGCGAGGCGCTGGGGTGTAATGATGGTTTTGCGATGGCGATGTAGGCGCCGACGTAGTAAAGGCAGATGGATCCGGCGAAGGCACCGTACATGAGGAGGTTTCTGCGGCCGAAATTGTCGATGAGGAAGAAGAGCCAGACGAGGGTGACGACGGCTTTGATCACGCCAAAGATGCCGGTGGTGAGGAGAGAGGCGTTTGTGCCAACGACGCCGATTTCCTTGAAGACGGTGGGGGAATAATAGTTGATGGCATTGATTCCGGAGGTGTTTTGCCAGAAGAAGAGAGAGCAGCCAAGGGCGAATCGGTACATGACTTTGCGATCGCCGCCCAGGGCTTTGAACGGTTGCCAAAAGCCGAGTCCAACGGTTGAATGTTGCTCTTCGAGGGCAGCATCGATGCTGGACACTTCTTCAAGCATGTAAATATCGTCTTGAGAAAGCATCCTGATCCAGCAGAGATTTTTGATGGCTGTCACTCGATCACCACGACTCATGAGCCATCTCGGAGATTCTCTGATGAAGAAGAGTCCGACGAACATGAGGCCCGCGGGGATCAATTGAACGGCGAATGGAATCATCCATTGCGCGCTGTTTGCGGGCATGGTCGTTGAGACTCCGTACTGTTGATTGTCAATAAGGGGATTATCGAAAACGTGTAAGGGGTCATTGACTCACGTTGATCCAGAAGCCAACCACACCACCAACTTGCCATCCCATCTCATACAACCCAACCAAGCGTCCTCGGATAGCAGGAGGAGCAAGTTCAGAGATGTAAATAGGTGTCAAGTTTGAGGCTCCACCGACGCCAACACCAGCCAACACTCTGCCACCATAGATCAATCCAAGGCCCCGATCTCCATTCGCACCCAGCATCAAGCCAGCGCCAAGAACGAAGATTCCAGAGAATAGTTGAAGACCCATTTTTCGACCCAGGTAATGGCCAGCTGCATAAGCGCCAAGAGCTCCAAAGAATGCACCTGCTTGGTACAATGAAACGATGTTTTCGGAGACTAGCAAGGATTCCTCAGTTGAGTATTGCGACCAGTTGAATTCATCCTTGAAGGAGCTGAGAGCGATGGTCCCTCCAATGAACGCAGAATCATATCCAATCATCACAGCACAGAATGCGGCTCTGCGTATTGATTAGCTTGTTGAACGGCTGTCATAATGGACCGTGATACCTACACAGTTGCGCAAAAGTATACACGGGAGTTGTATACACATGGCGGTGTAGGTCGATCTGATGAACGTCAGTGATCAATAACAATCATACTTGGAAACGAAACGAACGCAGCAATTGACAAAGAGCAATCATACCTTCGACCAATGTCAAAAGACCCATCTTGGAGCAGAAATATCTCTCTCAATCTTTCCAAATTGGTATTCCGACGTTGTTGATCGCTTCAAAAATTCCTTGGCGATATGCAGAAAATTCTTCAAACCGAACAAATATGAGCCACCAAGGAACAAGCACCCCTGAACCCGCTTCGACTACGCTTCAGATATTATAGTTCAAGTCCACTAGGTGTGATGGAACTATCGTCGGATGGGGAGAAAATGAGATACGGAAGAAGGAGGATGGATAAGACGATGAAGATGAAAAGGACAACTCGTAACGGGGAACCGTTTTATAGGGAGAAAATGAAGTTCACCACGGGGTCCTTGGGTACTGCGTACAGTGTGGATCCAATAATTTGCACGAAAATCCACTCCCTTACTCTGGAAAGGCCACGCCTACGAATGGAATTTCCGGGGCTGAACAAGGGGAGGCATGGAATATACTCCAGATCCTGGGGCAGAAGCCGTAGAGGTGCCGGTCGCCTCAGTGTCTGGGGACCAGGGGTAAGTCCTGGTTCATGGGCCCAACCCGATTGTTATTAACATTATTAATATAGTCATCTTGATGCCAAGTTTTCTGGATTTAGGCGTTGGAAATTGGTGCCGAAGCTTGGAAGCTCAGAGAGCTAGCTGGGTGCTCCGGATCTACTCTCTACCTACGGGAAAGGGACAAGATTCAGCCAACGTCCGAAAGCGGAATGGAAGGTAGAGATCCAGCGTGTACAGCGTATCTACTACCTACCTACCTACGGAAAAGGGACAAGATTCAACGCACGACGGCAGGATGGAAAGGTGGCTCTCTCTCCCCCCCCTCTCTCTGTATCTACTATCTACCTACGGAAAAGAGACAAGATTCAACACACGAAAGCAGGATGGAGAAGGTGAGTATAGGATTGCGAGCAGGAACTTTTGTCTCGATTGGGGAATGATTGTGGAAGAGTTGCAAGTAAGACTAATGATAAGAAATCTGAGAGAACTCTAATGCGGAAAAGAGTATTAAAGAAAGGGAAAAAGTTTCCCCCCTTGATAATATTGTAGGATCAACAAGATGGGATCATTCCAGCTTGTCGATATGATGTACATAGTCTTGAATATTATAGTCATTAAAGGTTGTCGAGCGATGTAATAAACTACTTACTAGTGATTGTAATCCGAGTCAAGATGGACTTTAGTAGTATGATATAATAAATGCATAATATTAAACTTTCATATTCCAAAAATATAGTAAAACCCAATTTATTTTCATTTGGTAATAATAATAATACTCCTAACTATGAGGAAGTTTATTTCTTCTGAAAATCCCTTTTTTTCCTGTTGAGGGGTCAAATTTTAAAGTTCACGAATGAAAAGGATTCATTCTCATGATGATTATTAGCATAAACTCATTTTGATTTGATTATGAGTAAGCGAGTTGTACAAATACAAAAAGAAGAGAACGACACTATTTTATGCCAATGCATTTCCAAACCTCTTATTTTTATTCTTTTAAGGTCATCACACCTACTGCAAGAGATTTAGACTAGCCGTGTTCCGTGTTTTTGCTTCGCTAACTTCCCCCTCCCCAGCCCCCCTGCACAAAGATTGAGTCTCGTGCGGGTTAGACATGTAAACAACTGACCTTTGTTCGGGGTATGAGTCGTTAATGGCGGAGACTGAGCATCGGCAAGACACCGAAACTAATCTCAGATAGCATTAGCAACATTACCGAGATATACCGCTCCGTCGCTTAACAGACTAGCGACAGGGGCTCGTCTAGCTAATGATTGGTTCAGGCGAGTGTTAAGCTTTTTCCCCGCACCCTAGGTTCTTGATTTGTTTCATTCACGGCTAAAGAATTTCGAGATCGTTCAGAACAAGGGCAACCAAGGAACAGATCAGATCTCACCCAAGAACAAATCCATGCAGCATGAATTCGGCTCTATATTTTTCCGATATATGAGGAGGGAAGCATGCGATAGGTTGAGATGATGCCCGAAGTTGTAGACCGGAGAAGTTGTGTGTGACGTTTACTAAACCGCTCACGGACTGATCCCACCTGACCTTGAAGCTTGTTTCTTCCCTTCCCCACCAAGTTGTTTTTTTTGATCATTCCCCCTTCTTCATGGTTGAAGAAACCCATGAGTCTAAATCACTCTTCCGGCCGCAATCCGAGTTTAATTTCCTGGTTTCTGCAAAACCCGTTCATAGTAGCCATTCTACAAACGCTTTCTTTTTGGGACTTACGATTCGAGTTGCAATAATTACACTGAACCGCGAGTTTTCAACTTGTAGACCACCTACTTCGTACATCACAGCAATGACGAACACCGCAGATGCCACCGTTCACTCCGAGGCGACGAAGACCCCGCCTCCCGATATTTCCCAATTGGATCGAGTGGTTTATCTGTTTGGATACCCAATTGCTCACTCGCTCTCCCCTCTTTGTGAGTTTTGATCTTTGAGTTTTCTCATCACATTTGCCTCCTCATCCGAGTTCGTTATACAGCTTGATTTCATGGAGCCAGGCCCCCAAACCCCCTTGGCTCGCTGCGCTCGAGAAAGCCTTCTTTCACCACTTCCTTTCAGTCCTTCGGACAATCCTCCCACACTCACAGCGTCTTAAATGCCCTCCTCTCTAGAACCATGAGCTAACCACCTCTCTTACCCCCAGTCCACGCCACAATCTTCCGCTCCCTGTCCCTAAACTACCTCCAACACCTTTACGAAACTCGAACCCTCACGGATTGCCTCGAGCTCACCAAAGACCCCAAATTTCTCGGGGCCTCCGTGACAATGCCGTTCAAAGTAGCCATTATCCCCTACCTCGATCAGCTAACCCCCGAAGGCTCCGCCATCGGTGCCATAAACACTATCTACCACAGTACATCACCATCAGGCGAAAAGATACTATGTGGTACAAACACTGACTGTATCGGCATCCGCGAAGCTCTCCTGCATAATGCATCACCAGCAACCATATCGAGAATAAAAGGGTCAGCAGGCATGGTCATCGGAGGCGGGGGAACCTGTCGAGCAGCCGTCTACGCGCTGAAGAAATTCCTGGGCTGCGAAACCATATACATGGTTAACCGCGACAAATCCGAATGCGATGCCGTGATCGCCGAATGCAGTAGCAATGGATTCGGAGATGGACTGTTATACATCGAATGGATAGCGCAAGCAGAGTCGCTACCCGCACCTACAGTCATTGTCTCTGCCATTCCGGATTTCGCGCCGAAATCCGAGGATGAACATAGAGCGCGCGGAATCATTACGGAATTTCTGAATCGAGAGGGAGAAAAGGGTGCGGTTTTGGAAATGTGTTATCATCCAAGCCCGGATACACAAATCGCAGCACTCGCGATCGAGGCTGGATGGCAAGTAGTGGGAGGTGTAGAGTCGATGGTGTATCAGGGGTTGGAGCAGGACAAAGTTTGGTTGGGAGTCGAGGTTGAGAAGCTACCCGTTAAAGAGGTGAGGAGTGTTGTTTTACAGAAATTGGAGAGTGATAGAGCGAAGCATGCAAGGTAGTAACGAGAGAAGATCATTAGTAAGAATTGTATGAAATATGAAAAGGCATCTCTGCATGGATTTTAGACTCGGTGTTTTTATATAGAATCAAGTATTAAACCGGAGTTTGTGTGACGTTTGTGCCGTTAAAGAGCTTGTAGACGGATAATATAGTCACGAAAGAGTGCCAAATAGTATACGTTGGAGGGTTATAAGATTCCTTAGAATATATTACTGCTAATACTAGCTACGGAACAGCGTTCCTATATATATTCTACACAAGGTGCACGTGCTCTGACACGTGCTCGCTAATCGAGCATGTGAGCTACACGGGCAAGCGCGTGCACCGGAGCGGTGAGCTAGGCTTAGCAGAAACGGCAGAATCGTGACAGTTTGGAACATTTAGATAAAATTAGTCAACTATATTTCAAGATTTTATTTATTTATTTATTTCTTAAAGTAAGATTTGAAATAATTAATAATCTTAATATCATTTTTATTCGAAAAATTGCAATTTAAAATTATACTAATTAAATTGGAATTTTACAACTTAATATAATCAAGAATATTTTAATGAAATCTTACCCTATCAACCTGCAAGTCTTACTCATCCAAATGCCTGCCACGCTTCTCTCAGGTTCCAAGCTTAAGCCATTCATTCTAACCTTCAAGATCTCCACACGTCAGCCCCAGTAGACCAATCGATACAATAAGTTTACCCCTAAACATCACCATGGCGGCCAAGATCTCCGACGGAGAGCTCCAGGAAGTCTACGCCTTTGCGTTGGATTTGGGGAGGCGGGCAGGCAAGATATTGATGGCGGGGGTAGAGAAGAGATGTGAGGGTGGCGACGGAGGGAAAGAGGAGGAAAAGATGAACGCCGTGGATATCGTTACGCAGACTGATTTGGGTACGCTGTGAATCTCTTTGCCAAGTGTGAATGGGAAGGGAGGGGTCCATCGGATGGTTGCTACAAGACAGATCGATCAATTGCAGACCTAACAGCTAGCTAATCACGTGGAATCAAACAGACGTCGAAGCATTCGTCAAACATGAGATATCCAGTCGATATCCCTCACACAAGTAGATAACCCACCTCTTCCCCCAAGCCAAAGAACTCACCCCGCTCACAAAAAACCCCAGGTTCATCGGAGAAGAAACGTATTCCTCCGGCTCTTCCAAACAATACCTCGTGGATGCCTCTCCCACGTGGATCGTTGATCCTCTAGATGGAACGGTAAACTACACGCATCTCTTCCCGATGTTCTGCATCTCCATCGCCTTCTGCATCGACGGGATCCCCATCATCGGCGTCATCTACGCTCCCGTGCTCGATGTTTCATATTCCGCGCTAGCCGGACACGGGGCGTGGGAAAATGATCATGTAGGTGCTGCCGCTGGTTCTGCAGCGGGGAGTTTGAAGAAGAAGAGGAAGCTACCTTACGTGAAGGGGAAGCCGCTGGGGAAAGAGGCGCCAAAGGGGTGTACGTTTAGTTGTGAGTGGGGGAAGGATAGGAGGGATATCGAGGGGGGGAACCTGAGGAAGAAGATTGAAAGTTTTGTCAATCTGGCTACTGAGATTGGAGGGAGAGGTGGAAAAGGAGGCATGGTTCATGGCGTGAGGAGTTTAGGAAGGTTGGTCGATATCCTTTCCTTTCCTCTCGTCTTGCCTGCATGATGAGAGAAACCGAATAAGATGACAGGCTAACAACATCTGACACCTAGCGCAACTATGGATCTAGCCTACACGGCAACAGGAGCGTTCGATATTTGGTGGGAGGGAGGTTGTTGGGAATGGTTCGTCCGCTCATTTATTGATTTCATTTTATCGTTCCATCTTCTCATTTTAACCCCCCATTTCATATCACCTTCCTCTTTTGCCCCATCCCATCCCATCCCAACCCAACCCAACCCGCTCACATTCTCCCCCCCACACCACGTCCTAACAAACCCCCAGGGATGTAGCAGCAGGAATCTGCATCC
The DNA here is from genome assembly GCA_017357885.1 of Monilinia vaccinii-corymbosi. NCBI lineage: Eukaryota > Fungi > Ascomycota > Leotiomycetes > Helotiales > Sclerotiniaceae > Monilinia > Monilinia vaccinii-corymbosi. The sequence goes on along the minus strand of CP063407.1, from coordinate 1,115,022 downwards.
TCCGCGAAGCCGGTGGTCTCATAACCACTGCCAACCCCCCCGCCAACCCCGAAACCGATGCTATTAAAGAAGTAAGATTGGGTAGTCGATTATACCTAGCCATCCGGTATGTTTTGTTTCCTCTCCATTTCCTCCCTTCCATCCATTCCCCCAGACAACCAATCCAATGACCAAAAAAAACCCCCCTAAACCCCAACCCCAACACAAAATCCCAAAATACTAACAAACCAACCCCCAACCCCCAGACCGGCAGGCGACACGCCCGACGAAACAGCTAGACAGCAACAGGAAAGAGTGGTGAGAGAGGTATGGAAGAGGGTGGAAGCATTGGATTATACACGTCCGGGGGCGTAGGGAATGACGATTTGGTTGCTTGTGCTGTGTGTGTGTGTGTGGATGGATGTACGGGTGAGAGAGATTGGGTGAGCGGGTTTGAGGGCGATGTAGTTAGTTACATGAAATATTGTAGAGATGGGTGAATATAGATTGTGGTTGTTCCTAGATATACAGTATATACGTATGGGTATTCATCGATTTTCTATTTGAATTTCTTTGTGGACGAGTATGAGTTTGGTTGTGGTTGTAATATTCATATCTGTTGATTGCTGTACGCGTCCTTGTGTTTTTCTATATGGCTCATGCGTAGTGAGTGATGTGTTGAAGCTTCCCAAATCCCATTTAACAACCTAGTCTTAGTCCCATCGTCGCTCCGAAAACGCATAGAGCGTAGTGATGAGGAAACCTTAGAATACATTTAAACCCCCAAATCCTTCTCTTGTCAGACATATGTTCGAGTAATTCTCGGTCCTTTATACATCAAATCTAAATAAAGTACGTTTGATACTCATCTCGCCATGTCAATCGTCACATAAGCAACAATAGATATGTTGAGAATTTTGTTCAATCTACCAACGCTCCGTTAAGGACAGCTTTCTAGAGGAAAGGTGAGCCCCTGCGATCACTATAGATCGCATCGCTGGATATTTTGTGTCTTGTGAAGGGAAAAGGAGATGAAGAGACGAGAGGCAGTGGAAAATCAAAGATACACGCTTGATTCGTGCAAGTTGAGCATCAATGAGTCACGCTTCGGTAGAGGGGGTGAACATGAGAGTAAGAAAAATGGTATGGCGAAAGGGAAAAGCTATACTTAGGATAAAGAATATCAAATCATCTCACTGCACCTTGTTAGTTTGGGATGAGAAGCAGATAAATGAGAACTCCTAGTTCTTCAAATTTGCGCCGTTCATTAATCTTCTCCCAAGAAAATTTATCCTCGTGGTTCCATTGCTACCCAGCGACTAATTCATAATCTCGTTCGTCTTTCCCTTCCGTACGCCATGCTATGGGTATAGGTTTCCCGCAAACAGTAAATAGCAAATTGCAGATCGATTTTGTGATTTAAAAATTGAGCATAACCCAGAAATCTAGTCGCTAGAATGTGTAAAAAGTGCAGAAATAGATTCTCCATAATGATTCCTTCTGATGGCCTCGGAGAGTAACTTTGACAAATCTAAAATTTGCAACTTCTTTGCGTCTTTTGCTTTCTCTTGTGAAATGGGGAATGAGTTTGTGACGACTATCACATCGACACAATCGCAGTTTTCAAGTTCTTTAAGGGCATCTCCTCCAAAAAGGCCGTGTGTAGCAATGCAGTAAACCTTTTTGGCACCACCCCGTTTGACGACTGTTTCAGCTGCAGCAATCCAGCTGCCTGCTTTGTCAATCATATCATCAACGATGAAAACGGTACGATTTCGAACATCTCCTACCAATGTGATCATCTGTTCGAGGGCTGGGTCCTTGAAACCTTCCTCTTCTTCATCTGATGCATCGCCAGCAGCATCTGCGGTTCCCCCAAGTGCATGTGGCTCAGGGTTGAAGATTGAAGATGCCATAGAAATCGACATGGGATCATCCTCAGGGCGCTCGAGGATCAATGAAGATGACATGGCAGATTGTGTAGGTGAAGGATAATCATCTGAAACGATGTGGCCTTGAACTAATCGGCCATGCGTGACCTCTCGAGCACGCTCATCCGTATATTCTGCATAGGTTGCTTCATCAACAGGCGCAGATCTTGGTGGGGTGTTATGTGCTCGGGTTAGAGGCGAGGGAGCTCCAACAGAGTTTCTATGACCAGGTCTGATAACCGATGACGTGTTTGCAGCGCGTTGTAGAGAAGGGTGGCTGTTTTGACGGGCTCTTGTCTGTCGGGGAGGCGAATCGCCATTCGGTAAAGTTGTAGAAGTTGGTTCTGCTTCTGCCCCGTTTATTTCAGGTTCTTCTGCAGTCTCCTCTTCCACTGCTGGACATGCGCCAACAGGTAGCTTATTGATATCTGATTCTAAATTCTCGCCGGAAGAATCTTCCAGTCGACTCATGATCATACTCATCGACATATTTGCCGGTGTTCGTCTTTTGTCTGTTGTGACCATTCCAAAATTGAGCTTCAGAGCATCTGCTAGAGATGTTACTCTCTTTGTGCCACCAGCATTCTTCGACACACAAACGGCCTCCTTCCACTCTGTTACATTGCGTCGGATCCAACGGGCTATCAATGGCTCCGCGTGAAGATTATCGACAGGACATTTAAAGAAGCCTTGCATTTGTGAAGCATGAAGATCGACCGTAATGACGTGATTGATTCCGGCAACGTGTAAAAGGTTCGCAAGCATACGAGCAGTAATAGCTCCTCGATGAGATTTCTTTTTCGATTGTCTACTATATGGGAAGTATGGCAGAACCGCTAGAGAGGTTAGCATATGATTCATGTGGAAACATATAACATATTTCACTCGACCAACCTGTGATTTTGTTTGCTGATCCTCCCTTGCAAGCAGATATCATAATGAGGAGCTCCATGATACTATCATTGATCTTAGGACTGCCGGATTGAACGACGAATACATCTTTCTCTCGAATACTGGTCATAATCTTAACGCTTGTCTCTCCCTATGTTTTGTCAGGTCAATTGATTCCCTTTAGACTATCGCAATAAATACATTTGCGAATTGAGTAAGCTCAACTGGAGAAGAGGGCATTCCCAAGTTTGAACAGATTTGAGCGGTGAGTTTTGGACACGAGCTGCCCGAGAAGATAAGCGTGTTGCGCATCTTGAATGAATATGATATTTTGACTTCTTTTTTTGGGTTGAGATGCTTCGAATTCGAGAAGTTGATGAGATGAAAAAAAAGCTGTGAAGTTGTAAATATTGATGATGGTGGGGTTGATTGCGCTAAATTAGTGTAAGGCTAGTTCTTGTTTGGAAGGTTACGAGCAACGGGAGGAATGACGTAAGCAAGCGAACATTTCTATCCATCCCATTTACAGAAAGAAGTACAAACACAAACCTACTCATCGCCGCCGTCTTCACGATGGGCATTCCACATCTCATAACGTTCTTGCGACCATATGCGACTCTCAGCTCGTTGAAGGGCAAAGATGTTGTAATTGATGGGCCGGGACTGGCATATCATATCTATCATCTATGTTTAGGTACGAAAAGTGCTGCGAGAAACTATTTCGAAGCGAATCCATCGTACAACGAGCTTGGGGAGACGGCGTTAAGGTGGTTGGATGGCTTAGAAAGAAGTGGTGTTGTTGTGTAAGTTTGACTGATCCATCCCCTTTCATGACGTTGATGATTCGTAGGAAACGTATATACTTTGATGGATTTCTACCGCCAGCCAAATTAGACGTTCGTCAACAGAGACTCAATCGAAATACACAACTGTTAGAAAAGTATCATCAGGATTGTTCATCGGGCGTGGAGTATCGACTTTCAGCAACAAGCCGAACTCCTCCTCCATCATTTCCTTTCGCATTTGCTCACCCGCGTAATAAATTTACAAAACTTCCAGCGTCATCCTTTCTCGTGCCTTCTATCATTGAATCATTGCAAAAATCCAACAAATACAAACATCTTGTTGAAGTTGTGCCGGGAGAAGCGGACACATACTGTGCAAGCTATCTCAGTCGATATGGTGGAATCGTTCTCACTGGCGATTCTGATCTCTTGGTTCATGAGATGGGCACCAATGGCTCGGTGAGCTTCTTCCAAGATGTTGAAATCTCGTCCAAGGCCAGTTCATGGGAGTTACAATCCCAAGTATTTAATGCTGGATCCATCATTGAACGATTAGGCCTTCCACCTTCTCATGGTATTCGTGCTCTTGCTTTTGAGATTATCATGGATTGCCATGGTACCTTTTCCAAATTATTAAAGCAAGCAATTACATTAACCGCTGTCAATCAGCACAAAGAGATGTATGAGGACTTTGTCAAGGAATACTTGCTAGTTGAAATTGATGTAGGCACCTTTGATTCAGGGCTGGTAAATTCTTCTGTGGTAAAGACGGCTCTTCAAGCCCTTGATCCTCGTATTTGTGAGTATGTTCTTCAGTTTCCTTATTTTATGAAATGTCTCGGTCTCCCTCAGCCTTCAAGCACCTCCGAGGATAGTGTGAAGAACATCAACATCTTTCTCCCATTTCTCATCGACTCTCCATCGCGAACCAATGCTTGGGAGATGTCTGCATACATACGCCAATTGGCATACGGTTGCATAAATGTAATACTCCCCGTCGAAGAAAGAAGAACATCCGTTTTCGAACACAAGAGACAAGCCAACGCCTCGCGCGGGAGGGAGTGGGAAATTCCAGCTGCCCCAGACATTCCAGGAGCTTGCGCGGAAATTTTGAGATTTATTCACGAGAGCCGAAGTAAACTTGGAGGACAGTCCTTTACCGATAGCTGGACCTCTGTTGCATTCTTGCAAGACGCCGAGTGGTCGGAGTCAATAGATAAAGTCTGCTTGAGCAGAAAGATTCTGGCTGGACTTCAAACCGTAGACCCCGATGATACTTCTCGTAACGCGAGCGAGTGGGATTGGGACAAGATACATATTATGGCTCAAATTCAAGGGTCTTATTACTCCTTCAGGGTTCTGAAGCAGATCATAACCTTTTTAATCTTGATTGGTGGTCGTCGTCCAATTCCTAGACCACTCTTGCAACTAAATGACATACTACAAGACCTCCCAGACGTCAATACCCTAATTGGCTTCGAGCAACTGGACTCCATGTTGATGATGAAGGGATCGATCCTTGGTGATTTGATTCAAGAGAAAGAACCATCAGCCGCCGCTCCTGCAGAAGAGTCCAAAGGAAAGAAGAAGAGGAAAAGAGACCACGCATCTATTACCGCAAATAAAAAATCAACAAACCCATTTGATTTGTTGGGTTCTGATTGGTGATTTGTTAACCTTGGTGTGTTTCACTTGAAGGATAACGCTGATTATCGAATAAATCATCTGCTCTCAACAGAGTATAATTGCTTCCATTCGATAAAGATCTTGGGATATAGACATCCTGGTCTCAACAGCATCATGCCAAAATGGCGTTTGGGCTATATGCCTTGGTCCTGCAAAGCACGGAATGGGTGGTGGGTGATGTAGCAGCTCCTTACCTGCGGACTGAAAGGCTGGCCAGCTAAGTAGACCCGTGAGAGAGTTTTCCGCTTTCTCGAGATCGCTTTGAGACTGATCACACTGGAGACCTGGCGTGGAAGTCTAGTCTTGAGAGAGCCAGTCCTGGGAGTAAAGGAAGGGGAAAGGGGGGAGGTATTACCCTTGAAGTTTGGAGAGGTTGGGTGAAGTGATACCACACTTGGTGAGCATCTAATTCTAATTGAATAAGACTTTCCATTGTGATGTACTGCTCAAGTCTCTTAGGTAGGTAGCATTTCTCCGCCTTGCCCATAAGAACTGAGAGCCTGCTTCTCTGGTATATGGGAGTGAATTCTGTGTAGAGCTGTTGTCCGCATAGATAGGTAACTCTAGTTGCTCTTGCTTGAATTTGATCACGAAATTAGATTTAATCTCATTTAACATTGGCCAGATGATCACGGGATACCGATAGAAGCATATAGCAGGAAAGAGGAGAGGAAATTGATAAGAAAATGAATTTCATCCATCATCTTTGCTTTGGTCTTCGCTTGATTCTATTCTTCATATCAACTGCTTCCACTATCTATCACCCCATCTATCTATTTCTTCCTTTCTTCAACAAAACCTGAATCCCATTTCAACCTCAACTTTTCACACAACACCGCAACCATGGCGGACACGATCATGGGTGGCGGAGGCAGAGACACGGGTCATCAGAGTGTCTTGAATGTTGATCGAGATGTTTTGCATACTATCGTCAACGAGAAGAATGTCTTCAGTGCGGATATCATAGATATATCTTCTGATGATGAATCTGAAGACGGCGAACACGACGATTATGAGCCCAATTCTGATCAACCACGCGTCAATACCGCAAAGGTTGGTATCATCGAGTCACCTTCTATATAATGGCAGAGCTTACTACTTGCTAATGATAGTTGTTATCACAGCCATTGACCGCAAGAGATTACATACCATTCGTGCAAGGAGTACTGGTTAAGCAAGATCGAGTCCAAGACGGAAGAATTACCAAACCCAGAGCTTGTCACTCGAAGAATACATCCGGTGATAGTATTGCCGAAAGAGTGGCTAGCCGTCGACGTCCGTTTCAATCTAGAGAAGAATATCGGCAGCAACAGCAACATGCAGCTCATGTCCCAATCCCTCAAGACAGAGCAACTCGATCGGGTCCAGGACGCATTCGTCAATTTGATCCGCCTAGTTTCATAGATCGCCTGTACTCAGCCAAGAGTCTGGATTCGAAAGGTAGGACTTTATCCTATCTCTGATGCAATCTTTCAATATTCCACGCTAATTTTAACATGGAAATGCAGTTGCTGGTCTGCCCCGTCATAGATATGCCTATGTCCAGGGACAGCGCAATCTTCCTTGTTTGCCATTCGTTCTTCAGATCACTATTCTTCGATCTCTCCAAATGGCATTGGAATCCATGTGCTACCGATTTGTCGAAAAGTGGCTCCCTAAAGTGCTCGACGCAAACGAGTGGGACTGTCCTGATGCCATCGAGTTGAGCTGTTGGTGGAGAGCACTGGAAAAGTGTCAGATACCTATTGAAGCCATCAGCCCTGGGCGTCACCGACCCCTTGGCACCCTCTTCGGCCGCGTAAAGGATATTCGCCATTTTGCGGTACATAGGCTCCCGGATATTCCAATCAATAGCATCCAAGAAATGGTTACCGATACCCTTGATATCGCAAAGATGTTTGGTGATGACTCTCACCTTCTGAAGCTCAATCTTTGGAAGGAGAAGCTCGAATACTTTTCGAAGGTTATGCTGGCGGCACACGGTAACTTGGATACCACTCGTAAGCTCGACGCGATCAATTCTTTGAAAGAGAGCAATGCGAACGATCAGAGTAAGCTGAATCAAGAGATTGTGGCACTTGAAATGGAAATCCAGGCAAAGAAACAACAGATAGATAATTTGCAGGAAGAGTATAGAGGTCATTGTAAGAATGAAAGTGAGATCATCAATGAAGATGGCGGTGGAATCGCCGTTCAAGGTGCCGAAAAATGCTCAAGATCACTTGGGACTTTGAAATGGCTTGAAGAGTGCTTCACTTTGAATCTGGATAGAGATGCGCCTAATGCCAGGGAAGAAGCAAATCTTTCGGGCCAGCTCATCGAGTTGAAAAACGTCGGCTTCAAACCTCTTCCCCCCGCCAGATCCAACATTGGCGGCGGTGAGAACACGTTTCATGCCGATGTCCATATCGTGGCTAGCCAGCAAAATGGTTTGCTCTTTCCTGATACGGGCCCCAGGCTTGATCTCAGTGGTATACCTGGTCTTGGCCGCAGAGCCTTTAGCGTCCCACCCCTTCGATCGCATGTCAGACAAGCAATCCCATCTAACGCGGTTATCTTTGACCTTACTGGAGATGATGATGATGATGATGATGATGACAGTGATGCGATGGTTGCGTAGATATTTGTCACGGGCATATTCTGTTTTAACAGTTTTTAATGCAGGAGCGTCGTGGCATCTCGTTGTTTCATGTCAGATGCAGCATGCAGCATGTGGTGTCTGGTGCTCCATCAATGTTACATCGTGAATTAAAACGTTGAAATCTCCCTCTGGCTTTTTCGGAAATCCTTTCTTACCGACGATGACTTGTGGTGGTGAGAGGGCAAGCTAATGCATGGAGAGCATGATGATGTATGTATGTATGTAACGGATGCAGCTATGGCTGCCAAGTCAAAAAGCTTGACTGACTGACTGCCTGCCTGCACTCCATCATTGGCGATGGGCACTCCATGTACATGTGTCAAAAGCTTGTGCTCCCAAGTTCAGTATAGCGAAGCAAATTGAATACAAAAAAACTTGAGGAAATTCTGGAGTGTTTCGAGTGATTCTAAGTGATCATTCATTCATTCATGCAACCTCAACTCCACTCCATCTCTCATTCTCATTCTCATTCTCATTCTCATTCTCATTCTCATTCTCATTCTCATTCTCATTCTCATTCCCGCTGCCATGCATCTATCATATTGAATCTCAAGATCTTCTGCACCCCCACTCCATGCACATGCACATGCACCTCCAATCAGGGGCCGTATTTTCGACGTAAGAAGAAGGCAAGGCGATAGATATTGTTTTGTTTCTTGTCTGCGCTTGCGCTTGGCTCTCTCGCGCGCTCTCGCTCTCTCTCGCTCGCTCTCGCTCTCTCTCGCTCGCCCGCTCTTTACAAGCCAAACCCAACCAACCTAAGCAACCAACCTAATTATAATGGGATTTTCACATTGCTTGACATGACTACCGATCCGATCCGATAGATCATCAAGTAATTCATTGGGGGATTTCTCTCGTGGGAAAGGGGATGTTTTCGAGGCTTGTGCTGTGTTGGGTTTGGTGGTGGGTGATGTTTTTATATGATTGATTATCTGACAGACATCCTCACCACAGACATAATGATGATCATCAAAGTTTACAATTGTCACCAAAAGACAGACAACACGCCTGCCTGCCATGATGCGAACGAATATCATGTCATCAACAGAAAGACAAGCCCAAGAAGCTTTCGCTTACAAGTGCTTACAACCATACATTGGCCCAACTTAGTCCTTTACTCCATACATGATACATTTTCACCGCCCTTGCTAAGCCAAGTGCTGTGACATACGAGTGAGTACATGACGATTTGCTAAGCAATTGAGTCTTGTTGTGATACCAAATCTGCTTACATTAAACTCAAAAATCTTACCCAAACATGACAAATCCCAGCCAAGACAACATGGTAAGATTAGATTGTGGAGGGAGTACAGGGAAAGATTCTAACCCCCTCCCCCTCCACCCACCACCAACCACATCGGAATATTTGCGGATAGATATAAACGTCATATGCAAGTTATCAGCGATATGGACAGCGTAACTGTGGTTCAAACGATTAGGAAGAAAGTCTTGGTTCTGATGTATTTTAATCTAGAAGCTGATTATAGATTAAGATGTTGTTGCGTCAAGCTTGATTGTTTCTCGTCTCTCGCTGGGTAAAGAGGTTGTGGCATGCAGATTCCCCACATCATTGGTCCCGCGGGCCAGGTGCCTGGAGAGGAGAGGAGATATCTCGGTTGATGAAGAGGTTTCTTGGAAAGCCTCATGTTGTTATGTGCGGGTGATATTCTCCTTTCTGGAAGGTAAGAGGCATTTTCCGAAGTTTGTGTTATAGTGGCAGTGATACCTCGGGTGGAAATTACACTGCATTTATAGTCTAGTCTCGGCCTATCCTTGAGCATCGTGGAGACTAGAAGCTGCGCTCGCGGTTGAATGAGCTGCTAGGGGCCCGGTACTATGATTACTCCATTGTGTGTAATGAGGTAGCTGGATATTTGTCAGTGAGATGGCCAGGGTATTTGTTGTCGTCTAGGGCGCCTCTGTATGGTTAAGAGATTTGTATAGAGACCACAAGAATTCCTATCTTCACCATCCTCCTCCTCATCGTCATCATAATCAACTCAGTACTTCAATACTTGCAATCAAACTTTTCTTCTAAACAAGCAGAATGAAGTTCTCCAGCTCGATGATCTTGGCCTCAGCCATCGCCGTTCAAGGTGCGTCGAAGATTGCGTTCTAATATATCCAACTATATGCTGATCAAATAACAGGATATACCTTCGACCGCCTGAACAAGAGTGATGCCGCACTTCTTATCATTGATCATCAACTTGGGCTTTCTCAGATCGTGAGAGATTATGATGCAACAGTCTTCAGACAATCACTTCTCGGACATGCAGCTCTTGGAAACCTCTTCGACCTTCCTACAATCTTGACCACATCTGCTGAGCAAGGACCAAATGGCCAGCTTCCCGAGGAAATCATTGCCGTGGGTACTGAACCTCCATGACTTTGAAATGATACTCACAATAGTAGATGCACCCAAATGCCCCATACATAAAGCGTCAAGGAGAAGTGGATGCATGGGACAACGCCGAGTTCCGTGCCGCCGTTAAAGCGACCGGCAAGAAGCAGTTAATTATAGGTGGTATCGTAACGGAAGTTTGTGAGTCTGCCATCCAAGTAAAATTCCGCATCCCCACATTAATGTCAACTCATAGGCACTGCATTCCTTGCCTTGTCACTTGTTGAGGCAGGTTATGATGTCTGGGCCAACACCGAAGCAAGTGGTACTTTAAGCGATAGACTGGCTTCGGATGCAAACCGACGTATGGAACAGGCTGGTGTTCATCTCATGGGATTGTTTGGAATCACCATGGACTTGATGAGAGATTGGTAAGTCAGCTGTTTTCTGGCTATGGAATTGTGGTTACTGACAGAAGGATAGGCGAGACACTCCTGGTGCCGCTGAAGTTCTTCCATACCTTGACAAGTAAGTTGTTAGATCAGCATTTGAATAAGACTGTATTAGGTACTAATGAACGTACAGATACTTGGTGCCGTATTCTTTGGTTGCCCGTTCTCATGGTTACGCTATTGGAAACGGTACTCTCATACCAGGAGAAGCCCAAATCCTTCTTTAAGTTATTCCCTCCTTAAGAAAGGCGGAAAGCCGAACCTTGATTATCACCACCGTTCATAAAAGCAAATCCTTGAGAAGTACATTCTGTTGTTCGCGCAAGGGAAATTACCCTCGGGCAGATGAACGCTTCAGCTCTGCCATATATTTTTAGATCCCCTAGTTTCACCTAATAATTAATGAAAGCCTACTTTCAAGTCAAGTCAAATTTTTTAGTTCTCGCTTCGGAATAAACCTTTCATGTGCACTCCCCTTCTGATCACGATCCCATGCCCATCGTTTAAAACGGTCAGCATCCAATTCATTATCAAGCATCTTCACCACATAATCTTCAATGATTGGCAAGAATTCCCAACCATGAAAACATCCGCCAGTAGCAATGTACAAATCCTGGCAGCGTAGATGTACCGAGATTATGAAATCTTGGTTGCGGGTGATTCCATCCCTACACACAATGTTAGTCTTGGCAATAGATGAGAAGGGTAGTCAAACCTACCAGCACAAACGGAAGGAGTCAAACTTAAAACCTTCAGCCATTTTGTCACATACTCTTTATACCTTTCATTACTCGGTAATATTCGTCTTGAAGACTTTTAGGGACAAATATGCTGCGCTTGATCAGTTTCGTTAGGCGGAGGCGATACTATATGCCCTGGATACTCATGCTGGGTTGTATTCTTGAGGCTGGCATCCACATAGCATTTGAGAATGGGATGCGAGTTAGGAGGAAGTACTGCTCCTATAGGCAGATCAATATCGTTATTCAACCTCAACTGATGTCTCACTCAAATTGATATGAGTAGCCACGACTGCAGCTGCAGTAATTCGATCATCAGCTAGAATATGATGTATCTGTGGTGCAGAATCTGCCAGCAACTTTGCTGTACCTGCACCAGCTGCAGTCGATAATATATATGATTTTATCTGGATCAACAGGATCACTGCGTGGATGAATGAATAAGGTTATGATTAGGTAAGGTTGGGCTAATATAGAATGAGGCAGGAATTCAGGCAACAGTGGGGAGATCTTCTTATCTTAGCGCCGGCAACCTCCGACCAACATTTTTAATTTTATCAATTTTATTATCGACAATATTCCGTCCTTCATACCACCATACCACAATACCACCATATTACCACATAATGCCCAAAGTAATGACTCCGAAAGAACTTGCAAGAGCGGGAAGAAGGCATAATCCCCTCGAGGATGACTTAACAGCAAGTGGGCCTCTGAAAACGAAATCCGGAAAGAGAAAGTCAAGAAATGAGCACGAGGGAGAAAATTTTGTTGATTCGAAATCTTCGCGGAGGATTTTAAAGATAGGACAAGAGCTTGCCGATGAGGTCGAAGCCGAAAGTAAAGCAGCGAAACCAAATGCAGCCTTTAACTTCGATTCAAGGTTTGAGGATGAGGAAGATGAGCCAGAATTTGGAGAAGAGGATGGAGAAGAATGGGGAGATGATGATGAGGTTCCAGAATTGGTCGAATTGGCACCCGAAGATCGCGATACGTTTGGAAAGTTCTTCCCAGCTGAGGATGATCCGTCACAGATGTTGAAGGAAAGTTGGGGAGGGGCAGACGAAGCGGATCAGGAGGGACAAGGCACAGATTTGACAGCATTAATTCTAGAGAGAATTGCCCAATTTGAGGCGAAACAATCTGGACAACCTGGAGCAGGTTCTGCGGGACCCCAAGACGACGGATTTTTTGTTCATCCCAAGGTTTTGGAAGTCTATACAAAGTGAGAATCGCCATCATCTTTCTACTCAGAAATTACTGACAACAAGACAGAATTGGTTTGATATTATCCCGATATAAATCAGGAAAATTACCGAAACCATTCAAGATCCTACCCACAATACCCAATTGGGAACAAATCCTTGAAATCACCAGACCAGACAAGTGGACACCAAATGCTTGCTATGAAGCAACAAGAATATTCGTTTCGAGAACACCAATGATCGCACAAAGGTTCGTGGAAATGGTCCTACTCGAAAAAGTTAGGGAAGATATTCACGAGACCAATCACTTGAATGTCCATCTTTTCAAGGCTTTGAAGAAAGCTCTTTACAAGCCAGCGGCATTCTTCAAGGGATTCCTCTTCCCATTGGTCGGTAGTAGTACCTGCACCTTGCGAGAAGCAAGAATCATATCCGGTGTTCTTGTGCGAGTTTCAATTCCAGTTCTACATTCCGCCGCTGCGATTAAAGGACTTTGCGACATTGCAGCTCAAGAATCATCAGCCGGAACTGAAGGTGGTGGAGCCACAAACATTTTCATAAAGGCTTTGCTTGACAAGAAATACGCCCTTCCATACCAAGTAATCGATGCTTTGGTATTCCATTTCATACGATTTCGAAGTGTCGACCCAGCTAGTGTTCGACCTGAAGATATTGGATCGGGAATGGAGGGTGTGACCAGTTTGAAAGATACAAAATTACCCGTCATCTGGCATCAATGCCTGTTATCATTTGCGCAGAGGTATAGAAATGATATAACAGAAGATCAGAGAGAATCGCTATTAGATCTGCTTAATGTGAAAGGTCATTCACAAATCGGTCCCGAAGTTAGAAGAGAATTGCTTGCAGGACGTGGTCGTGGTGTAGTTATTGAAGCCGAGGGACCAACTGTTGATGGTGATGATACTATGATGATGGATTAAATTGACAAAATAGATAAACCAAAGGAACAATATCCATTTTAATTACAAAATTCTTTCTTTCTTTTACGGATTGAAGGAATGCTCACCGAATTATTCTGGTGATGATGACCTCTTAACAGGCAATCACAATTGCACATTCACAACTGTTCAGCTACATAAGAATCTGGTGAAGACATCAAGATCCGTTCAGTATCACTAGAAAATCTTCTTTGGAATTTCCAATGCTGATCTACTAATATACGCATAGCAAGTGTAGAAGATTTTCGATTTTGTCTACTATATATTAGTCTTGATACTCTTGATTGCTGCTGGACATTCCAAGAGTACATATCCTACAATGTCTCACGAAAAGTCAACTGCTTCTACCTCTATCAAACCTCAAACCCTGGATCTTTCAAAACAAACACCAGACAACAACAAACCCTCACCTCAACCTCTCCTCGTAGCCACCAAACCTCCATGATAACAATGAATGAAATCTCCAATGCGCCTCTGGCCTCGTCAGCTTCTCACTCCCCCCCCACCCCTTCAGCATCTCCTCAGACAAAACAAAAACAAAATACCTCCAAATCCGCATACTTATATAACCTGCTTGTCTATATTTCCTCTTCTCTTTTATTCCCTTGTGTATGTGTAGCATCACATCATGGGCTGGGGAATTCCAAGTCCAGGGCCAAGGCCAAGGCTAATAATCTCTGGATTTTGATGTTTGGATATTGGGATTGATTTTTGTGAGGGTTTGGTTGTTGGGGGAGGGGGAGGGGAGGGGGAAGGGGAAGAGAAGTTTGTTTTCTCGAGGGGAGCCGGGGTCGAGTGAGAGATGAGATGGGATGAGATGAGATGAGATGGGTTGGGTTGGAATCGGATTTAAAGGGGATCGAGAAAGGTGTGTTCGATGATGGAGCGGATTATGAGGATGGGTTGATGGTGAAAGGGTATTTTCTCTCAGAGGGAAGAAGGGAAGGAAGTCTGTTGTTATGGGGGAGAAGGAGGGGCTTGAAGATTGAATTTCATTTATTTCATGCTACTCCTCAGTGCTTTTTCTTTCTTTAGATGCGGAGGGACGGGGAAATCTCAGCGGCGGTGGAGTCCGTTGGAATTTGAAAGAAGAGTTTGGAGAAGGAGAGAGAGAGAGATCAACTGTACTGGTGCGGCTTTTGGGTAAGTTTATCAAAGACGCCAGTTAAGGATTTGAGGGGGACTTTGCGTGCATTGAAACTCAGTTCTGAGAGTCTGATGATACTGTAATAGCAATCCCAACCATACAAGCGATTTTAAACACCAGGGCATTTAAATCATGTGTACGAGTAGACAGCCGAATTCAATTTGGACTACGCAGCTCCAAATCAACTCCATTTTCTTTTGCTCTCCCTCCACACTCGAAATTAAACCACTCATATATCTCGGCTCTCTCCTGACAAACCCGTGCACCCCTTAACACATCACTTCCGACCAACTTCCCAAGCGCCATAAATAGTTCCATAGCAAGAAAATTTCTCGCAGTGCAGGCTCTACCTCCTGCCCCCAAAGCAACCCCATATTTCTTAGCTTCAGGCGTCACATTTCCTTGCAGCCATCTTTCGACGCGAAATCCACGTGGATTGGGGTGGGGAACACATGCGAAGTTGAGACGGACGAAGCTCCGAGGCGCAACAGCCTACGATGGAAACAGCGGGGAAGCAGGTTGATTTAAATGTCCATCCGAAGCGGTAGGGGCAACATGAGGTAAACGGGTTGTTGGGTTTTGCCATGCTGATGCGCAGATCTGTGCGGTGGCCAAAGAAGGCAGATCTTATTAGCGTGGAGGATTTGCACTGTCCATGGTTTCAGGGATGTGCAGTTTGGGACCAATCTGCACACGAACGACACTAGTACGTACAACTCAACTACTCGGAATTAAACAGGCAGACAGGCAGATGTAACTTCAGACTTGCTAATTATATAAAGCCATAATTATTTAATCTTCCAAAAAGCTGCCATCGTCATTTGAGATAGATCCCTTTGGACCAAATCTTTTTCATCATCACCCACCCATGGGCCATTCCTTACCCCTTCATTCCTCGCTTACCTGCGTTAACAATATCCTTCCCAGAGTTCCAGACAAAACCTCTTGGATATTCACCTCGAGATTGGACATTTGATGCAACATTACCTATTCCTCCTTCAGAGGCGACTAATACATGATCCCCCCTTTCTAGGGAGCCAACAAATGCGATTAGCTTCTGCTGAAAACGAGCTTGTTCATCGTTATTGTCTCTAGTCGTCTTCGTCAAGTTCATTGGTTAGATGTTCCATCCACGTGATCCTAATAGTTTTTGCAACCGGGGAACTTTGCTGTGTTGGAATGGATATGTTTGACATTCTGCACCTTTTGACGCTTAATACTCGAAGGATCGTTTTATACATTATGTAATTTGTCTGTATGGTGGTTTCGATGACACTTATCAATCCACTCTATTCTAATTCCGAAATCCCGAAACTTACAGGAGGCTCTAACTTGTTGCTCTCTCTTATACGAACTCTGAATTTAAGATGGTTAATGCACAACGCTGTATAAGTCACATATCTATACACCACAAATTAGCTTTTGATCTTTGAAACCTCCTTTCGAGTCATATTATTGAGTGAGGTTTAGATTAAAACCCCCCCCAAAAGGCTTCATTTTATATTGTTTGGGTTCAAGGGATATGAAATGAATCGATCCTTTTATAGTTTTTATCACCCTTGTAACACATTTATAGTTTGCTGAAGAAAATGTCTCTCTTGTAGCAACTAAGTACTCGTATCTAACCTTAATATTCCATGACTGCGACCACATCGACATGTGCTAAAAGGTAATTAAACTTCCTGGAAAGGTGTCGATTAAGAAAGTACATATATTGTTCAAAACTCGATTTGCCGAGTGATGAAATACTTGAAATTAATTTGGCGCGTTTGTTCGTCATCATGTTCGCAAACATGAGATACTCTCAGGCTCGATGGCCATTGGCTGTTGGAGGGCTGTTATTTATTTGGATAGTGCTTTATGTTCAGCATCGCCGGTATATTCCATCTCCTCCGACAAGATTTTCATACATGGAAGGTCTGAAGGCAAAGCCCACGTTATCCGCAGTTCGAAATAAAACAATGGGATTTGGCGCGGTTTTGATGGCAATAATGCCCGAGTAAGTTTTGGCGATACTTTTACTCGAATATCTTTGACCAGTACTAACCATGGTGCACCGAAAGTCGAACTGATCAGATGGACACTGCGTCTCTCCTCTCATATTATTCGGATATTGACATCACCATCATTCCTGGTGTATCAAACGTTCCAGAGAAGACGAGACCACCAGGAGGAGCTCAATTGAAACCAGGTCAAATCGGATGTTGGCGGGTGCACATGAATATGATGCGCTATGTCGTGGACCATCGACTCGAAACAGCCCTGATACTGGAAGGTGATGCCGATTGGGACGTTCGAATCAAAGATCAACTGGAGGAACTAAGCAAACATATGCCTGGTTCTAGCAACCTAACGCCCTATGGTAGGCTTCATGGTCCTAAATAACCTGACGGTGGCTAACTTGTGGGTTGATTGTCCAGGCTTGGATTGGGATATCTTCTATACAGGCGCATTTATACACTATCCTGACGGGGATAATCTGGGACCAGGTATTCGCTATCATGATAAGACTGTTGGAACAATAAAGGGCTCGGGATATGAGAAGATGGAATTTAAATGGGTTGCTGAAGATCTACAAGCTTACAAGGCTGAAGATCACCAAAGAGTTATCCACCGCGCACATAGTAAGCCCAGCTAGTTCTTTCCCACGAGTATTACATACCCTAACATGAGCTGCTTCTTTATAGCGCCATATGCAACCGCAGGCTACATGGTAACATTGGAGGGCGCGAGACGCATTTTGTATCAACTCGGCCTGCACCAGCAGACCGCTCCTGTCGACATAGATTTGCTGGAAGCCCTCCATAGACGAGATCTCAACGGCTTGATAGTTGTACCACCTCTTATGGCACAATATAAGACAGACGATGCTGCCAAAAATTCGGATATTGAGGCACCTAAAAAACCAGCAGTAGAAGGCTCCGGTCCCTGTATCGCGCAGAGCATACGGGCAAGTTTGCGTGCTTATTCTTTTGATAACACGTCGAGAGTGGATTGGATTGATAGAACCGATCTAACAAGATAGAGGGTTCGAGAAAATATCACTTGATAGATGTGACCAAACTTTTGGTCTCTATCAAAAAAATAGCTTTATATTTCGAATGTGTACAACATGATACTTTTCGGTATCTCCCAAGCCTTTTCAATCGCTCACTAGAGAGGTAACTTCAAATTCAAATGCCCCAAGTCAATGTGCTTTACACTGAGCTCTTTGCTGATGAATAGCAGATGTTCCTTTCCTTCCTGTGGAGAATATTTGCTATTTATTGTTCTTCTTGACGTCGACGGTGAAGTTCAAGGTAAGTAAATATTGATGGTTGCACCCGGTAGGAGAAGGTCTAGGACAAGAGTGTCTCAATATAAACTAATGAGTGGGGATATTAAATGATTCGTAATCAGCCATACAAAATACAAAGCAACGGTGTGCATCTAGTAATTTCTGGGTGTAGCCTACAATATCCCGTAAAATAAATATATTTATCTCTATGCCAGTGTCAGTGTCAGCGAAAAGACCTTCTTGAAGCACCACATCATAATGCTTACCGCACGGAAAGTGCCTGGAGCATGTCACTCATGTAGATCTCAACTCCTTTCTCTTTTCGAATATGGATTTACAAGACCCACTGCTTCAGCCGCTTCTTCACATGCGCGATGTCGCGACCTTCGCTCTCGATCAATCCAGCCTCGACCCAACACACTACGATTATTTTCCACGACTCTTGCTCGATCAGAAGAGCCTCGAACGGTCGCGTCAACGGCAGAGCCCGAAGCAGAAACTGGAGTAGCAAAAGCAAAAGCAGAAGCAGAAGCAGAAGCAGAAGCAGCGGAAATCGAATCGGTGGTGAGACAGGCTAGGCAAACGTTTGGAGAGACTCTGCCAAAAGATTACCTATCTCCCCAGGAGTATCAATTATATGAGCGACTGTATGGACCACCATTACGAGAGACTCGACCGGAGGACTTAGAATATCTGCAAGTTGAGGGAGAGGATATTGCGAAAGATGGACCGTCGGGAAATATTCTTTTGAGGGAGAATGCTGACGGTATATTTGAAGAGATTGAATTTGATCCAGAGCTGGGATTTAAGGTCGTGGAAGGTGGTAGTGACGGATTTGCTTCCGCTAGCGAGGGCGAGGAATTAGAGGAGGAAGGCGAACCTGACATGGAATTGGAAGGCGAGGAATCATCAATGGTCACAGAGTCTCCTGTAGAATCACATGCTCCTACTATCACATTCCAAGCCAAGAACCAGAGAGAGGCAGATGCTATGGCACGACTACAAATCGATATGGACGAAGCTATGGCACGAGCAGTAGAGCAAGAAAATACCGTTTTTGATGAGGAAAATGAAGAAGAGACGTCGGAGGAGCCCGAAGAAGAATTATTTGAGGACGAAGAAAATGAGGAAGACGATTATGAATCTTATACCAGCTCGGACGAAGTTCGAACACATCCACATACTAGAACTGGTCGGTTTGGCACATCTCCAAGTACTATATCGCTTCCAAAGGAACAATTTGTCACGCCAATTACTGAGTTGCTAGAAAGAACAAGCATAAAACACGTCAAAGAGGCTGCGGAAAAAGCATTTGGTGGAAAGTGGTTACCATATTCCTCTTCCACTCCAAGTGTAGGAAAGTTGAAGCTTTTGCCACAAAAACATGTTGGACTTGATGCTGCACAGCATAGGATGAGCGAGATTGAAGCAGATGCATATCTGGCTGGGGTAATGTCCGGTACATATACCTCGGTTATGAGTACATTGGTCGAAGTACGAAAACGACTAGGATCAGAATGGGTTCGCGAAATGTTGTTTAGAGAGGGCGGTCAAGGTCCGCGAATTCTTGACGCCGGAGCTGGTGGAGCTGGTATCCTAGCATGGAAAGAGATTCTACGTGCAGAATGGGATGTGTTAAGGGATGATGGCATTGTCGAAGGAGATGAACCAACCTCCGGGAAACACACAGTTCTTACTGGAGCAGATACATTACGACATCGAATTTCCCGGCTCCTCGAAAATACTACGTTTCTTCCCAGACTTCCTGATTACGTCCACTCATCCAGTGGCGAAGACCAACTGGACGGCGGACCTGCTCAACCTAGGAAAACGTATGATCTCATTATTGCCCCACATATGTTGTTCCCATTGAAGGAAGATTACCGCCGAAAGAAGTTGGTACAGAACCTCTGGTCAATGCTTGATCCTGAAGGGGGCGTGCTTATCTTGATAGAAAAGGGCCTACCACGAGGATTTGAAGCTATAGCAGGAGCTCGTTCTCTTTTACTCGACTCACATATCTCTTCTCCTGGTGACGAAAGCGTTGAAAAGGAGCTCCAGTCGATCTCCGATAACGAACCACGATTCACAGAGAAAGAGCATGGCATGATCATTGCACCATGTACCAATCATACAAAATGCCCAATGTATCCAGTTCCTGGTCTTACACCTGGTAGGAAGGACTTCTGTCATTTTGAACAGCGATACATCCGTCCACCTTATCTACAGAGGATTTTGGGTGCTTCTTCTCGCAATCACGAAGATGTGAGATATAGTTACCTTGCAGTACGAAGAGGTATTGATGGTAGAAAAGTAGAGGACATTCTCCAAGGCGATGCTGCAACTGACCAATCCTTTGCGGGCTACGAAAAGCATGATTTACCTGATGGCCCAGATATACCCGAAGATGGCGATGTTCTATTCCATCCATTGTCGCTTCCACGATCCATGCTCCCACCTCTCAAACGGCGTGGACATGTCACCTTGGATGTTTGTACACCATCAGGCAAACTAGAACGATGGACTATTCCCAAGAGCTTTAGTAAAGTTGCATATCGTGATGCCCGAAAATCCAAATGGGGAGATCTTTGGGCACTTGGTGCTAAAACGCGAGTTCTCCGACAGCCTAGATTGGGAAGGGGAGGAGAAGGTGCTGTGAATAGCAAGGGATCCAAGCCAGGAAAAGTTCTCAGTAAGTCTGCGGCCAAGAAGAAGAAGAATAAGTTCAACATCATCATGGGTCGTGAAGGTATGGAGGGTCTTGAGGAAAGCAGAGATTCAAAGAGGATATTCAGGCCCGAGAAGAGGACAAAGGGGGGACGATTCTACAAGCCGAAGAAGCCGATAACTGAGGATGATATATGAATGTTTGCCTTTTTCTTCCTATATGAAATGTACCATGCATGGGCTACTTATGGTTCTCTGCTCCATAATTTGTTTCTAGAATTTTACAATACAGCGCAAAGAAAAGCACACTGCTTCCAAAAGAAGAGTGTTTTGACGCACTTTGACCTATACGAGTGCTCCTCTCAGCCCTCGCCTGGAATGCCCGGAGAATTTCTAATTCTATCAAGCCCAGCCCAGCCCCTGAAGTACGGACGGATGATTTAGTCGTTGAAGTCCCAACAGAAATGAATGAATGAGGAGGGGGCCCGAACATCTATTCCATTGAATATGAAGAGGAAGTCCATCAGTATCTATTTTGAAATATCAAGACAGGATTTCTGAAGGATTTAATCATACGACGACGAAGCGAACATAAAAGCACTAATCCATGACTGATGCTAGGTTTATACCCCTTTTTTCTTCTAATACCCAAGCTTCTATTATTCAGGCACAGGCTAGTTCCATCAAGCCAAGCGATACCGAATAACCGAACGAATCTAGTCGCCTCGTAGCTGAAGCCACGAACTCCACCAATTCCACCAATTCCACACTTCTTATCTTACTCCAAAGTTATTTTGCGTTTAGTAGACCAATCAGAATAGATAGATCTATCATAACTCTAACATGGACAACAAACAACTCTTCACAAGCAAGTGTCCTCGAGTTGGTTATCGCTGCATACGCTCCTCAATCAAAGCTCATTTACTAAATGACTTATTAGCATTACTATCCAATGTTACAGCTCACCTCAATTTCCAATTTCTAACTTCTAATTTCCAATTTCCAATTTCTGACTCTTGTTTTTCATCTTTTCGATCAATCTAAAAATGATCCGAAGGTAAGTTCAAGTTAACCGTTGCGAAAGACGGGTGAGGGAGGTAAATTTGGGGTCCGAATTAATAATGTCTTACCCTTATGCTTTGGTGAGTTTGCCTTCTTGGTACCAATAGTACTAATAATAATGATGATGATAATAATAATAATAAACTTCTCTTTCTTAATCATTTCTTGTCTCTTGGATGTCTTTCTGCCTTACCCAGGTAAGTCCTGTCTGATATATTGGTTGATCTGCAATTCACCGCTATCATCGTCGGTCCACCGAATCTTTGCTGTTTACTCTCATTAATACGAATCTTCTTTTGGCAGTATTGCAGACTATTTTTTTTCCTGTTTCTTCTGGATCCTCGATTCTTGCTTTTAGCTTGCTTATGGAGTGAGCTTTTGTTTGTTTCCGTGTGAGTAGATTTTTGGTTGTGCACGAAAGAGTGCGTACAATATAATCATGAAATATCGCATTTCCTGTCTCTTGTGGCCAGCGGTGAGCTGGGCCGCTGTAATTCCAGCACCAATCGCTCCTAATCGAGGTGATGAATCTAATGAGTATGTGCCGATTTTCTACCTGGGGGGGTGTCAAGAAGCTCTCGATTGCCATCTTACATTAGCAGCTAACCATTCAATCTTGCAGAATTAAACAACCAATTCCCATATCCCCCTCTTCTTCTTCTTCCTCCTCCTCCTCCTCCTCCCAATCCCTCGAGATCCGCGGATACCGCGATTATCGCGATTACCGCGAATACCACGCAGACTCCTTCCATCACACGAAACACGATAGCCACGAGCCCCATTCCCGCCCTCACATCCCCACATCGTGGAAGGTCGCCTTTGGCGTCGACGCCTTTGTGCTCTTAATCACGGCCTTGATCTTGTGCATGCTGGTCTGTATATTGCGGAAGGAATACAAAAAGCGAAATTTACACCCGGGCGACCCCGCGTACGTGGGGGCGAAAGATGGGTTTGGGAGGAGGATGAAGAGTGCGCGGAGCGGGAGGAGTGCGAGGGCGAGGGCTTGGAGCTATGACCCCATTCGCGAGGAGGAGGAGGGTGGGGAGGCCGCGGGGATGGGCATGGGCATGGGCATGGAGATGGAAATGGGAGGAGCTGAGGATGTTAGGTTGGGGGGACTGGTTTTGGGGCCTCGGGATGCGGAGGACGAGATGTCGTCCGTGGCGATGGCGATGCGTGATCATCCGCTCGCGCCAGCCGGAAGCGAAAATGAAAATGGGGAAGGCGCGAGGAAGGGAAAGGGGACCAAGGCCAAACGCGCGTGGAAGGGCAAACACGTGCGATTCTCGAGCTGGGGCGGGGAGACCGCCCGGAGAGATTCGTCGGGCGTGGTGGCTGGTAGCAGCGGGAAGGAGCATGGGGGCGCGGTGGCGCTTAGGCTCGCCGAGGCTCATGAGTATGTGCAGACGCCTTGAGATGCGTGAGCTGCTCGGACTGATGGTGGAGCTCTTCTTTCCTCCCTTCACTTCACTTCACGTGGCATCTCCGGCGGTCTCGCACGCACGCACGCATCCGTTCTTGGTGTTGTGTATTGTGGTGTGGTGTGGTGTGGGTGGGGGAGATAGATTGTATTGTATGTATGTATGTATATTGAGCACAGCAGAGCAAAGCAAAGCATATAATAGTCTACATTTACATCCGCGGCGTTCCATATATTTTTTATTTTCCAACCAACAAAAAAAATGTTTTTTTTTCTTACTTTCTTTCCTTTCCTTCTTTCTTTTTCTGACAACTACCGATCCAACGCACCCACCTCTCTCTCTCTCCATCAAAATCTCCCCTCCACCCCCAAAACTTCCTTTCATTCAATGGCACCACGAATCATAGCCGTCATCGTCTACGTCTACGTCTACGTCTACGTCAACCCCTGCCTCTATGTACCTGAATTGTTGCACATCTGCAATTCGGCCCGGAACCGGGTTTGATAGCCGGATCAGATGGTTTTGTTTGTTCATTTGTTTGATTTGATTTATTCATTTTTTCCCCCTTTGTTGGAGGGGATATGAGGAAGAATTCGAATGGAAAGGTTTTGTTTGGAATGGTGGTGTATGGTGGTGGGGTTGATGGAGGCGTGGTGTGCTGTGCTGGGTGATGAAGAGATGTTTGTTTTTTCCTTTTGCTCTTTTTCGGTTGTGCTGCGTGGGGGCGTGGGTTTATGAAGGCGCTTCTTTGTTGATGATGTGTGTGGGTTGGGAAGTTGGATGGATGGTTGGATGGTTGGAAGGTTTGTAGGTTTGTAGAGTAGGTGAGTAACCCTAAATAAAGCTTAGGCTTTATAGGGATCGATGCTATGGGGTTGAGAGACGAGAGACGAGAGATCTAGATGGGCATTTGGGGCTTTGTTCATCGGAAGGAGATGGGGAAGGGGAAGGGGAAGGGAGGGTTGTATCGGGTGTTGAAGTAGATAGATGATTAGGTTTTATATAGTTAGTCAATTAGTTCATCACAGATAGCAATCAATCATCTATTTGTAATACTTTAATACATGAGATGTGCAACAGAAGCGATTGCGAATTTGTTTTTTTCTTTGTTGGGTTAATTGAATCAGCAGAGCTAAACCTCGATATGGGAAGACTTCCCGTTAATTAGCTGTTAGCTTTCTTTCGGGGGATTTTATCTGCATGACATTTTGAGAGATGGGCTGTTTGGCGAAAATCATCAAGCTAAGAAGACGAACTAACTCGTTCGCGGGATTATATAATTGGCTTCTATTTCTATTCTCATAAACTCGATCCTCGCAAAGTAGGAGATCTGATAACAACGCTAGCTGCTCCTCCAATATCCTCAAAAGGTAACCTACCTGCCTTATTCTACCTACCATCCAGTACCATAACTCATTCACTCACTCGCTCACTCACTCAATCGTAACTAAAGAAATATGATCCACAAACCCAGCGAGATTATCGGCGTAATTTGCAAGATCTTTCCCATTAATCGTCACCAAACTCGTGACACCTACTGTATTCAGATTGTAAACACCAATATTGGCATTGTCCCCCTCAAGGCTGAAGATTCTGGCCTGACAATTTTCGTCGTTCCCTTCATTAGAACATGCTGGGTGCGTACGTTAGTGACATGATTTTCGACGGTCGTCGAGTATGAAAGACTTACAAGTGTTGTAGTTATTGAAGAAACTGTACAAGCCCGCACCATAGATATTCACAGATTCGCTGTCTATGATTCGAAGGCCCCATCCGTTGGCACAATTTCCTCCGGTCGAATTGCCGCACGTGGTCACGAAATCCGGATCATTCCATTCGGCCAGTGCTGGGAAGGGCTGAAGGGCATTGGGGTTCGGCTGGTAATATGCTGTCTCTGTCTGAATCAGCCCGGCAAAGATGTCTCTCGTGTTGTCGAACTGGTACTGGTATAGGGTATGATGTTCAACCCCAGTCCCAACAAGCCATATAGCTCCAACCTTTGATTCGCAGTAAAGTCCACGGCCGGCATAGATTGTGATCTGGGTTAAGTTGGGGTCCTCGATATCATGGTCGGCAACCCAAAACCAGGCGTTTTCCAGGTAAATACCGGAAGCATGCTCGGAGATGTGAATAGACATGAACGCTGCTCTACATTCAAGATCGATGCTATTGTTTTTAGGAGTAGTAGGACAGCGGTCCAGCTGCAGGTCAGAACCAGCAAATCCACCAATGCGAGTGTGAACATCCCAAAGTCCAGAAGGAGAACTCGCTGGACTGGCCAAATTCCACTCAATCAATACAGCCCCGCCCGTAGCACCTTGTGTTGAAACAATCGTATCTGACCACTCAACAACCCCAACTTCTAGGGGAGCACCAACTTGAACAACAGGTTGAGGATGAGCGATGTCAGAGAAAAATGGTCCTGACCCCATTATCATTGGATATGATTCACCGAGAATCCTCGAACCGGATGGGATGTGAACGGTCCAAGTCACTTTATAAACTCCGCTATCGATATAGACAATTTTGTTGGTGCAAGCGGCAAGTTTAAAAACTAGATTCAATGCCAGCGTGTCATCGGTGACTCCATCTCCAACGGCACCAGCTGCACGAACTGAAATAAACTCAGTAACAGGGTAGTCTTCGTACTGAGGTTTTGAGCGAGCGTAGAACTTTCCACCAGGAGATAGTGATTCTGACCGAGGAAAAGTAACCATTGGCTCTCGGAAGCGGGTGGGTCCCTTTGGTATATACTTGTTACCCTGTCCCCATCCACTGATAATTACTGATCCATTACTAGTCCCAGCCAAAATAGTTGTATTTTGCAAATCCTGTATAGCGACTGGAACATTCGTCAAGGAGATGTTGTCAAGGATTAGACCTCCAGCATTGTCGGGCCTGGATAAAGAGTTGTTACCGGTGATGATGGCGACACCCGTATCTGTGAAGCTGCTATCGATAAATGTGACGGAGACTGCAGTGGACATGTTTAACCCAGTAGTGCAATTGTTGATTTTTATCCCCAGATATGTCCATCCCCAGTCCCAAATCTGATCAATGGCTGTCACAGCATTGTTGAATGTCAGATTTCGAGCCGTGAATTGCTGATTACCGAATATAGCGCCAGTCTTTCCGCCATTGAAGATCAAATCATTCATAAAACCACCCGAGCCTATTTATGCGTAAGCTGAAATGTACAAGTCGAAACAAAGTGAGCCACGACATGAATGGAATTGATGAGTTTGAAGCATGGCTATTGCCAGATCGTATACGTACCTGATTCGATGAACAATCCTTGATGTTGAGTTCCAGGTGCAGCACTCATTTCGAACACGCAATTCTGCACACTAGTGGCTTGCGAAGTTGGCCAATGGATTCCAGTAGCTGAAGTATTGGATGGGATTCCGGTCAAGTCCAACACCAGGTTGCGAATTTGGCGAAAGAAGACATTTGTAGCCCCGAAACTAAGTAAACCGTTCGCCCCATAGACATTTCCATCAATCAAGCCAAATCCCGTGAAGTTGGAAGTACCCTTTAGTACAGGGAGATCATTTGGATTGCCTACAATCTGAGTGATGTAGTAATCAATAATCGAGGAAGAGATGAGATATGTTCCAGACGGGAAGTAAACCACTGCAGGTGTTGTCGTTGTAGAATTACACACACCAGGCCCACATCTTCCACCTGAACTAATGGCCTTGTTGATAGCAGCAGTATCATCGGTGATGCCGTCCCCTTGGCGATGTTAGCTCAGCCTTTGGAAGTGGTACGAGAACAGTTGTAACATCCACCTTTGGCTCCAAAGTCCTTCACATTTCGAAATACCTGATATGAAGTAACATTCGAAAACGGCGCAACCCCTCGATGGCCAATTTCTTCAAGCCAATATGAAGATGTAGAATTAGTTGTTGTGGCGGAATCAATATATTTCACAAACGGGGTAACGAAAACCACTGGGCATTGATTTGACGCGATATGAACGGTAGTGGTATAGGCAAAGGTTGAAGTCACGCCTGTGAGTATGACGTTCAGAAATAGGAATAGAGAGGGATTATGGAAGCCCATTGTGAAGATGAGTGACTGCTCTATTTGTAGATGTTCTCGAATTTAATAAAAGTGCATTTAAGGAAAAAGGAAAGAAATAAAAATTAATGAATATTTAGACAGGCAAAAGAATACTAAAGTCGTCTATAATAGCAAAGAGAGAAACGATCAAACACTATTTATAAAACAGATTTGATCTCATAGTATTCATATAGAAACTGCTCTGTTTCTCTTTAATATATCATAATCAAAATCAATCTATTCTCTAGAAATTTTGTATTCTATTACATAAAAAAAGTAAAAAGTAAAATCTCCTTAATCAATCTTTATACTCAATATTATAATTTTCAGTGTTTGGAAGCAACTTAATCCTTCGGGATCAAAATCCTTAAAAGCAACCGAACAATGACAAACAGCGGTCACTTCAAGTATTTGGAAGATGGAAGTGTAATCAATACCTGATTCGACCATTCGATACGAGCATATAGAACTTAATTAGCTACTTATACACTTTTCTCTTTATTTAAACCGATATATTCTGACATTCAGAAAAATAATCCTTTTTCAAATTGTAAACTACTCGTTACTATTGTCACTAATCGGCACGCCGATTTAATAGTTCGAGCATATGCGTATTAACAAGTATATATTGGTTATATATAACTAGTTTATATAAAACCTAAAAAGCATTTCTAGTTTTTACAACTCTAATAGTAAATTCAAAGGATGCTTTTGATCCTTTTTATTTAGGCCCTATATGACATTTGCGTCATACTATCAATACTTTAAAACTTCAAACTCATTTTTATATTATAAATAGAAAAGTGTAACATTTGCGCTACAGAAACAAGAGCGATCCTATTAGAGACAAGAACAATAAAAGCAACGCATGTGATATTCGGAAAGCGTCATATAAGAGTTCTCGAACTTGCTGCACACATTTTGATACCGAAAAACCTACTTTTTTCGGCTCTTTATGCTCCTGTTGATTCTTTAGTTAATTGAATAAATTGGAGTTTTGTCTAAATTCAATTATAGAGGTTTGATAGAAGAATATTTTTATAGAAAAACATGAATTTCACAGAGATTATATTATGAAAGATTACGCTGTACGATGAGTAGGTTCTAGAGCTCTTACAATGTATACATCGTAGAAAGCATCGTATACAACTAGGCATGTAAATAGTATAGCTACGTAGAATAGCAATAAGATAACACACATGAAGCTGATGCTGACGTTATTACTCTAAAAATAAACCTTACAGCTTATAAACTTTGATAAATCACTTGATCCATTTTATATAGAATATAACAAATTTTTGCTCTTTTGATTAGCCCTGATTAGGTTTATAGCCGGGCATTCGTTATGTATGTATGTATAGATGAGATTGCAACTTTGACAGTTAGAGAAGGAAAAAAGGAGTGCAAGAAAAACTTTGACACAAAGAGCAAGTACGAAATGAGCTGTTGGAGCGAGATCAACGCGATACAGTACAATCAATCAATCGTCACTCCCTAATAGGAAATGAGAAATCTGTAACCCCTATACTGCAAAATATAACTTGTGGATGCTATCGGTCATGATGCATGCTTTCATATCCACTTTTCTAGTTGTTGGCAATGGCAGCCCACTCGAGCTGAAAGACCAATTTCCAAGGGAGGAGAGGGGGATGTGCTTGAGATCCACGCAAATCGGGTCTATCAGGGTAAGATGATGTCAGATTTCCAGGGGCGAATGAGACAACTGTTTTAGCCTCTGAGAGGTTCTGGCCAGCACAAGATCAACAAGCAAAGAACAAGTACCGTCGGTATAGATACAAAAAATGCAAGGTTGTCTCCATTTCCAGAAATCTAACTTTGATTCAGAAGGTGCTCCATTTCAATAAAGTTTCATGACGATAAAGCATCGACGTCGAGCGCGTTTACGCGGCTAAATTTACGGATCAAGCTGAACTGAATCAGGTGATCAAAATCACTCGCATCACGTGTCGATATCAAACTTGTAAGAAGGCATGTGTGCCTTGTTCATGATTAATTGTCAATTCTAATATAACCTTGCTAATTTGCTATTAATATTTTGAAATTTTGAATTACTGGTTTGCGCTTATAACTACCAGTAGCGCTAATTGCCAGCTAGCTGACTGGTCGACGACCACTTTGCTCTAGATCCTCTACCGTTCCCAATTCCACGACCCCAACGGTTGTCTTGCTCTTGCTCTCGCTCTCGCTCTTAGCATCCCCTTTTCTAAAGCTAGCATCAATCTCCTCCAGACTCCTCCCCATCGTCTCCGGCATCCAAAAGAACGCCACAATCACCGTCAACAAAGATGACCCTCCCCACAACCAATAACACCCACTCGCACTCTTGCTGAGGAAAATCGGCGTCGTAAACGCTATTATCCAATTCACCACCCAGTTGGCACTCAGACTTAAGCTTGTTGCCCCAGCCCGCGTTTTCGTGCTTTGAATCTCCGATACGTATACTCTCATCGAGAGAGCCCACGTTGCGGAGAAGATCATGGCGAAGAGGTAGATACAGATGATGACGACCCAGCGACCTGCGCCATAAGAACCGTGTACGGAATCTGTGACGTATAAAGAAGCGATTATAAACATAACGGCGCATTGGCCTATACCACCGGCAATGGTACTGGTCCTGCGGCCCCATTTGTCGGCAAAGAACAAGGCTGGAACGCTGGTGAGGAAAATTAGGAGCGCTGAAATCCCAGAGGCGAGAAAGGATGCGGTTGAGGAGCTCAATCCAGCGGATTGAAAAAGAATAGGTGCGTACTGGTTTTGTTAGGTTTTGTTGTTTCGCTTCTCGCTTCCAAGGCAGATTTGACCCGGAAATGAGGGGGTAAAAGAAGGAAGACAAAAACACATACATATAAAACCCCATCAATCCCACTTGCTTGCTGAATGCCCATCAAGAAAAGGCCCAAAACCGTCCTTTTCCAGGCGTCCGGTGCAAAAATTGCAAATATATCTTTCGCCTTAACTTCCTGGTCTGCCTTCTCAGCATCATTTAATTCCTCCTCCAGCCTTTGTCTCTCATCACCTGACACTCCAAGAGTCAACCATACGCGTTCAGCCTCCTCAAACTGTCCTCGGGCGGTTAACCATCTCGGACTTTGCGGGAGGAATAACAGCGTGCTGGCTGTGAAACAAAAGGCAATAATTGCTTGTACCGCGAAAGGTAATCTCCAACTCAAGCTTGATTCTATACCCACCGAGCCATAACACATAAAGTATCCCACCAGAATGCCTAGAGTGGTGATGAGCTGCGGAAGACTAGCTAAGGTGCCTCTTTGGGAAGGAGGTGATATCTCGGTGATATAAACGACGAGTGTGCTGAGGAAGAAGCCCTCGCCAATTCCCTTGATAGCACGACCGATAAAGATTTGAGGGAGGGTAAAAGAGGATGATTCAGTTGCGGCGCCAATACCAAAGATAAAGGAGCCAATCGCAGTAGCTGCCAAGCGACCGAGGGCATTGGCCAAATGCCCAGTGAACATGGAAGACAGCGCTGCGGGGATAAGGATCGTAGCGACCAAGAGACCATGCTGTAGTGAGAGAAGGGTGTCAGTTTAAGTCATGTAAAATAGTGAGGAGGTGAAGAGGGAAGGATATACGTACGACAGTTGATGAGAGAGTACCGAAAGTTTCATCGAATTGAGGCATGATTGTTAGGGGACCAATAGTACCCGTATCGAGGCCAAATAGTACACCACCGATCGAGATAATTATGGATGCTTGTATGTATTTTGGGGGCATTTTTAGGCATTTTGAGAGCCATGATGGCCCAGATGGAGATGTGGACATTTTTCGAGGAATTGGAAAATACACATTGGTGAGGCCGGACAATCCCAATGTTGGAGAGCAACAAAACAAATCAAACGACAACTAAGAGAGCTAGAGAGGGCGAACAAATAAAAGCAGAGTAAAGATATAACTATATCAGACTGTGATGATTGGACCGTCACACAATCAATCACTGCTTCTGCACAATGCTGGAAAGCCTACCCTTTTTGCAATATTTTGAGCCATAAGGTTGTGGATATATCTTAAAGAGAGAAGAACAACAAAACTGTGCGTTCTAGCTCAAGAAATTTTGGAGCAAGGAAACTTTGCCGATAGGGTAGAATTACTCCCTTTACCCAAGTCTTACCAGTTGGTGAGTTCGGGGTTTTTTTTGGTGCATGTATATCCAACGAGTCACGATAAGAATCCTCATCCCATCGGCTTATCAAAACGATGAAATGAACAATATTAATGGGGAAGTAAAGACGGAATCTTGAGCTTTATTAAGTTTCCTACCGCTACTCTAACCTTATATCTCGAGAGTAGAGTAGAGTAGCCAGCGAGCGATAATAGAAAAGAAGATATCTACAATACCACAGGGTTTTAACCCTGCTTTCAGGCTAATGCCACGCTTCGCTAGTCCAAACTAATTAAGTCACATGACTGCAGTCCTCTTATCCTCGGAAAACCTTCTCTTTCACGGTTAAGGTTTGAGCTGTTGAATCATCTACAGAGTACTCAATGGTTTCTGCCTAGTCTATCGCTACGATTATAAGAGATAATGTCCTTTTCATTTTCTCATTGAGAAGCTCTCAAGTGAGGTGTATAGACAGAATCACATGTACAAACCCCCCTAAACATACCGAAAGGAACGCTCTCACTAAACACATGCTAATGCTACGCTAAGCTAGCCCTGATTATAATATCATACTTTAAGCTTGATTTAGGGTAATGTAACCTTATCCTTTGAACACGTGGTTATCTGATGTCTAACGAGACCCATTCGACATTTGACACTGACACTGACACTGACACTGACCTACGAGTAATGAATGCACCACTCACTACCACCTGCCTTGTCTTCTGCAAAGGAAACGAAATCCACTGGTCCCCCACGACTCAGCTCTACCTAAGAACCTGTTGAACCTCTCTCCCTCCCATTCATGCTGGTGCGGTTGTTGATCTGTCGATCCCACCTACCATATTCAATCATGACGCCAATTCCGTTTGGTTTCTGTTTGCTCTTGCCGTGGTTCAAAATGGTCCCGGCCTTGGACACATACGGTAAGGTTGCATGCTCTCCTTTCTTTTTGCTTCTTTTAGATGCGATTATCCTCGAGTACATTCCAAGACATTCTTGATTGCATTGAGCCTCAGTTAGTCCCCCCCCTTCTTCTTATACCCGCTGGTCCCTCGGTGTTGATTTCC
This sequence comes from Monilinia vaccinii-corymbosi, assembly GCA_017357885.1. Taxonomy (NCBI): domain Eukaryota; kingdom Fungi; phylum Ascomycota; class Leotiomycetes; order Helotiales; family Sclerotiniaceae; genus Monilinia; species Monilinia vaccinii-corymbosi. The sequence continues at coordinate 1,082,559 of CP063407.1, read as the reverse complement.
CATCCATCCAGAGCTGCCACCATGGGTTCTATACCAAGGTCTGGAAACTGCGATTATGACGTTGTCATCGTCGGCGCGGGCTTATCAGGGATTAACGCTGCATAGTAAGTTGAACACATGCAATCCTCTCTCCAACCTCGCTAACCATCTGCAGTCGTATACAAACAGAACTTCCAGAGTTGACATATACCATACTCGAGAATCGCGGGGCAATTGGCGGAACCTGGGATCTATTTCGGTATCCTGGTATCAGATCCGACTCAGATTTGCATACATTTGGATTCCCATGGCGACCATGGTTGAGCTCCACGTCGATCGCAGACGGCGAATCAATTCGCACATATTTCAAAGAATCTGCCGAAGAATATGGCATCGATAAGAAGATACAATTTCGTCATAATGTTACTTCGACAGATTGGTCAACGGAAGAACAACAATGGTCAATATCGGTCGATTCCGATGGAAGAAAGAGCACCATAAAGGGACGATGGATCGTTTGGAGCACAGGATATTATAACTACGCTGAACCATTGGAAGGCAACATCCCTGGCATTGACAACTTTGAAGGCCAAAAGATACACCCTCAATTCTGGCCTGAAGATCTGGATTACAAGAACAAGAAAATAGTCGTTATCGGAAGCGGTGCTACGGCAATTACGTTGATACCCAGTCTGGCGAAGGAAGCAGCAAAAGTAACCATGTTACAACGGAGTCCTTCTTGGGTGATGAGCCTTCCGGCAGAGGATTACATCGGAAGCCTCATGCGCAAATATTTTCCCAGCTGGATAGCCAGCCCGATAATACGCTGGAGGTTCCTGGTCGTGCCGTCGCTATTCTTTCACTTCTGTCGCAAATTCCCAAACGCCGCTCGGGGGATCCTCCGACGACGAACCAAGAGGGAAATCCCATCATCAATTCCCCTCGATCCCAATTTCAACCCCCGCTACAATCCCTGGGAACAACGCTTGTGCACGTGTCCAGACGGCGACTTCTTCAAATCTCTGCACACGGGGAAAGTTGACATCGTAACCGATACCATCAAAACCGTCACGTCGTCGGGGATAGACCTCGTGTCAGGAAAGACCCTCGATGCCGATATCATCATCACAGCTACCGGACTGAAGGTGCAACTTGCCGGTGGCGCCACAGTAAGCATCGACGGAACGCCATATGATTATGCTGCGAAATATGTGTGGAAAGGACTCATGCTCCAAGATTTGCCCAACTCCGTAATCGTCGTCGGGTATACCAATGCATCGTGGACACTAGGTGCCGACGTGACCGCGGGAGTCTTCGTCCGACTTCTGAAACACATGCGCGAGAACACCTTCTCATCAACAGTACCCAAAATTCATAATGACGAGATGAAGCCAACACCACTGTTAAATCTCAGTTCGACATATGTTGAGAAGGCAAAGGGTCGTTTGCCCCTTGCGGGTGATAGAGGACCTTGGAAACCAAGGCAAAATTATCTGGTTGATTATTGGGTCGCGCGGTATGGAAATCTGACGGAGGATTTGGAATTCACCGGTGGTGGTGCATTTGATAAAGATGTATAGATGTGAGGGTCCTGAGAAAAAACGATAATTTGGCTTATTCGTAAAGCTTTTGTGTGTATTTGAACATCCGTACAGTAAGTATCTTGAGGAATGAATGGATGGCCTGGAAATATAAACAAAACCCACGCAGTAGCCCTTGTGTAACGTTTTTCTTATAGAGCAACACAAAAAAATCATCGATACAACACACTTCGAATTCATGCTATTATTATGCCTTCTTTCTCACGGATAGCGATGCGAGAGGAGTGTGGACTTGACTGCATGCTTGGGTCCGAATTGGGTGCATCATCCTCATGATGTGTTATCTGATTCGGTTTGATAACTGTACTCAAACCTCCAATGCCCATCCGAGTGACTACCTCATCCTTATTCCCACCCATGCATCAAAATCTACAACTCATCAATCCTCCCCAAGAGCCACTGCAAATGTCGATAACTACTCCTCGGCTGAAACTGTGGCTGCATATGTCCACTCAAGTACGTCTCCGCCCACATCAACCCGCGTTCAAAATGCTGCACCCCCATCGTTCCCTGCGGTTCATCTATGGCACCAAAACCTTGCTCAATATACAAATGGCTATACTGTAAATCCGGCAATGTAATCACAATCGGTGTGGAAGGTTGCTCCTGAAATCCGAGTTGGCCTCCCCACGTCATGTTTTGGATGGCGAGTAAGGTGCCATTGGTGATGATTATGAAGTCCAGTGCACCGTTCGCGATGAGGACACGGTTGGTGGCTTCGATTACGCGGGGGAGGACCGATTGGATAGGGTCGGCGGAGAGATCACCTTCTTGTTCTGGACCGCCGGCACCAATGAAGACTGGACCAGAGGAGCAAACTCTCCAGTCGACTTGCATGGGTGCATGCATAGCTTTCTTAACATCTGTGCGGTTGAAATATACTTGGTTGAAGCCTGGATAGAGGTATTCTATATTTGTGGGGGCTCCTAAGGGATCGGATGGGAGTGGACATTGAGTAGCGATTTCGTAGACGTTGAAACAGGGGTTGGGACCATGTGCTGCATTGTAAATGGAACCCCAGAGATCACATGCTACATCGGTAGCATTATTGTAGTCAAAATACTTGGGAGGTTGAATGCCGGAGGGTGGGAAAGTTAGGTATTGATTTATGAAGTCGGCATAGCCACATGTTTCGTGAAGAGCTTCTAACTTTGCCACAAAACTAGCATTCAAAGCGAAAACGTTGTTGTTTTGAAGAAGGAATGGAACGGCCGGGGCTTCTTGTTGAGCATATGCGAATGATCCAATGACAGGATCATATGCCAGTGCTCCTGCATAATGTTAGCAAATGAACTCTCTCCAACTCGATGCATAGAGCGAGAACTTCTCACCAGATAAATCAAAATAATCCGTATCGTTCTTCTCCAACATAGCAACCGAAATATACGGTACATATCTCCCTGCATAACTTTCTCCCGCAACATATATTTTGAAATTCTTTATTCCGAAAGTCTTCTGGAAGTTGAGAAAAAATTTGACAAAATCCTCAGCGATTTCTTCCTCGCTCGTAGCAGTAACTTCACCGATTGAGAAGCCCGTTCCCACAGGTTGTTCGACCCTACCATCATTAGCCACAGAATCTTCTCAATGGAATCTGAGCAGTGAATCTCCATACCAAAGAACATTCGTAAGATTGACCCAAGAATAGGGATTAATCTGCGGACTATACATTCCCCAGCTCCAAATAAATCTTCCATTCTCTTGAAAGAAAGCCTCTAATGAACTGCAACCTGTTTCATTCATCAGTTCCATCTTCCAGCTCCCATGCCACTAGATTTTCAAAATAACTCACCAGGACCTCCATTCAACCAAATAGTAACTTCATCTACAGGCTCTCCAACCGTTGGTTCAAAGACAAAGTAAAGTCCCCTGGATTTATTCTTCATGTCGATTGGCATCAAACCCGCATACATCTCACCAATATCAAAAGGTATGTCTGGGAGGGATGTTACTCGGTATTCTATTTTGCATCCCATGTTAGCACTCTTCCATCTCTTCTTGAATTTCCATCCACCCCTCTCCCATTCTCCCACCATCCCACCATTGCTCAACCAAACAACTCACCCTGAGTCCTCCTATTCAAAAACCTAAAGCCCTCCGTTCCAGTCCCATTCACAGGACCATAACCTGGAAGATTTCTCTTCGCATGCCGAGCAGCCGTCTCCTTTAACTTCGGATGATATCCCTGCGCATGTGAGAAATCCGAGAAGCGACCCGCGAGAACTGTAGTGGCAAAGACGAAGAGAAAAAAGAAAGCTTGCTTGATGTACCACGACATCTTGGGTAGCTGGGACCTGCGATGGGGAATTTGAGTGGCTGGGGGCTCTGCTCAATTGCGTGATGGGATTCTTGGTGTTTGGGAGAATTGAGTGAAGAGAGATCAATCGCAGAAACTAATCGCAATAAAGAGAAGGAAGGGGAAGGGGCAAATGAATAATAAGCTCCTTTATTCAATTGACCTACCGTCACTCCAAACCCTCCGCAGCCAGAAAATCTCCTCGCTGCCCAGTGGGGGTACATGGAAACTCAGTGAGTGCATATCAACTATGCAGCTTCATCTATTTTGGTCCCCACCTCGTTATCAACATCATCACTTCCCCTCTCTCGGTCCAATGGGAACTTACACAGGCACCATATCCAGGACAACAGTAGCACCGCACTGAAGGCAGGGAACACCGTATGAAGGTCATCGATGAGAGCTTCGAAACTCATGACGACTGTAAGCTTGAATGTGAGCAGATTGTTGCATATCCGGACTGCCATCACGATGGATCATGGATCCCTAGATAACGTCGCACCGCTGCGGAAGCTGATATGCAGGTTCCCACCGAATCAATTACACTGCTGCCCTCCAAACGCCGAAGATGCCCAGCTCGCCATCTCCGAAAACAACAACGCGACGACGAGAAGGGAAGGTTGTGTTGTTGTTATCGTTCAGATAAGAGCAATGGTGCGAAAATAATTCCGGATTAACCCGATCCGGAAAATAAGGGCACGTGTTCGAAGTGTTGCCTTCTCTTATATTCATTCCATTATTTATCTCGACATCGACACCTACATCGCTCTTCTAACAACTCAAACCAACTCCTTCAACTTCCCAAAATCTAGGGTTCCCAACCCAGTCACAGGATCCCATCCACTGGTTGCATTCCAGCCTGCATAAGGAATGATTGCAGCCCCTGGAATCTTCTTGAGAGTTAGTGCATTAACTCCATTGCATCCTCCACAACCCCCTTCCGTGATATCAGTGAGAGCTGTTGTATTGCGGAGTGAGTAGAGGAGAGGATTGATGAAAGCAATCCCGCACAAATGGCGGTTTTAGTATACATCATGATCGCAGAAGCTCAATGAGATCAATTGCACATCAATTGATTGAGTCTTCCAATGATGAAGAGGGAGAGAAGGGGAGAGTCCTCTACTCATCCACGCTCACCCCTGAAGATCGTAAAGTTACATTTTTGTTTCGCTGCCAAGATTGAACTCAAAGCTCCTCCTCGGAGCATACGAAGTATAACACCCTCTAAATGGGTATTAGATGTGACGAAGGGCAGCTAGCGAGAGGAAAGGGAGTGCTCCGTATATCAAGGTTTAGTTCGCTACTAGTACTCCCGACGGGGTAACATTTTGATAGAATTTAGATATACTTTAAACTTAATCAATAGATATACTCTAAACCTAATCGATCTTACGTAATCTCTACCCAAATAAATCCCAATAAAGCATTATAAATTAGAATTTTAAAATAGTATTCTTCTATATATCATTTCACATACTTATACATCTATGCTATTCCGTCATCTTTTTTCGCTTGGCAGACTGAGCCTTTACAATACCCTTCCCTTTGCCCCTACCACTACCACTACCGGAGCCCGATGCTCTTGGCCGAAAGGTTACAGGCTCCTCCTCATCATCCTCACCATCTGCCTCATCCTCATCCTCATCCACAACCTCATACTCACCACGATCTCCATCCCCCTCTTCTTCCAGCTCCTCCACACCCCTCTTCTTCCCCTTCCCCCTCCCCTTCCCCTTAGCAGCCTGTTTCCTCTCCTGCGCCACAAGACTCAATTCATTCTTCCTCGCCCACTCCCTCGCATCATCCGCAAAAGTGCCCCTATCCTGCAACAAATTCCCACCTCGTTTCTTAGCCCTCAATTTCCCCACAGCCTCTCTCATCCTCTTACTCCCCCCCTTCTCTTTCCCCCCACCACCCCCATGAGCACCAACCCCCACCGCCCCCTCAAAATACCTCGTGATGTTGCTCTGCGTCCCCTCCGCCTCCCGACGATTCATATCCCGAATGACGGGCACCAAGATTTCATCCACCCTCTCCTGTCCCCAACCCACCGTCGCCATCAAGAATTCTCGCAGCTGCCCGAGATCCGGGACTCCCCATTGGAATGCCTCGGCCGTGCTATCGACATCGGGCTTCAGATATGCGTCGGTGACGGCCGGGCTGGGAAATGCCGGGGGCAAAAATAACTTCGTCGCATGCGTGCGTCGAAATTTCTTGCGGAAGAGTGTAGGCTCGCTGGAGGGGTTGGTGGTCAGGAGGGGATTTTGGACCGTGGTCCACCATTCTTTGAATTCTTCCAAACCGGTATGGGAAGGGAACTCGGAGAGGATTTCTACGGCGGTGACGGGTCCAATCCCTGGTATCCCTTCTGTATAATCCGAGCCCAGCAAATGAGCAATCGAGATAAGTTGATCCCGAGAGAGTGAAAGTTCCTTTTCAAGATCCGATGAGAGATAACATTCAACGAGTTTATTGCTATTGAATAAATTCTTGTAAACACGTGTCCCACCGAAGAGGAAGATATCCGAATCGTCCGTCACGATGCCGTCTACAAGGCCAAGACGGACCAGCTCGGCACATTGAGCTTCTGCTTCCATGGGCGCGGTGATATAAGGAATACCAAAGAGACGAAGTAGAGCTTGACATTCAGTGATCATGATATGTGATACCTCATCAGCATCTCTCCGATCTTTCTTCTGTTGACTTCGTAAAGCCTTGAGTTCTTTCTCGTACGAATCTTGATTTTCCTTCTCGGATTTGTGATTCAGGGTGCTGGCGAATCGAGCATGTTCTTCTGCTTCAATGGCGAGTTGGGTCATGAGCTCTTCTTCTTCTGGATCGCTGAAATCGAATTCATCGGGAATGGCCTCGGCTTCTTGGCGATCGTATGCATCGTCAACGGGTGGTAGAGATTCGGCTTGCCTTGAGGGAAATGCCGACGTAGGGTCCGCCATTTCGACATCTTCAAATGTTGGAGATGGACTCTTCCTTGTAGTTGTCGACGGGAGAGTAGGCTCGTTTGCTTGGATAATAGGAAGATCCACATCTTCGAAGGCTGAAGATGGCGATTTTGACTCTGGAGAAATCTTTCCTACACTCCCCTCACCAGCATTGCTCGCATCTACAGTCTTCTTAGATGTAAGAATGGTGCCCCCGTAATCACTCTCCAACCACTCAACCGGTGCATCAGAATCCTGTAGCAAGTCGACTGCATCTTTTGCCTGGGGTGCTACCGGTGACTGTCGATCCTGAGGAATACTGGACTGCGGCGGTTTGGCTCCAACAACTTCTACCAGACCATCCAAACTCTTTCCAGTATCTTTAGGCGCAGGAGCTTTATCCAAAATTTCCACATCACTATCATTACCATTGTTGCCACCATCTTCATCATCAGAATCCACATGGATAATCCCATGATCACGTTGAAAGATCCTCTCATCCTCCTCCGCCCTTTCGCGATCTTTAGCATTTAATTCTTGATCGGTTTTGCGTTGCTGTTGAACTTGTGATCTGATATCATCATTACCGACCAACCACGGAGGTAGGGGCCTCGCTTTCCTTTCTTCATCTTCCACTTCAAAGCCACCAGCGAGTTTCTCTTCATCCTCGTCTTGAGTTGCATCTGTGGAATTTTCTGGGCCCTTTTTCTTCCCAAATAGAGATGATTTAAATTGAAGTCTCTCAAATGGCAAAGGCCCGTCAAATGGATTCTTCTTGTTCACGGAAATTGGTGCTGCCTGGCGAACCTTCTCTGGCGCTTTCTGTTTCCTTGACTTTATCAATGCAGCTTGGAGATCCATATCACTATCACTATCACTATCAACTTTGTCGCTCTCCTCTTTCCGTTTCGGCACAGCAGCATTTGCTCTGTTGTTAACCATATGAGCAATCATTTTCCCGCTCGATTTTGTAAGAGGTCGAGCATCTGCTACTGCCCTTTGCTCATATTCCTGCATGGGCACATCCTCAAAAGGATCATCTTCCTCTCCTTTGCTCGGGCCATGGCCTTTTTGAAGTGACAATTCAATTGCTCGATTGAGGTGGTCTTCATCATCAAGTTCTTCGTCTTGGACCTGATCTTGTTGCAATGATAATGCAATCGCAAGATTAATATCATCGTCGTCATCATCATCATCGTAAGTGCCATTCATCGTGCTTGGTCCCGGTTGACCAGTTTCACCCACAAAGAGGGAGTCTGGATCTTCCGATGGCATTCTAACTGGTCTCGAACTTGACTTTCTCCTCGACTCAGAGTATTCCTTTCTCCTCTCCGCAACTTCTCTCGCTTGAAAATCGCTATATGTCATATTCCTCCTATCATCTCTAATTTTCGGTAATCGATTCAAGCCTTCAACAGGGACATCCTCAAAGTCATCCTCATCCTCAGATTCAGATACCAAGTTGACCTTGTTCCTCTTCCGATCATAATCATCCACATCAATCGGTTTATTCCTATCCCCCACTCCCTTCTCCATCGAAACCACCCCTAGAGCCCAGCCACCCTCAACCCCCTCATTCTTGACCAAAACATACTCTCTCCCTCTTTCCCCGGCAATCCTCCCCGGCCCATTAACCCCAAACATATTCTCATCCGAATTCATACCATTCAGATTCATCAATCGCTGCGTCAACTCATTTCTCTCCCTAACCCTCTCAATCTGAAACCTCGAAAAAGCCATCCTATCGGGAAACATCTCTTCCAATTGTTCCTTACTCAATCCCATCCTCAATCTACTCCTCAACCTCGCCGCATTCAAAATATTATACCGGTCCCCCGCCGGCAAACTCATAAAAAACTCGCCATTAAAGTCGATCTTGCTGAAATCATACAAATTCACATCCTCTCCATTATGAAAATGTCTCGCGTATTCTTCCAGTTCCTCGGCGCTCATGATTCTCGGATCTTCAGGTCGTCCCATCCCTTCTATCCCATTGGTAAGTTCCGGCAAATGATATGCATCTTTCTTGTGGAATTTTCGTGTTGTGTGCCGATGCTGCGCTGACATCCCAATCTCATCCACATATGCCAATTGTTCCTCCGGCACAACCTCCTCCTCCCCGACCACAGGTCTACTCCTCCCCTCCCTCTCCCTTCTCTTCCTCTCACTCTCCTCCTCCTCCGCCCTCCGCTTCATCTGCACCCCCAACAGTCTCCCCGCAGTCCTAACCGCATCTTCCCTCCTCCCTTCCCTCCTCCTCTTCCTACCCAACACCGTCTGGCGTTTTAATATCGGCGCACCCCCATCAAACACAAAGACGGGCTGAATTCCATGAAACAGCAATTTGCAAATCCGTCGGAAGAATCCCACAACGTGAGAATTGCGCAGCGCATTTCCTTCTTTGTCACGAACTGCTTTGAGGAACTGGTAGATCCAGATGGAGGCGTCGACCGCGAGGCGTTTGCGGTTGAGGGCTGGGAGGGGGGTTGGTCGAGCGCATGGTTGGACGATGGTCCAGAGGCCAGTGACACCCATGGTGAAGACCGTGCGTGATTGTCACCGTCGATAGGTTGTGGATTGCTGTTGCGATCCGCAGATGAGAGAGTTCGTGTCGATAGATGCCGGCGAGAATTGCAGTCTTGATTCTCAGTATAACCTTCCTTACTCATCCCATCTCAAAAACTTAGATCTAACAAAATCGAAATACTATCGCCTCTTCTATCCGGATTAGAACAGGAGATTCCACGCATCCAATCCCACATCCCACATACTCTAACACCTGCGCTCACATCCATCTAACCGCGTAATGAATGACGATCCACGAACCCACGTGATCTCTTATCTCAAACCGATCTTATCTTATCGCCAAAGACTTTCGACTTCATCACCAAGCTCAAGGTTATATAAGATTCCATTCGTTTTCCCCCCTCCCTCTCCACCTCCCACCCAACCATGACTCCCCCCGCCCCCAAGCCCAGCAGCAAAAAAACCCCAGACTCTCCCGTCAGAAGACAAGCACGCATCTATCTCAACAATCTACTCGGCAAGACACTCCTCATACACATCACCGACAATCGCATGTTCCGGGGAACCTTCAAGTGCACCGATTCCGTTCGTCCCTCCCTTTTCTTCGCTACCTCTCTCCCTCTCTCCCTCTACACTTTACACTTTACCTTCAAGTTCCCTTGCGCATTTCCCTCGGTGCATATCATCTCATCTCAGTTCCCGGTGCGCAGAAGAGCGCCAACCTCAGAAAAAGAAAGAAGAAGAAAACTAATCCGACCCCCCCTCCCCGCATAAACAGGACCTCAACATAATCCTCTCCGAAACCTACGAATACCGCATCCCACCCAACCCTCCAATCACCCCCCTCCCAACTCCCTCCCCCACCGACCCCACCACCCCCCTCACCGACATCGCGACCCCCCGCTGGCTCGGCCTCGTCGTCGTACCCGGCGAACACATCCTCCGAATCGAGCTAGAAGAATTCGCAAGCCAGGTGCGCGGGCCCAACACCGCGAGCCCCTCGACTCCCACTCCCAATCCCAATCCCAATTCCCTAGTACAAAAGATCTCTGTAGATGCGTCGGCGAAAGGGGCGCAGCTTGCTATGTGAGGAAGGAATAGAATAGAAATAGAAGTGTGTGCTAGAATTGGGGATCAGAGATTATTAGGATTGCTCGCAACCCACCGCGAACCCCCACCCCAATCTTGATGAACCCGCAAGGTTACGCGAATGTTGCGATCGATTTTAACGAGGGCGTTACTGGTTACTGGTTACTGGTTTATGGAGTTTTAACATCCGTGGAGCGGGGGATAAGGATAAGAGTGAGATAGGCTAAATTCGATGATTTCCCAGTATGAAGTTGTAATTAGGGTACGTGTGCCAAGAGAGGAAGATTGAGATACCCCAGGGAAGACATGATATATGAATGCAGGTTCAAATCATCTGGCAAAAAAGTTGGAATTAAAATAGCAAAGCCGTCATTAAAAACTACAAATACCAAAGAGATGGACGCATAGAAGTGTTCCCCCAACCCCTGAAACCTTTTTGACCCCCCTCCATTTCATACCCTCATGTATCGTATATGATCAATTACCACCACATTATCATTAAAAAAAAACATCGATCCAGTTCGAGCAGTAATAAGCTTGAGACGCAAAGTTAAAAGAGATATTTGGGAATACCCGCCGCCAGTCCATTGTTTCCTAATCGACACTTGAGCCCCTGTACCATCCTTAACACCGTCACTAGTTGATTATAATCTTCTCATTCTTTCTTGGAAATTAGATTCGACCATTATGCAAGTTCTTCTTGACGACCTCTGAGATCACCATTGGTGACGCTGCCTTGTTGGGAGTGTGCAACCTCTTCTTCCTCTTCCTCTTCCTCGTATTCGTCACCCTTGTGGACAGAAGATGGTATCCAGAGACCAGACTCATTGTCATTCAAGGGTTGGTCTTGACCAGTGAGATCATGACCTTGAGCGTTACGTTGAATGTTGTTTCGTCTGCGTTGAGACAAAGTGCGAGCACGGGTGGAGAGATTGGAAGAGACGGCAGCATTGGAGTTAACCCAGTTGGTGAGGGAATCCTCGCAATCTTGGATGATGGCCTTGCTAGCCTCATATCCATCATATGCTTGACGAGTCTCACCTGGAGTGACCGGGGTGTCATCAACAAGCTCCAAAAGATGCTTTCCATAACCAGCGATGATAGCAACCTTCTCGCAATGTTCACGGAGAGCATCAAATTGGTAAGTGTACGCAGCCTTGAGCTTCTCACGGGTAATGTTCGAAAGCTGGGCCTCGGCGACAAGAGATTCGGCCTCAGCACGAACAAGTTCCTGCTCAAGAACGACAATTCTTGGAGATTCTGGCTCCTTGTATTTGAGTTGAGCAATCTGGTCAGTAATCTTTTGCTTGCGATCTCTACTTGGCTGAACGGAAGCCTCAATGTTTCTGATACTCTTGATCGTAACACGATATTGGTCATAGCGATCAACGTATTGATCCTCAAGTTCACCAATCTCATAGAGCAAGACACCAAGCTTATCAGTGACATCTGATACATCTTCATCGCATCCTTCGCCCCAGGTGGAAAGTTGTTGCTATATACTATTAGATTGATGGCTATAGTTATATGTTATCAGAATGGCTGCTTACTGCTACCTCCATTCTCTCTCTCCCGACAAGTTCCATACTGCGCATAACATTCTTCTCCATCTTCACGAGTTGACCAAGCTTTTTGGAAAGCTCTGGGCCCCTGGTATTGAGCGCAGAGTGTGTCTTGAGGCGCATAGCATGGCCTGGATCAAGGTTAATTAGCAAGTCATCCCTTCAAATGTCATAACGCGTTCAAAGAAATGTACACATCCGGAGCGGATATACAGGGTGACTTGATGCAGTGCTGCTCTTCTTTTGTGCAGCACATTGCCCGTGTACAGGAACTTCCATGTACCCCACCTCCATCATCGACAATGTATTGTAGACGCCATAGTGGAAATAGACTGACCGATACCGCTTCTGCCGAAGAACTTTCCAGATTTTGTGCTCGATGGTGGTGGAGGGGGGTTTTGCAGCTGCGAGGCCTATGAAGGAGAAAGGAAAGATCCATCAGTAACAGAACATTTCATTCGACATTGCGCTACATAGCGACGATATGTGCCATTCGTTGCATCTGCAGTGCCCCTCGAGCTGTGAGACTTACAGTTGGAGCTCGCGATTGTCTCATAGAATATGTGCGATGCATTGTGAAGGTGGTTTGGTGGGTTATTAGTTGAAGGGTATTTGATGTGATGCCTTTGTTGTTGTTGTTGTTGTTGATGGTTGGTTGATTGATGGGTTGAGGGCTGAGAGTGAAGAGAAAAGGAAGCTTTGAGAGGAGGTAGATAGACAGATGTTGATCTGACCTGGAGAGGGAAGAGAAGAACTTTTAGTCCATGGCGATCACATGAACCCTGGGAAGAATATGTAACAAGGAAATGACGTCGGTTGGCATGACTAAGCCGGAGGAGGTTAAGGGAGAATGAGGAAAAGTGGGGAGAGACGGGTGCATCAACCAATCAAATATCTTCATTTGAGTTAAAAGTGGAACCATCTTCTTATATATAATCAATCATCAATAACCTCAATTATCAATCAACGCCAGTGGCAATGTATGGTATGGTCAAGTTGATATCGAGTGAATGGAGATCTGTCATTCAACATGATAGATAGATGGTCTGCGAAGTCTGGAAAGTCTGAGAAGTCTCAAGAACAGTCACGCAAATGATTATTTATTTGTTCACCAATGATTCTCGAAAAACGAGAGGAAAGATCGAGAGAGTCATGGTTTTCGAGTTCTGGAACAACTCATCCAGATCATCTATATATTCTTCACCCGCCTCCCCCGCGATGTGAACTTCGAGTCTACCACAACCGCAAAGCTACTTCCTTCAAACAAAACACAGAGAAAGTAGTGACCGACCAACAAGCCAACACCCATTAACGATGAGGACCGCAATCCTCGCCGCGGCTTTGCTCGCAACCGCCATGGTAATCAAACTGGAGCCAGAACTGAGCCCAGAGCCGGCACAATACAAGCACAACCACACTCACCCGCTCCACAGCAATCATACCCAAATCTCGCCCGGCGAGCCAACACCCACAGCCATGGCCACATTACCCTCTGGTGTGTTTGTGCAAATCCCGCCCTGCATGTCAAGACCCACAACCATGGTCACACTACCGGGTGGTGTGTTTGCGGAGACAAATTTGCCATCCAGCACCCAAACCACCCAGACATGATGCCGGTCGCGTGAGGAATCAACAGGCGCAGGCGCAGGCGCAGGTGCAGCCGTGGATGAATGGTGAGTGCTCCTGAGGGGTCCTAAGTAGGAGGATTGCTAGTGAACTCTTCCTATCCTTATATACAATTTGAACAAGTAACTACCCAAAAAAGTGACTCCGTTATGATCTATGTGAGATTCCCCCGAATGATAATGTTTCGATCAAATAGTTCAAATGCAACGCATATATAATCACGATTTATGAAAATTAATCAATCAGGAATTTAATTAATCGGAATAAATACACCACGTGATACATGCTCGTTTCTCTGTCCATCTAATATATCTTACCCCGCCTTCTGCAACAGAATCTCCCACGACAGGTATAGATCACCCTACGAGTATATTGAAAGAATACGAAGAGATGTACAGATGAGGGGGTATTGCAGCGTCGCATGATGCCGTGGAGAAAACCGGTTGACATTGTTGACGTGAAGTCGGTTATGAGAGACACGTATGAAAGATGGCTCTACCCCAGCGTTTTGGAGATGTTGATTCTCCATTTTTCAAAACTCGACATTCGTTCCCTGGCTTCTTGATATCTCATCTCAGACATGGGAGTTCTACCTCAATGGCGGTCAGTTCTTGTGGGCCTTGCGATCATGTTAGATCTTGGATTGGGAAGTCAAGTAGAGGCGACGGGCTTTGACGTATTCAAATATGTCGACCCATTCATTGGGACTGCAAAAGGAGGTTGGATTTCCCTGTAAACTTCCCAAGACAATGGCTGATGAAATTCAGGTCATGTGTTTCCTGGAGCGACTCTACCCTTTGGTAAGCTCTTCCATCTTCAGAGCTCTTGCTTTTGGCTGATTAGTCCCTAGGTATGGCAAAATCAGTTGCAGATACAAATAATCCCGACGAGAAACAGGGAGGTTTTGCTTCCGATAATTCCGATATCACGGGATTTTCTCATATGCATGATTCCGGAACTGGTGGTGTAAGTAGCTCCTGTCTGTATGGAACTGCTTCTTTTACTGACCCAGATACAAGTCACCATCGCTCGGAAATTTTCCTCTATTTCCACAGACGGGTTGCCCGGGTGATATATTAGATAATTGTTTCTTCACCAAAACAGATCGAGCATCAAGAAGAATCAATGGGACTGCAGAAGCACATCCGGGTTATTTTGCAGTATCGCTGAATACTTCCATTCATACGGAAGCTACTGTGACAAACCATACTGCACTATATCGATTTACATTCCCTTCAAATTCAACATCCAGCTATTCATACTCCACCCAGCCGACATCTCTACCTTATAGTCCTCTAATTCTCGTGGATCTAACGGATCTACCAGAGTCCCGTTCAAATGCTTCAGTTCAAGTCGATCCAGAGACCGGTAGAATTTCAGGAACAGGAACTTTCAATCCTTCTTTTGGAATAGGAAGTTATGATTTACATTTCTGTGCAGATTTCAAAGGTGCAGAAATCAGAGACACGGGAGTTTTCATAAACAATCGTGCTGGAAGCCAACCTAAGAAGCTAAGCGTGACCGCCGATGGTATTAATTCACCTCCTCTCCCAGCCGGAGCCTGGACACAATTCCAAGCACCGGCAAATAACCAAATTCTTGCTCGAGTAGGAGTATCATTCATCAGCGTCGATAAAGCTTGCAGGAACGCCGAAACGGAAATTCCCGACTTCGATTTCGAGAGAGTTTTGACGGCTGCGGAAGATGTGTGGCGAGAGAAACTTTCAGTTATTAGTATCGATGCGACTGGTGTTAGTGACGAAATTCAAACGGTATTTTGGTCTGGTACATATAGAGCGATGATTTCACCTCAGGATTACACTGGAGAAAATCCGCTGTGGAAAAGTGATGAACCGTATTATGATTCGTATTATTGTATTTGGGATTCATTTAGGAGTATACATCCGCTGTTGACTTTGTTGGATCCACATAGTCAGACACAGATGGTGAGGAGTTTGATTGATATTTATCGTCATGAAGGTATGCTTTCGAATGATAATCAAACGAGGATTATGTATTAATCTTCAAATAGGAAAACTTCCGGATTGTCGTATGTCGCTATGTAAAGGCTTTACTCAAGGAGGGTCGAATGCAGATATTGTACTTGCAGATTCTTACCTGAAGAATATTACGGAAAATGTGGATTGGCAAACAGGTTATAAAGCAGTTGTCTCTGACGCCGAAGGTACGTTAGCTAAATATTTATCTTCGCAGCATACCACTGACAATATCCAGACGAGCCAGCAGATTGGTCCATAGAAGGACGAGGTGGCCTACACAGCTGGAAAACCCTAGGCTACATCCCCACTGACGACTTCGACCCCTATGGCGTAGGACCCTTCACACGCTCCATCTCCCGAACCGTAGAATACGCCTACAACGATTTCTGCATTGCCTCCATAGCCCAAGGCCTCAACCAAACCGCCGACGTAGAAAAATACATCTCCCGCTCAGAAAACTGGAAAAATATGTACAAACCCGACCAAAAATCCTACGTCAACGGCTCAACCAACGCACCGAACTCCACCATCGACAGCGGGTTCACCGGCTTCCTCCAACCGCGCCATCTCAACGGAACATTCGGCTATCAAGATCCCACCCTCTGCTCACCCCTCTACAACTTCACATCCTGCTACCTGAACGCCAACGGTCACGAAACATACGAAGGAAGTTCTTGGCTCTACACCTTCTTTGTCCCCCAAGACATGGCCACCCTCATAACGACCCTCGGGGGTCCCTCGACCTTCACATCGCGTCTATCCTACCTCCACACATCCGGACTCCTCTACATCGGCGACGAACAATCCTTCCTCCCCATCTTCCAATTCCACTACGCAGCCCGTCCTGCCCTCTCAGCCTCTTTCTCCCACTTCTACATCCCATCCCAATTCAACGCCACCGTGTCTGGCATCGCCGGAAACGACGATTCCGGGGCCATGGGCTCCTTCACCACCCTCGCGATGCTAGGACTCTGGCCCGTCGCAGGTCAAGACGTCTACCTCATTACGCCCCCCTATTTTCGCGAAATCAGCGTCAGGAATGGTCAGACGGGGCGGACGGCCACGGTCAGAAATATCAATTTTGATGCAGCGTATGAGAATATCTATATACAAAGTGCGAGGTTGAACGGGGAGGTGTGGACGAAGAGTTGGGTGCGGCATAGTTTTTGGGCTGAGGGAGGGGTCTTGGAGTTGGTTTTGGGTGGGAATGAAAGTCGATGGGGGATGGAGGATGAGGATTTACCGCCTAGTGCTTCGGGGAATGTATGGTAGGTAGGTGGGTGGTGGCGGTAGTGGCGGTGGTGCATTTCTGTGTGTTGAGTTTTGAGTTTTGAGTTTTGGGTCGGATGATGGCCTGGCTTATTGGGATTTTTGTGTGTGTGTGTTACGTGAATCATGTTAATAGGTGAGATCCATCCCCCTTCTTATACACCTAATAACCATCCATGCTGCACCTTCCCAATGGCAAAAGAAAACGTTTCAAATGCCTTCTCATCCGCTCTTTCCGATTGCTTTGGTTGATATAAGGTTAAGGTGAAGCATACGTACGTGTACGAGTAAGACGCCAGTCATTGTTTCTTGGAAACGGGACGGCGAATTCCTGTTTTGGGTAAGGAAGACCTGTGCGGGTATCGACAACGAATCGAATGTCTTCCTCCCGTCGTCAACGTTGCATTCATTCGGATTTCACAAATGCGGGGTAAACAAGGTTAATTGTCTGTAGACCCCGCCCTCCCTTCCCGAGAGCTTATTTATAACGTGAGCATTTCAACGTCTCAGTGGCGCTTTTGTAATACTCGGTCCAGCGGATGATCCGGTCGTATTCTCTTGTGTGATGATGAATAAGCAGATGGAATCCACGGCAGAATCATGTAGATCTCCCGAACAACCGGTGAATACGAGATACCTGCCTCCTCCCCTCCTTCCCTTCTTCCCTGGCATCATCACCTCCCAGATGCACCTTCTCGATTACATTGGAGGACATAAGTACTTGAAAAAGGGCTTCTCTCCTTCCATCCACTTCTCTTCTTCAATAATATCTTCAACTCTCACATTCAAGATAATATCAATTCATTCTTAAATCACAACACAATTGCTTTGCTTGGCTTTTCTTTGCACTATCAAATCTCAAATTCCAAGATGCGTACCTCATTCATCACTGCGGCTCTTCTCGCTGCTGCAACAACCCAAGTTACGGCACAATACCTTAATCAATCTGAACCCTTCACCCTCGTCCTCCTCTCCTCAGATGACACCCTGAATGGCGTTACCCTCTCTCCTTGCCATGAAGGCGCTGCCATTGAAGCATTCTGCCTCGGTGCTCGCATCAGTGAGCCAGACACCACCTTCTCCTCATACAACTTCAACACTTCCTCTTTCAACTCTGGCGTCAATACCACCATCGGTCAAACCGGCTACCTAACATGGGTCCTCCGAGGTGGCAACTTCAACCTCTCGTCGCCTATGGGTCTTGGCTACAGCGCCACGAGCAATGTTGCCATACCATTGCTCACTCCTCCCTCAGCTTCAACCACGCCGGTGGCTTTTGATGAGAGCAACTTGTTGAACATTCAGGGCTATGTGGATGATACCACGTCTCCAACCACCTTTCGTACTCAAGCTTATTACAGGTGGTACGTCTGTAAGACCTTTTGGGGGTATGCCTATACTACTTTGGCTTGGGGTGTTGGCAAGGGTGATCCACAGAATCCAACTTGCGTGGCGGTTAACGTGAAGAGGGTTTTCTTCCCTATACCAGCAGCTGGGGGTTATAATTGAGTGGTTGGATGATGGGTTTTGGGGATGGTTGTGTGTGATGGAAGAATCAAGGAAAGGACAGGAGAAGTCAAATTGATCATGGGGCAGTAATGAATAATTAAGACATCGAGTATGTCGAACGAGAAAGGTGTTTTTATGCTTGGGAAATCCTGGTTGGGGTTCTGATGCTTTTGCTTTTGCTACGATTAATTCTCGTCTCTTTTTGCTTCTTCAATGAAAGTTTGTGAAGCTCAATCAAATTGTTCTGGTCTCTTTTACTGCAGGTTCCCAGTGACAAATACAATTTCAATTCATTGATTCTCAAAGAAAGCCTAAGGAATACATACCTCTCTTGATCATTGTCCTACAAAAGACAAAGAATGATCCGGACGCGAAAAGTTGAGAAAGTAGTCCTTTCACAATTCTACGGGTCTAAATCTTTGTCAAACATGTAGTCATGTGCATATTCAATTTCTTGGGCAGTTTGATAGAGAATAATATCCTCACCATGTCACCTCCAGTACCCCTCCAATCCCCGCTCACTCCCGAGCCTCAGCATCAGAAAGCACTTCCCCAAACCCATGTTCAAGAACCCAGAAACGATGACCGCCCCATGACGGTCTACGCGCAGAGATTTGGAGTCAAATCTCCGGGTCGTGTCAAGAGCTGGTTGACACCCTTGGATCCAGTGTTCCCGAGAGCGTGGAAGAGCAAGAGTAAGAGGCATAATACGCATGATGATGGCTTCACGATGTTGAGAAACTATCAGAGGAACCAGCTGTTTCATTTTACGACGAGGGAATTGAAGGATCTGGATGCGCTTTGTGATTGTTCGTTGAGGGAGAGCACGTTGGCGGAAGGGGTCGTGCCGCTTTTGAGGAGGGAGAGGTGGGAGGATGGGCCAAGTTCGGCGTGGTTGAGGAGGGAGAGTATTTTGATTGTGAGTTCAGTTGGGTTTTGGGTTTTGGATTTTGGATTTTGGATTGCTTTTACGTTTTCATCACTGCAGCTGACTCTTCGGTGCTTAAGAAAGATGACCCGTTGGGTGGAAGGTGGCAGTCGAGCAATGATAGAGTTTGGAATGTCATCAAACCGATCGCCCTTCTTGCTTCACAGTATTTGACGTCTTCTCAATGTTTACCATGGGTATGATCCGGTCGTTCATCTCCCCCTCCCCCCAAAACCCGTAGCTAATCTGCAGCACCCTCTCACAGTTCGACGCTCTTCTCCTCGGACCTCGACGGCCCGTAGACGAGCGTCGATATCCCGCAGGCTCCAAAATACAAAAGGAATTCCACATCTTCCACCCTCGAGACGGGCCATGGACCCTTCAACGCGAACTCGATGTTGCTGCTGAGAGGGATGGATCGGATCTTCCATGGCTTGATGTATGAGATGGATTACATGTTTACGTATTTTTACAGCAATGAAAATGCGAGGGATAACGATCCGCCTGAAAACGGTCCCGCGTTTCCGGTTGGCGGCTTTGGGAACTCTTTGGGGGCGACGACGATTAATACGTGGGAAATGTTGGTTAAGAGGGTACCTGGCGCTAAAGTTTGTGGTCTTTTTCTTTTCTTTTCATTTTGCTCCTACTATATACTTCGGGGCCGGCCTGGGGGTTTCCATCGAGAGAGTCTGGGAGTGAACCTTGAAGACTGATCTGATTCTGCTAGTGGCGAGTTCAAACGTTCGTTAATGTGGAAAGTCTGGAGCCTATGTTCTTTGAGCTTGATGACTTGTCGGATTCGGAGAGGGCGGCTTTGGTTTTTCGTGCGGCTACGACGGTGAGTTGAACGCATGGCGCGCTGGAGGTTCTATCTACGTATACGTACGCTTTCCAAACTAATGTCTTGCTCGATAGGTTGTGCATGAAGTCATGCATGCTATAGCTTATTACCAGGCACTTCAACGTCTTGGTCCTCGTCTCCTGATAAATGTTCGAGAAGGCTATTATCAGGATGAACAATTGGCGGAGTTGGGCTGGAGCTGGCAGTGGGCTGTAAGTTGCTTTGTGGTCTCATATCATACCTCCCTGCCCCCCCAAAAAGACCACTCATGAGATAACCTCGCAATCAAATAGATGCACGGAGGAATCGACGCCAAGAAACCCAGCAATAACCGAAGCCGTCGTCTCCTCACCACTTTCACCGAAACGACCTTCCCCTCCTTCACCAGCAAAAGCTTCGCCGCCTCCAACCAGCCCATCCTCCTCGACCCGCCCATCCCCAACCACAGCGACTTCTACCCCATCGGCGTCCACTTCTACGAAGATGTGCAGACTCAGGATTTCTGGGACCTGATGGTGCGGGGGTTCGGCGGCCGCATCTTCCAATACCGCACGCTGAAGGAGGGGACCCGCGTCACGTATGACCGGGCCCACGATCGCGGTCCCTTTTTAATCCTGAAGCGGGATCGTCTGGATCCTCTCTTGCATGATCCGTATGAGGCGGAAGATGCGTTTTTTGCGCGCAGCATGCTGGATATCAAGGCGCGGATGACGCATACGCCGGCGGAGCGGCGATTGATGGATTTTGCGTCGAGGCTGGCGGAGAGCGGGCGGACGGGCGCGGCTTTTTGGGAGACGATGGGTGTGCCGCTGCGGACGGTGATGGATATTATTGATATTTTGGTGCGTGATTATCGGAATGATCAGAGGGGGGGTCGATAAGGATTGGGGGCTGCTGACGACGCCGGTGCGGGAGGTGGTGGAGTTATTGGCTGTGGCGGCGCTTAATCATGAAAAGCTTGTGGGGCTCTTGTTGGAGATGCAGAAGAAACGTGAGAATGAAAATGTGGATTTGGATATGGATGCCGGCCATGGGAAGGGAATCGCGGGATCGCGCGAGGATTTTGCGGCCCGACGCGCGCTGCTGGCATGGAATCGCGGCACGCGGGTATTCAACCGCGAGATCCTGGAGAAGTTTGGGGAGAGATTTCGCAGGGGGGGGGGGTGGGCCGGCAATTGAACGTGTCGTATAGTTTGCTAGAGAAGTGTCACGCGCTGCTCTTCTCTCCGCGGCGCGCCGGGGAGCTCGGGGAGGAGGCCATCGATATCTCGCCATACCTTGCGCAGCAGGAGGAGTTTGATGTGCTGTGCGAGGCGGCCCGCGCGATCCACCACGACGCGGATTCCGTGGCGGGGACGCGCATCTGTTCTCGCTTGGTCGCGGATCGTTACGTCGGGTCGTTTGTGAAGAGTGCGGCGAATCTGTTGCTGGCTAGTTGTGAGGTGGAAAAGGCTGGGGGCGTGGAAAAGATGGCGCTGTCTGTGCGGCGTAGATACTGGGGTTTGGCTAGGAGGGGCTTGGAGAGATTAACCTGGCTTTGGGGGGAGATCCATCGGGTTAACGTTGCGGATGGGTGGGAGGTTTGGCTCCATGAGTATATCACGTGGGGGAGAAGGGTTGAGGCGAAGTTGAGGATTGGGCCCCGCGATGTCTTGCCCGATGGGGTGGAACTATTGGTCGAGGGGACGGAGGTGGATCGTGTGGATTGGGCGGGAGCTCGGAATGGCATCGTGGCGGATGCGAAAAGGTCGAGGGATCAGGCTGAACGCTTGCAATTGGCTCGGGATGAGATGGATGATATGCACGGGATTTATTCGGATGCGAAGGAATCGCTGGGCGCGGATCGATCGCGACGGTTTAAGAGGATGAAGATGGGGATGGCGCACCCGGGTGACTTGGCACCGGATTGATGGAGAAATCGCGCAGGAGGGGGGGAGGGGGGAGGGCCGGGGATCTAGATTAGATATCTTGTAAGTTTAACCAACTAATTGTAGCTGATGAATCAAAATTATGTTTTTTTCTTTCTTCATATTGAATACACATTGTGCTCATCCATTTCAGATAGTGAGTGAGCCGGCTAACTAACACAGTCAAGGTTAATGTTTTCTTGCAAAGTCGTTCTTGCTAACGTTATCTCTTCGGATCTATCTCATGGTTGAGGTTCGTCCAGTTAGCGAATACTATCAGGCGCCTTTCTTCTCGCCTATTATCTAGTTGATCCCAAATTACTCTCACATCAAGAAAGCAGAATGGGCATGTAATACTTCACATCTATCCTTGGATTCTGTGTATCGCAGGAGTGAACCGTCCATCATTGCAACTTCGACGCAAATCATATATATATCACCATGAGTAAAGCAGGATGTTAGAAAAATGCAAATAATATGTCAGATCATCATCATCATCATCATCATCATCATCAAAAGCGTCATTAAAAGCTTCATATAGAAGAGCGCTAGCTTTCCTTTTCTACAACACCTCTGCACATATATACATACATATTAAACAATTTGGCCCGAAAACATCAAAATCAACGACGACTCGTAAATTTCACCCTCGTCTCCACCTTCTTCCAAAACTGGTAGAATTGCAATTCCGTATTCCAATCCACCGGCTCGCTGACCAGCTCCATGTCAAACTCAAACAATAACCGCGCCAGCGTCATCCGCAACTCAATGTACGCCAGGTTGACGCCCAAGCAGACGCGGGGCCCCGTGCTAAAGGGCCGGCTGGCCTCTCTGTTGTCGTGGTCGAAGAGGCCGCTGTAGAGAGCGTGCGCGCGGGGGAGCCATCGCTCCGGGTGCCATCCCTCGGGATCGTGCCAGTATCGAGCGTCGTGCGATGCCGTGTATGGGGATACGGAGACGATGGTGCCTTCGGGGACGGCGTGGCCGTCGATCACGGCGCCGGGACATGTGCGCGGGAGCCCGAAGGGTACGGGGGGGAGGATGCGCAATGTTTCCTCGATGACGGCGAAGAGGTATTCGAGCGGTAGCGTACCTTCGACGTTGATTTGGGAGGCGTCGGTGAAGGCGCCGCGTACCTCGTCAATGAGGATCTTCAGCTTCTCCGGGTAGCGGAGCAAGAATGATAGCATGGCTGTTAGGGAAACGGCCGTGGTCTCTGATCCGGCAATGATGAGAGTGTGGGCCTGTGCAGTCAAGAACATTTCCGACTTATCTGCGTCCGCTTTGCCGAGCAAGAAGCTGAAGAAGTCCTTCTGGACAATATCGTCACGCTGGACGCGCTTCATGGCCTTGGATTTGGTGTGTGCGATGTGTTCTCGTCGCTGTTCGCGAATTTCGTCCATGTTGGGGATGATCCATTTCATGAACAACCTGCTGATCGGGATCTTCTGGAAAATGGGATAGAGACTGCGAATGAAGTTGCCATTGATGATCAGGTGAATCCAGAAGTGGGTTCGGGCTAGGGGGGGGAAAAATCAGTTGTCAATCCGTGAAAGATGGATGCACGATGCATTTTTGGAGGAGGGTATGAGCTGCTTGCCGTTTTCCACTGCACCAAAAGACTCATGGAAGGTTAATTCCCCAATCTATCACCCGGGCTCGCATTAGCGTCCATACTCGAATGTTGATCACGGACGATCCACGAGAAATACTTACGATATCGAAAGTCAACCAGTTGAACCATTCTTCCATCGGAATCCCCTCATCACTACTGTGCTTCTTGATTTGGCTGACGAACATATCCAAGTACTTGGTGACGACATCTGCCTGCCCCTTCAGAACCGAGTTGCTGAAAGCATTTGCCAACACTCTACGCATGGCACTGTGCTTTACCGGATCCGGCTCTGTCGAGATGGAGTTTGGCAGATCACCCACACCCGCATACCAGTCGGTCTTGCGAAAGTACTTCTTGCCCTTTACCGAATGTCCATAGATATCTCTCCATGATTGAGCCGAGCTGAAAGCGAGCTCGTCAGGGGCAATCCGCACCACTTGCCCTGGAGACTTGTGAGCGGTGAATCTTTCGCAAGGAATTCTGGAATTGTAGATAGACTTACCGTATTTCTCATGCAGATCCGACACAGCATGAGGCCATTTTCCTCCAATCCTTAACTCTCCAAATTAGATGCTTTCATAATAATTTGGGCTTTTTCTCTTGAGGGGATCATCGCTTACCAATTCTTAGCGTACCAAAAGTAAGACGATCTGGCTAATAGCGGTCCGGGAAAGTTCCTCAAGGGGTGGAAATAGAGGTTGTAGATCGCAAAGTAGGCAGGATATGCTAAAAGCTACAGCAAAAGATTAGTCCCAAGTCGTGAAAAAAGTACCATTGCCTTTCTTACAGCTACTAAGATGAATCCAATCCAAAGAGAGATGGATGGCACACCAAGGCGCTGAAGCGATTCCAACGCGAGCATCTTCAATGATCTGGTACGGTTCAGCACACTTCTGAATTGTATGTGCCTTTGCTCATATATAGAAGTCTCCAGCAAGCCCCGAAAATAATTCTTTGAGATTATATAATGATGAACCCTGAAAACCCTGAGGGGATCGTAGGTAGATAACTTGCTCAGTTAGACCTTGGCCAAGCCCTAATTAAACCATGGAAGATTCTGAAGATTCAAGTTATTCAGATTGTTAAGAATAAGACCTAATTTTGATCATCACACTCTTTAATATATTCGAAATTGTCGGACTAACTAGACTTCTAGGAATGATATAGATAGGCCAATCTTCATGCCACGTCGAGGTCAGTCCCCCACGCACAACATCCCTCCATGTAACGCGATATCAAGCTTTTTTATTAACGATTAAGTTTAATTATGAGTGCTTGTATTTACAACGGCCTCCGAAGATAAATAGACTATATCCCCTTCTCATTGGTCGTTGAAAAATATGCGATGATGATCAACCCACAGCGACCCCGGTTACCGAAATGCCCCTCTTTCTCCCGAAACCTTGGCACATCTTGCCGTGAACAACGAAAGAAAGCCTACCCTGGCGATTCTTCTTTTCATGGCCGAAAACTTTTTCGTTAGTAGGATGTAACAACTGGTACTCCGTAGCCAGAAGCTACTCAGCATATGAAATGGTTAATAGTATAGTTTTTCCTGTTCCCACGAGTGTCTGCCGCCGTAACATTGCGAAGGCATATCCCTACTCAAGATGCTACAACTTGCAGATCTAGGTGCCATATCGTTGGCGAACAGGAATACTATAATCGTTGGAATCGCCATCTTTGTATTGTATTATGTGTTCCGAGTTTTGAACCCCAAGAAATTAAATTTCGATGCGCCAACTATAGGCGACGCGAGCGATCTTCGCTCTGCCTTGATCACAGGATACAACCAGGTACGGGTATTCATTCACATGGTAATTTTGTGAGAGAAAAAGTTGACAGAAACAAAAATAGTGTCCGGATACACCTTTTCTGCTTCCTACCGCTGCTCACCCGACCATCATTCTTCCGATCAAATACATCAATGAAATCAAATCCCTGCCCCCAAACAAAATCTCGTTTCTCGAGGAGTTTAGGGACAGATACTATGGGCACTACACTGCATTTGCCAACAATGTAGAAGGTGATGCAGTTACCGCAAGCGTCAAGGTTGATCTCACGCAGAGCATTGCGCGGGCATTGGAAAATATGCAACCCGAGACAGAGCTTGCATTTGCGACGGAAATGCCCAGGACCAAGGACTGGACAACTATCACACTATATCCCATCATTTTGCGGGTGGTGGCAAAAGTCAGTGGAAGAGTGATGGTAGGTGAACCGCTATGCAGGAACGAAAAATGGATTCATATATCAACCACTTACACTCGTGATACATTTTTGGGAGGACGAGCAGTTTGGGCACGTCATCCCCTGTTTAGACCAATTTATGCTCTATATTCGCCAGAGTTGAAGAAGGTTCGCCAACACTATACGGATGCAGCAGAGTTCCTGCGACCTATTTTCAACCAGCGATTCAAGGAGATGGAGCAGGAAGGGTTTGTGAAGCCCCAAGACATGATTCAATGGATGATCGACAACTCGGGAAAGAATGCCAAAGATGCGACGTTTCAAGGTCGATGCCAACTGGTAAGCCAAATATTACAAAAGTACACAGTGACGTATGCTAACGGCATTGCAGTTGATAGGTCAGTTCTCTCTACCTACTCACCTGACTTTGTGAGATGGAACTTACAATTAGAAAACAGCATTTGCAGCCCTACATACTACATCAGGCCTGGTGAGCATAATCTTGCGAATAAGTCCCATGTTCACTTCGTGCTCGCAGACTAAATTCTTTAATAGTTGGGTAACGTGATCTTGGACCTTGCAGCACGTCCTCACTACATCGACGCTCTCCGCGAAGAGATAGACGCAAATCTTCCCGAGGGTACGCAAATCACAAAGCAAATAATCACAAAGCTTCGCAAGATGGATTCGTTCCTAAAAGAGAGCCAAAGAATGAATCCACTCAACCTAGGTATAATCCTCCGACCCATTCTATTTTTGGCCAACCAATTTACTCACATCTCTTGCCCTCAGTAACCATGAACAGAAAGATGATGGACACGGTACAACTATCCGACGGAACAATCTTGCCCAAGGGATCATTCGTCGGCATGGCAGCCGGCTCTATCGCATTTGATGGCAAAATCTTCGAGAATCCCGACGAGTTCGACGGTTTTCGATTCGAGAAGTTGAGACAGCAAGAAGGCGCCGAAAACAAGTACCAATTGGTAACTACAGGAAAGGACAGTTTAGCTTTTGGCCACGGAACTCACGCTTGCCCTGGGCGCTTCTTCGCTAGTAATGAGATCAAGACTATGCTGATCGAACTTCTGCGCAAGTATGACATCCAGCTCCTCCCTGGAACGGAGAGACCCAAGAATTTGAAGAGCGATATGAGCCTCGTAGTGGATCCAACTGCAAAGATACAGATAAGAGAACGCTCCAAGTAATGTCCAATATAGAAGAACTTTTTAAATTTCATTTCCGATTGGGAAATTCTCTTCCTGTGACCCATCAAGCTAATCATTGAGCTTTATATTTTTACTTTCTATGCCGTTATTTTGGGCCCCTTGAACTAGTTCAGCTGCATGATAGTACATGGCATGAGATACGTTTGACTCCATGGCGATTTACATCTCTTTGCTGTGCAACTCCACACAAGCGAGGATTTCCACTCAAAGTTCAATAATATTCGCACTAGTTGAAACAGATTCGCGAATCACAGCCAATGCAATGACATCAACTGATGGGCGATAAAACGATCAATGGATGTTTCCAGGACAGAAAACTAATTGGCGGTATTCTTGAAGAACAAAGTCCGAGCTCGAATTATCCTAACTATCAACAACATTAAACACCAATTTGCTCCCAGATACCTTTCCTTTCCTCAAGAGATCGATGGTACCAATAATTCCTTTCAAACCCCCTGACTTGAGCGTTGTAGGATGTGCCTTCAACTTTCCTTGCGCAATGAATTTCTCAGCAATCTTCACAAACTTCTCCGCCAGCTTTCGATCCTCGGGTTTTGCATCCCGTGCGAATTCGCCGTCCAGTTCAATGGGGATCCCAAATATGGTGAGTGCATAGCAAAAAAAAGCTTTCACATCAGCACGCGACCGTTGCACCCTTGCGTTGAACGGATCCAATGAGACGTATTTTCCACCTGTAGCACCAATGGCCTCATAACAGAGACGCATTGAAGATGCCGTGGTAATACAATCAAGAGCATATTCGAGTCTGTTGTGTGTGTACTGTTTAATCATGGCCCCACACCCTTGGGAATGATAATCAAAACATTTCGATGCTCCTCTGGATTGCACAAGTCCGAAATTGTGAGGTGAACATACTGCTATCGGTTCATAGCCGGACAGTTGCAATAGTTGGATTGCCAAAGTGCCAGTGGAAGTCGAAGCCCCGTAGACAAGTACCGGGATCCGCGGGGTTTCGTTGTCGTCGTCCGTTAATGCATAGCCACCGCTCCACCCTCGGGGTCCGACGCGAGTTTTCTGTGGACCAGCACTGACGCTCCCATCTGGGTTGGGCCATGTCAATGAGAAGCATTCGTGTCCATATAGTGCCAAGCCTGTTGTAACTATTCCCACACCGAAACTTGCCGCTGTCTGAAAATCCACGTTTTCAGGGATTTTAATTAACAGGTCGCCATCTGTCAGGACGTACTCCGCAAATGCTCCCCCGTGAATACTCGTAACACCTAGAACTCGATCCCCAACGTCCAAATCTTTATGTGCGGACTCATCAATAGCTTCCACAACACCAGCCATATCATATCCGCTGACAGCTCCAGGTTTGGCCGAAAAATCAACCATTTTCCAGTCACTATGATTAAGAGCTACAGCGTGCACCTTCACCAAAGCCTTTCTCGACCCTGGCTCTATTGATGGTTTTGGTACATTCTCAGCCAGCTGGAGTTGTCCAGGCCCGGTTTGGATTATTGCTTGCATGGCTCGTTTTTGATCGGCGAAAGTTCGTGAATGTTTGTTGTAATAAACGAAGAAGATATTTCCAAGGTCGTCAGTGTATTTATTTGACTTTCTCCAAAATGTATGTATGGTACAGAAGCAGCCTTTTGAGCCTGTCCCTACTGTGAATCGGCGGTGATATGATGGGGGCTGCAAAGTTACACACTCGGATCCCGTGAGTGGAGTAGTATATGATGAGACTTCCCCTGATACCACGTGCTATCCCTTGTTATACCCTCTTGATCGGGGATATCATATCAACCAAAACGCCATAGCCTCAAGATATCGCCTTCT
The DNA here is from genome assembly GCA_017357885.1 of Monilinia vaccinii-corymbosi. Lineage (NCBI taxonomy): Eukaryota > Fungi > Ascomycota > Leotiomycetes > Helotiales > Sclerotiniaceae > Monilinia > Monilinia vaccinii-corymbosi. Next base: position 1,053,650 of record CP063407.1, on the reverse strand, counting down.
TCACTTGCAAACGTACCAACTACATCCATACCTAACATCCTTATCCCTTGATACCCAAACCCTCTCGCTTTTCTCTCTCTCTAGCAGTATTTTCAACCCACTGAATCATGGCGACAACAAACGAACCCATAGCCGTCATTGGCACAGGCTGTCGTTTCCCAGGTGGCGCCTCTTCTCCCTCCAAACTATGGAACCTTCTTCACCATCCTTATGATCTCACCCAAAAGGTTCCATCCTCACGATTCAACGTGAAAGCCTTCTACCATCCAAACGGTGAACACCATGGAACCACCAACGCAACAAAATCCTACTTTCTCAATGAAGACCCTACCACATTTGATGCCCCATTCTTCAATATCAATCCACGTGAAGCAGAAGCACTCGATCCACAACAACGCTTGCTTTTAGAAACCGTCTATGAAGCTCTAGAAGCTGCGGGGTTGTCGATTGAAGAATTGCAAGGCACTTCAACCGCAGTATATGTTGGACTGATGTGCGCCGACTATTATGACATTTTGATGCGAGATATCGAAGACATTCCGCAATATCTAGCAACAGGAACAGCACGCAGTATAATGTCAAACAGGATCTCTTATTTCTTTGATTGGAAAGGACCTTCGATGACCATTGACACTGCGTGTTCTTCAAGTTTAGTTGCAGTTCATAATGCCATTGCGACGCTTAGAAGCGGACAAAGTCGAACAGCGATAGCTGCTGGTGCAAATTTAATTTTCGGCCCAGAAATGTATATCTCAGAGTCAAATCTGCATATGCTTTCGCCTACGGGGAAGTCGCAAATGTGGGATTCAAAGGCTGATGGGTACGCACGTGGTGAGGGAACTGCTGCAATAATTTTGAAGACCTTGAAGAATGCTTTGGAAGATGGTGATGAAATTGAGTATATCATTCGTGAGGTGTGTGTTATCTATATCCAGTTGGTGATTTTGAAAGCTGATTCGTTATTATTAGACCGGTGTGAACTCAGATGGTAAATCGAAAGGTATTACTATGCCACTGGCTTCATCTCAAGCCGATCTTATTCGTCAGACGTATGCTCGAGCTGGACTCGACTGTACCAAACCCGCGGAGAGGTGTCAATACTTCGTAAGTGGCATATCCAGAACTCCGACCCGATGACCTCTTCTGACAATTTCAAAGGAAGCCCATGGCACTGGAACTCCAGCAGGAGATCCAGTTGAAGCAGAAGCAATCAGCAGCGCTTTCTTCCCACATGAATCTAGAAATTCCGATATACAACCCCTTCATGTTGGCTCTGTTAAAACGGTAATTGGCCACTTAGAAGGTGCTGCAGGACTTGCAGGTATAATCAAAGCTGGATTAGCAATGAAGGAAAAAGTAATACCACCTAATCTGCATTTCCAAACTTTAAATCCAGCTATCGAGCCTTTCTATGGAAATTTGAAAATTGCCACAGCTCCGTTGCCATGGCCCGTTGTTGAGGGTCCGCTTCGCGCCAGTGTCAACTCATTCGGTTTCGGCGGTACTAACGCACACGCCATTCTTGAAAGTTACGAGCCGGCTCCAGCATCACCGGGAGTGGAATCAGCCGCACTCATCCCTTTCACCATATCTGCTATTTCCGAAGATTCTTTAGTGCAAAATATCACAAACTTCAGCGATTATGTGGGGGATCATGAAGAAGTTGACCTAATTGACCTAGGATATTCATTATTAGGCCGCAGTAGCCTTCCAACCAAAGCTACATTCTTAGCTTCAAACACCGATGATCTGTTGGATCAACTCGAGAAAGTGATTATAGCGAAAGAGGAAAATGCCAAGGTAGCTGTCGGAACTAGATCTTCGAATGTGAACAGCATATCATCAAGGAAGATCTTGGGTGTGTTCACGGGTCAAGGTGCACAGTGGCCGGCAATGGGAAAGGAATTGATTGCCAATGTACCTTCGTTCTCTCAGACAATCGATAGCCTCGAGGAATCTCTTCGTGGACTTCCAGATGCTCCAAAATGGTCACTGAAAGAGGAGATTCTGGCACCAGCGGGAAAATCCTCGATTGAGAAGGCCGAATTTTCACAGCCTCTTTGCACGGCCCTGCAGGTTGCCCTCGTAGATTTGTTGAGTGCAATCGGAGTAAAGTTTCATGCTGTGGTTGGACACTCATCCGGAGAAATTGGCGCTGCTTATGCCGCAGGTAGACTGACGGCTAGTGACGCAATTCGTATCGCTTATTATCGTGGTATACATGCACATCTTTCCAAGGGCAAGGATGGAGAGGAGGGTTCAATGATGGCGATAGGATTAAGTTGGGACGAGGCTCTTGATTTCTGCGCTGGGGAAGATTACCAAGGCAAGATTTCCATCGCAGCCAGCAATGCTCCCAAGACAGTCACTCTCAGTGGCAACAAGGACGCGATCGAAGGAGCCAGAGTCGTTCTCGAGAACAAAGGTATCTTCGCTCGGGTTCTGAAGGTTGATACTGCATATCATTCCGACCACATGATACCCTGCTCAGAACCATACACAGCATCTCTTGCTGCGTGTAAGATATCTCCCAAGCCCAGCTCACCAGATTGCACATGGATTTCAAGTGTACATTTGAAAAATATGTCGAACGGATCTTCCGAGCTCGAGTCACAATACTGGCTAGACAACTTGGTTTCACCAGTCAGATTTTTCGAAGCTGTTAGCATAGCGGCAAAAGAGTCTGGCCCATTCGATGCTGGATTTGAGGTAGGACCACATCCAGCATTAAAGGGTCCAGTGGCTCAGACAATGAAACATGCTGTTAACGCAGTTGTACCATATTCCGGAGCACTATCTCGCGGAGACAATGATTCCGTCGCATTTGCCAAGGCGGTAGGATTCCTGTGGAACCATATCGACGGGAGGAAAGCAAGCTTCAAGAAGTATCTTGACGTTGTCTCAGGCGGCGAAGTGACAGCCCCTAAACCTTTGAAGGGCTTGCCAACCTACTCATGGGACCATAGCCGTACTTTCTGGTCCGAGTCTCGAATTTCCCGCAACTACCGAAACAGAGTTGACCCTCCACACGAACTTCTTGGTATTAGGTGCGCAGATGACACGGATATGGAATATCGTTGGCGAAATATATTCAAACTTGATGAACTGCCATGGGTCTCAGGACACAAATTTCAGCGCCAAACATTGGTTCCTGCTGCATTTTATTGTTCCATGGCACTAGAATCTTCCAAAGTACTTGCAAATGGAAAGCCAATCCGTCTGGTCGAGCTTCATGAGGTTGATATCCAAAAGGCTATCAACCTTGAAGAGAATAACGCAGCGGTTGAAGTTATGTTTTCACTTAAGCCTACATCACCCGCCATCAATGGCAGTGATGAGAAGGTCTTTGCAGATTTCTGGTGTACCGCTGCATCAAATGGAAAACCAATGGACAAGATCTTCTCTGGGCGCATTGAAATGACGCTTGGAAACCCAACTCCCGACGCGTTATCTATCCGTTCATCCGTGAGGCCGGTGCTTGGCCCACTCAATGTCGATAGATTCTATGACAGCTTGGCAAATGTTGGACTTGAGTTCACGGGCATCTTCCGAGGCATTGAGAAAGGTTATCGAAGGATGCACATTTCTTCGCTTGAGGGCCGACGATATCTATCTGATACTCAATTATTGGTACACCCAGCATTCTTGGATATGAGTTTGCACGCCACATTAGCAGCATTTGCAAGTCCTGGTGATGAGCGCTTTTGGACACCATACCTCCCAAGGCGAATTGCTAAAATGAGGTTCAACATCGCGCTTTGCGAAGCAGCATTCAATAAAGAGACATCGCTAGCCGGAATGGATGGATATATCACCGAAGTCACACCCACCACTGCCAATGATGCGGCTACATACGTTGGTGATGTTGACGTTTTTGATCCAGCGACCAACGAAATCGAGATTCAGATTGAAGGCTTGCAAATGCAATCATTCACAGCAGCAAGACCATCTCAAGATCGCCAGCTGTATTTGGAGACTAAATGGGAGGCAGATGTGTCTGGGGGCATCATTTCTGATGCAGATATTGAGGACGACGACCCGAAGGCACTTCATTTGATCGATTTGGGCGAGAGACTGTCTTATGCATATATGCGTCACCTGAAATCTGAGATCAAGCCTGGAGATGTCCCAGATCATCACCGCCCTCTGTTCAACTGGATCAATCATGTCACAGATCTCGTTTCCAAAGACATCCATCCTTCCATAAAGGCAGAGTGGAACGATGATAATCTCCAAGAACTTATTTCCCAAGCCGCCAAATATCCAGGATGTGTTGACCTTGAACTGATGCAAGCTGTGGGTAACAATCTTCCTGACGTTGTAAGAGGTACCACTACTATGCTGGAACATATGTTGCCAAATGGACTGCTTGATAGGTTGTACACCGATGGTATCGGAATGGCCACGTCGAACAAATTTGTCACAGCAGCAATGAAAAAGATTGGTCATCGCTACCCAAAAATGCGAGTCTTGGAAATTGGAGCAGGAACTGGAGGTGCCACAAAAGGTATCTTTACAGGAATCGGAGATGCTTTTGCCCATTACACTTTCACGGATATCTCGACCGGCTTTTTCATGAAGGCCAGAGAAGTCTTCAGTGACTACGCCAATCGCATGACATTCAGTCTACTGAATTGTGAGAAAAATCCCTTGGAGCAAGGTTATGAAGCTCACTCTTTCGACGTCATCGTTGCATCAAATGTTCTTCATGCGACTGAGTTTCTTGAGAAGACCATGAAGAATGTGCGAACATTACTAAAGCCCGGTGGATATCTCTGTCTTTTGGAATGTACTGGTCATCTCGAACGTACCGGGTTCCTAATGGCTGGCTTATCCGGTTGGTGGCTTGGAGGTGCTGATGGACGACCATATCGTCCTACCATCTCCCCACCTGAATGGGATACAGTCTTAAAAAAGACTGGGTTTTCGGGGGTTGATGCTATTATCAATGATTTCAAGGATAAATCACGCTACACTGTCTCCGTTATTCTTAGTCAAGCCCTTGACGATGATGTACAAAAGCTTCGAGACCCGCTCCAATATTCACCTTCATCAGCAGGAAAGGATCTCATTGTTATTGGAGGAGCAACTGCTGCCACCAAGTCACTCCTCGAGAATCTAGAACAAAGGGTTCCTTCCTGGAAGACTCGCAAGACTACAGTTCTTACCACCTGGGAAGAAGCATCGAAACTAACAATCCCATTTGGAACCACAGTATTGAGTGTTGCAGACCTTGACGAGCCAGTCTTCAAGTCGATGAATGCAGAACGTCTAAAGGGTATCCAGACCGTTATAAATTCAGCCGAATCCGTTCTTTGGGTTACCACAGGATGCAAAGCTGATGAGCCATACGCCAACATGGCGGTCGGATTAGGACGCTCTATTGTTTCCGAGATGCCCCATTTGAATTTGCAATTCTTGGATGTTAACTTGAAGGAGAATGTGGAAAAAATAATTGGGGAGACGCTTGTTCGACTTGAGGTTGCGATCGCCCTTCGAGAGTCGCGCAAGGAAAACTTACTGTGGTCCATTGAGCCAGAGATGATATATGAAGGCGAACAGTTGTACCTTCCAAGAGTGAAGCCTATTAAGAAGCTCAATGACGTCTTAAACTCTACACGTCGTGTGATCACAGAACAAGTTCCTTTAGCATCAAAGACGGTAGCTATAGTCCCTCCCTCTAGTGGCGATCGCCTCGGCCTTGAAATTCAGGAGGAAGGTCTTGATCGTGTCGAAAGCAAAACCGGGTTGGAGATTTCCGTGTCCTTCTCCTCTCTGTATGCTGTCAACGTAGACAGTAATTACCTTCACATCAGCCTAGGCAAGACAAATACCGGATCTCCAGTTCTCGCCTTTTCCACTTCGAACAAGTCTATCATCACTGTCCCTCAAGAGTGGGTTGTCCCAGCCGAACAAGTTACTGCCGAATATCTCCAAAGTGCTGTGACTTACCTCCTGGCTAAACAAATATTGAACAAAGCTGCCTCGAATGTGTTGCTTCATGAACCTTGTAATGCATTGAGTCAAGCTGTGGAATCAATAGCTCGAGCGAGCGGAAAGTCTGTCGCATACAGCGCAAGCACCGGATTGTCTACAGTGCCAACTCAACAGTGCATACTAATTCATCCAACATTGTCCAAACGAGCCATCAGAGATTTGCTACCAAAATCAATTCAATCGTTTGTTGACATCAATGGCATAGGCAAGTATATAAAAGATGCCCTGTTGAAATCCATCAACACAGTCGAAATCGACAATTTCTTGAGTTTCGAAACAACAAAGTCACTCTCTTCCGGTGCCCCATTGAAAACACTCGCTGAGGTTAAATCCTATGCAAGTCATATCACAGCCAACAAGATTGAAGAAGACCTCTTATTGGCTGCCTCAAGCTTGCAACACGGTTCAATATCCTCGTTCTCTCCATTATCCATCGTCGACTGGACAAGGAATGCGACTTTGGCAGTCGATGTTAAGCCATTCTTCCAGAATCAAATATTTGATAGCAACAAGAGCTATCTATTGGCCGGTTTGACCGGAGACTTGGGACAGTCGATTTGTAGATGGATGGTTGGAGCTGGGGCTAGATATATTATTATTGGCAGTCGGTAAGTTTTAGTCTCTCATGACCAGCTATTGAACAATACCTTACTTCAAACGTCGTACTAACTCCAAGCAGATCCGTCAAACCAGGTACTCCTTGGCAGCAAGAATTGGAAAGAATGGGTGCCACAGTTCTCGTATATAAAATTGATTTCACCGACAACGCAGCAGTCACAAAGTTGCGTGAAGATGCCATCAAGACGATGCCTCCAATCGCAGGAGTCATGAATGGATGTATGGTTTTGGATGACAAACCGTTCTCAGACATGCCTTTTGAAACACTTGAGCGTGTAGTTCGTCCTAAAGTCCTCAGTACCATCAATATCGATGCTGCATTCGGTTTGGACCTTGATTTCTTCGTATTGTTCTCCAGTTTGGCTGCGGTGAACGGAATTCCCGGACAATCCAATTATGCCGCCGCAAATATGGTATGTGTTATATTTATTTCTTCTCCTGCCGTGCAATTTTACTAAAAGTTTGTAGTATATGGCCTCACTCGCAGAACAACGTCGCAAACGTGGGGGTGTTGCTTCGGTCATTCATATTGGCATGATTCTCGGAGTCGGATATGTAGAACGCTCAGGGCGTTTCACCGAGTCTGCTCTACGCAGTTATAACTACCTCACAATTCCCGAACATGAATTCCTTCAGGTATTGTCTGAAGCCGTGCAATCTGGACGTCCATCCGGCGATCGTTGCCCTGAAATTATCATTGGTATGGTCGCACCGTCAACAGGTGAAGAACGGGATAAGCCTCGCTGGCATGCTAACCCACGATTCGCATTCGTCATGAATGATGCCATTGAAGAGGAGAGCGACTCTCAAGGCGAGGTTGAGGTACCGACCAAGGAGCAACTTGCGAAAGCGCAAACGAAGGGTGAAGTATTGGCGGTTATGCAGAGATGCTTTGCAAAGCAGCTGGAACTCATCCTCCAAGCGGATACGGGATCAATTGACGAAAGTGCACCTTTAACACAGTTGGGTATCGACTCCTTGATTGCAGTTGAGATTCGAAGTTGGTTCTTGAAGGAAGTGGGCGTGTCTCTTCCTGTCTTGAAGATATTGGGTGGCGCCGCGGCAAAGGATCTGTGTGAATTGGCTTCGGAGGAGTTCAAGGTTACTGGTAATGAATAAACTTCTGGCTGGTCTGGTTGCGTATTAGTAGCATACTTCGTATCTTGCAGATATGATGGTCAATATAATCATTGTCTCGAAACTTGGAATTGTATCGAGATCCTGAGTGCGCGTGCACCTTGAATGCATCTTGAGCGGCACGGAATAACTCTTGTCCCGCCCCGTGCGTTCGTTACATATTGGAAGACAGTCACATGATAAAAATGCATTTCTCTCATGATCAAGTCATGCCGTAGAAACATCCATCGCCAACTTGAACGTCAACTTTAACATCACTACAATTCAACAAAGAGAGTTTCTGCTCTGACGGATGTATTCAAGGGCTGATGAGGATTTACCAATCGTAAGCGGATATATTGTTTCTATATAAGTTTACCAAAGCTACTTCACTACTCAACCACTAGTGAACCACACTCTCTCGTCATATCCATTGGCTCTCACATCACCTCCTTCTTCTCATCTGGACCTCTCCTCTCATATTTGGCATCACATTCGTATCGGTGAACAAATTCTTTGGTCTTTGCTCCCCCGGTTTGAGCCGCACATCCCATCTTAACAATATCTCGGCAAACGCAATCTTGATCTCATTACTTGCGAAGAATCTTCCTGGGCATGCGTGCGTTCCTGAGTTAATCAGAAGGTCAGTGATTGACTAGCAGAGAAACCATTTCAAGGAAAATGAGGAACAATAGGTGCATCATGAAATGAAAGGAAAAGGATGTGCTTTGAGAGGTAAAGTCGGACTGCAGATCGGGAACAGAACAGAATTGGGTAGGAAAACAGCATGAACCGATTACGAACCATGTCCAAAGTTTAAACTCTCTGTGCTGGAAGTCACAAATTGATATCGGTTCTCATTTCCAGGCACCAATCGCAATTTGCTGAAGCGGAACCCATCAAATTTATCGAACGGTGCTTGTTGGTGGGTTATTGGAGAGGCTTCATAGTAAGGAACAGTGCGATTTGTCGTTTGGGCATCGACTCCACAAAAAGTTCCTGGTGGGAGTATGTGACCCGAGGGAAGAGCCAGTGGAGATGTGAGATATCGACGCATCTGGACTGTTATTTGGAATCATAAATTAGCCTCAGTATCAACTATCTGGGCATAGGATTGTTCTTTACCAAGAATTGGCGGATTGATTCTCTGCGACTCCTTGATGAAGCTGTCCAATTTCCACAATTTTGTTAATTCCACCTTGCTTAACTTTCCATTTCCCCCAGCTGCTTTGTGTTCTGCGATTACCGACTCAAGCTCTTCGCGAAGAGGGGCTACGTGCTCAGGATAGGTTGCCAGGTCATACAAGAGATGTGATATTGTAATACTGGTTGTGTGGATAGCAGCTAAGCTAACTGTCAATTGATCGTGGGCTAGTTGCTTCACATCGATATTTCCATCCTTTTGCGGGGTATGTGAGAGTAACCACTTGATAAGCTGTCCGTCGGTCTGCTCTCCTGCCTTTGCTTCCTGTTCTGAGGGGCCGTGTGCGATTTCGCGTTCAAGTATGGGTCTTAGCAATTCTTCAGCCTTCCGATGCGCATCATGATAAGTTCGAAAATATAAAGGCGCAAAAATCCTGCGTTGCCACCAAGGGCGTTTCCAAAGCATTCCAACTGATGCACCGAGGTTTATTGTATAGGAAATGGTTGTTTGAATCCATTCTTCGTTTCGGCATAATGGGGCACCCACAAACACCCTTCCGGATAACAATGAAACTATATTCAACACCTTCCCGTAAACTGGCACGGTCTTCCATCCCTCCTCATCTTCTGGCAATGTTTCAATGTTCTTTTTGAAAGCGTAATCTACCTCGTCCCATAATGTATCAAGAGTTTTCGAAATATTCCGGGTAAGGTCCTGTTTGATTGAATCGAGAATTGGTTCGGAGAAAACTTTTTGAGGTCCTATCAGATGGGCAAGGTGTCGAGCGTATACTTCCTTCTCAAATGATATCTTCTTTTCTGGGAGAGACTTGATGGTATTAATGATTGAATTGGGGATAATGACGACAGGAACGCGATCGGTTGGAATAACATATGGTGAGTCTGGATACTACGAATAATTAGTACAAGGGCCAATGTCATTCCAGGATTACAGCAGCTTACAGTTTGAGTGCCAGTTTCTAACGCCTCACTAACATTAACATTTGGTCCCACTCCCACAACTGGCAAATCAAGGGCTTTCAACTTCTCGAGTAGTGATTCTTCATTAGGCCTCTGTGTCCATACAACAAAGATTGTAGCTAGAATGAAGAATATCACGAGCAAAGTGATAGTTCCCCAATCTAGATCCAGAGAGTTTGGAACAACAAATTCTTTCAAACCTCGAATCATCTTTGCCATTTCGAATTTTGAAAGCTCTCTACGATTCAGGATTACATTTTATTGATAGGTAGATACATATGTGGATCCAATACAGTTAAACATTGCTCGGCCGCCTTCGGTGTACGAGGGTGATAGATACCCGGAGCTCGCAGTGTTAGTTAGTGATACAGCTTTAAACTATACAGCTGTCTCTTCTAAACTGACTCTGTCTTTCCTAGTGTGACGGAGCAGCCCGGATCTTTTGCCGCCATTGACGTATATTCTTTTCAGGGAATAGCTCTTAACGAAGCATTGGTAAGAGTTCTGGCCATCGCTCTCCGCATAACGTAACGTTTTGTGACATAATCCCTACAAAATTTATACTTTCTCAAATAACTATTTAAAAATTTGATCAATATTTATAAGATCAAAATTGATAATCTGAAAAAAAAATTAATGGAAAAAGCAAAATTTATATCGTCATTTTTTTTTAAAATATTGATGGATAATATGGATTGATGAATCATCTGTTCGGACGAGATAGTCCTATTCGCTAATAGGGCAGTCCCATTAGTTGACCATATCCTTCATTGACCATGTTTCTCACCGCAAATGAAGTTCATTCAGAGGGTGAATGTTTTTTGGCCATGATTTCCTCTCTCCATGCCCACATGAATACCAAAGCTGCTCCAGGACCCGCGATACCCGTAGACAAAAGCAGGGTCGCGAGGATAAGGAACCAATTGCTGCTCAATTTCCCGACAAACTTGAGATCGGCAAAATGAAGCAGCGTCCAATAAAAGTCAGCACCATACGAAAAGATTTCCGCTTTTCCCAAGAGAGCTTGTCCAAGCTGAAATGGAGATTGAGATTTGTGAGTAAGAGAGGTGATTGATGTTAGATGGCTCAAACCTTCGCTTAGATGTAGCGAGCCACAAATGATGATCGGAATACTGTATATTATTCGTAGGTATGGCAGATCCGCCGTCGGCTTATATATCCTGTCTAATCGAGTAGTGTCTTTTACGACGAACCCCAAAACTCTCAACAAAATGGTCAAGTAGACTGGAAACCAACACCAGGCGTTCTCATATACCCATTGCGCAGATTCAATCTCGTTTGCGTTCCATATGGCGTATGAAGGACCCAAGAAAATAATGAGTATTGCCAGAGGGAAGGTTTTGGCAAATGCCATATTGGTCAATCGGTTATCGAGGGCCGCAAAATTTTCCTGTGGTGATTGGACATAGTGAAAGAAAAAATATATTGGCGCAATAAGTCCGATGCCAAATTTTTGGCTCAGCAACAGGAGTATGGTGGAACTATTTTCATATTTTCAGCAGGAAATATTGTGGCAGGGAATGGTATGGTTCCTTACAAGATATTTGCGATGGTGAGGGCGTTTCCGCGGCGGTAACTTTCAATTGTCCAGATGGTTACCAATGGTAGGAGATGGACGATTGACCACAGCATGCTGAGTTTCACCTCCAGTAAGGACGCGCCTGCAGGAAATGTTTTCGAATCTGGTATTCTATTCCGGAAGAACCAGAAACCGATTAGGAGTAATGGTAACGCAAGTTGAGCTCTTCTTTTTTTGTTCTCCTCCTTGCCAATACCAGAGTTCATACTCCAAGGCATGGTTCCTTCCAGTGCTCTTTTTGGCATCGGCAGACAATTCAATCTGGTAGCTCCAACTTGAACCTTGGCACCTCTATCGGCCAGAATATCCCCCAAGCGTGGAAGAATGAACATAGATGCAACCCAGTCACCAGTCGTTTCAAGTGCCTCTACACGGGTGAACTTGTTTGCCGCCTTCACAATCAAGTTCGCTCTTACATTACGTTTTTCATGATATAATGATAAAGCATTTTTGATATCTTCAAAAGAAGGCTTGCCGCCACCTTCTCTCAAGGCTATGGCTAGACTGTTTGCCATTTCTGCTGCACTTTCAATTGCACAGTTTGCTCCTTGGCCGAGATTCGGTGTCATCTACCAGTTTTGATTAGCACCGACAAGAATTCTTGAGCTTTGGGTGTAGTACAAACCTTGTGTATAGAATCTCCAAGACATGCCACGCGGTTCCAAACCCAATGTTCATTCTCCATTTCCTCAACAGGCACAAAATTTGCAACGGTGCGATGCTTCCAAACTTCAGAAAAGATAATGTCGCCCGACACATGATGATGCATGTATTTAGCAACATGATTAGTTTCGTCTCCCTTCTTGTATCGAGGAATTTCATCACCAAAACTCCTCTCATCATTTTTGGTGAACAGGAACCAATATAATTTCCCATCCACACCACCAAACAATAAGGTCGAGGCACCCTTCCCTGAGCTGCGATGCGTATGTCCGATTTCCAATCCTGGAATTGGCTTGGAAATGCCGAACAAACAACTGTATTCCGCAGAGAGAGCAGCATCGTCCCTTTTCAGGGCTTCCAGATCCTTTAATGTTCCTTCCTTTGCAATTTGTCGTCTCATTTCGGATCGTATTACACTATGAATACCATCTGCACCTGCAATTACATCCCCAGAATATCTTGATCCATCTTCACAAATTACCACCGCCTCTTTACTATCCTGTTCTATCGAACGGACGTATTTTCCCGTCAAAATTTTTGATTTATCGGGAAGATTTTGATACAAAATCTCCAACAACTTCTCGCGTTCTAAGAAAGTAATCGTGTATCCCAATCTGTGATCAAATCAGTCCCTACAATTTACCCTTTTGGGAAAATTGGGAATCAAATACCTCTTCCCAGTCAATATGGGCGCATCAGTTTCAGAAAGCAACCTCCCACATTCATCCCACGTCTGCATGAAAATGCACGGCTCAATATTTTCCGAGACCGCATCAAACATTCCCAGCTGATCGAGGATTCGCGATCCATTGGGCATCAAACTCACCGATGCACCTAGCTGCGGCGCAATATTATTTCGACGCTCAAGAACGACATAATCAATTCCATAGCGAGACAAGCAGTGTGCGAGAGTCAGCCCTGCGATTGATCCTCCTACTATCACGACTTTCATTTGGGCTTTCTCAGACATGATGGGTGGTATATTCTCGAGGAAACTAATTTCGCAAGCGCTTATGATTATCTTTAGACATCTATCTATGCTATGTAAGGTTATAGTCTATGGATGTTTATGTTAACCTATGCCTAGCGCTTACTGACTCTCACTCTACCATCCGCCCCTCAACTAACTCGACGTTTCGACGTTAATTCTCGAGATCCCCGTCGTCAACCGAAGGCAAGTAAAGATCGAATGTTGCAGATGATCTGTCTGCCTCTGCTGCACTCATTAAGTTTAAGCTTTGTGGATTATGTCCAGCGAAGCTGCGAAGAAGCCGTTGGAATCCGATGATTAGCCTTTGAGGCTTCAGGTCGGACACCGAAACCTTAAACCTTTCTTCGAAATAAAACAAGCGGTCACCGATCGCGAGTCGGAGATAGAATCTTTGTCAATACCCGGCATAGTATCTGTTCTGGCGGAGGTGAGGAAAACATGCTTCATGTTCGCTGTGTCTGTTATACTGACTTGGCATTTTGATGGTTTTTGGTGCAACCCAGCGTGGCTTTGAATGTATAGCTTTATGCGTTGTCAGCTGGGGGTCGCTTTGAGTCATCTCATCCATGCCAGGCGAAAGATTACCATGATGCCATGATCGTAGCAATATGTGATCTCATCTCATCTTCCTTTTTCTCTGTATCTAAGCGAGTCATGTGACAGTGAAGCTTCAAGCCAAGTGGTATATTTTGTGCAGCATTGAAATGGCTTTAACCATGTCTATCTACATCTTGAAAATCATAGAGTCCAATAGTTGAGAAGCGTTATATGAAGAGATTCTGGTTGTTGCGCGTCGTAAATGTAAAGATTTGTATGTATCACGTGAGTGTGCATGCCCCCTCGGTAGCTAGGGGTTCGAAAAGATGCGAAGACATCCCAAAGACATTCGAAAGAAATACAAGAAGATTAAGATAAAATCTGTAAGGGCAATTTGTGTATGATATAGCTCAGTGGTATTGGGGGCCAAGGCTTGCAAACTTGTTCACGTATCGTACTTGATTTCATCGTGAATTGATATATTGTAAAAGGACTAATGGAAAATAGAAAATGTATACATATGCAAACTAAAGCAAGAATTGATAGAAAAAGACGAACTAAATCCAAAGCTAACCCGTATGTCAAATCAACTCTTCTCGCCCCTCCATTACCCTTTTCTAATATCATAAATCTTCTGAGCCAGCAACTCCGCTGTCAAATTCAAGCTCATGAAGTCCGAAGCCGCAATATCCGCCCCCAACACCTTGTAGCACCACGTACGAAGACTCGTGCCAATCATACTATCCATACCAAATCTCGCGATTTCAGTTCCCGGGTCGATGTCCTCGACAGCGACATTGAATGTCTGCGAGAATTTCTCCGTCACCAGCTCTAAGATATCGGGCAACAGAAGTCTACGTGAACCTTTACCAGCACTGGACTCGCCACCAGATTTTTTGGCAAGCACAGCGTTGAGAACGGGTCCGATTCTGGGTTGGCGCCAGAATGGCATGCCGTCAACATCGAGATTGGCACTCAGCTGGAGCGGCTCAACGCCTGTCACGATGAAGTTGTTGGCTAATGGATCGAAGCTCCAAGATGAATCGGGTGCCTTCATCATGGCGGTATCGATAAGATCAATGACACCAGCCTCGTTGATGGTATGGACTCCGGTTCGAGCTAATCCATCTTCGATTCTCTCATTTTGACTTACAAACCCAACCTCGGTAACGACCGTGAGTGAAATTGTCGTTGCTGGTAGACCTTTATTCTTGCGGTATCTCGCAAAGAACTCCAGGAAAGAGTTTCCCGCGCAATAGTTGCTTTGCGTTGGGAAACCAGATAGAGCGGACGATGATCCGAGCATGACGAAGAAATCTAGAGAGTGGTCGGCAACAGCATTGTGAAGGTTCCAGGTTCCGGTAACCTTGGGACGAACAGCATATTCCCAGCTGTCTAGGTCGTGACTGGTAAAAAGTCGATCCTATTCTTTGATCAGTACGTGTTTCCCGGAAAAGCAGAGTTCGACAAGAAAACTCACATCCAAAGCCATTACACCTTGCACCACACCGAATATTGGCCCATCAGCGAGGCTAGCCGCTTTCTGCACGTCTGAAATGCTCGTAACGTCACCTTTCACAACATCGACTCTGATCCCATTGTTTCTGAATTCTTTAATCATGGATCCGGCTTCGGGACGGTCCTCACCAGAGCGCCCAAGGAAAATCAAGTGACGAGCTCCATGTTCAACCATATGGCGAGCCAAGCAGCGGCCAAGGCCTCCAAGACACCCAACAAGTAGATATGCTCCGTTTGGCTTGAAAGAGATTGGTTTTTTATTGGTGGCAAACTATGGCATTCATTTAGTGCCATTATAACACGCATCAAAAGACAAACAACTTACATTTATAGTCTCAGTATCAAAGCTGACAACCACTCTCCCAATTCTGTTCTTCTTACCAAAAGTTTCAAAAGCCTGACTGATTTCAGAAGCAGGGAATACTGATAATTTTGGAAGAAGTTGGATCTTGCCATCTCGATAGTATTGCATTACCTCACCCAGGATCCTGTGGATGTCAGCATGAAAGAACATTTATGATGTTAGCTTGGATTTTAAAACTTACTTGGAAATGAGATCAGGCTTATTTTCGAACACAAGAACCAAGTCCATGGCGATAAACGACGCGCCTCGCTTGAAAGGACCCATATCGAGTATTCCTTGATCTAGAATATCAGTTTGTCCAAGTTCAATATGACGGCCGTGGTATCCTATACAATTCCATGTGGCTCTCAGCTGCTCGCGAACAAGCGAGTTTAGGGATACGTCAACTCCACGGCCATTAGTGATTCGCATGATGTCAGCTGCAAAACTTGCGTCTTTCGATGATAAGACATGATCATCCTGAAGACCATACTCTTTCTTCAAGAATTCCTTCTTCTCGCTTGTTCCAACAGTAGCAAATATCTCCGCGCCAATCATTCTTGCGATCTGTATCGCGGCGAGTCCGACACCACCCGTGGCAGAGTGGATGAGTACAGACTCCCCAGGTTGAAGCTTGGCAAGATAGATCAGCCCGTAAACGGCAGTCAAAAATGGCATCATGATACTCGACATCTCGTTGAATGTCTCCTCTGGTTCAAGCTTTTGGAGGAATCGAGAGTCGTATCTTTCGATGTTGCGGAAATTTCCAAAACCAGCCCAGTTCACTCGATCACCAACGGCTACGTTTGTAACATCAGAACCGATACTTCTGACGATTCCAGCGCCCTCAAGGCCCAGTATCTCGGAATTATAAGTTCCTTGAAGCGTTGCAAAGTCCTATTAGATTTTAGTATGACGGCCTTAAAAATTCTATCCCGGAATTCGAAATCCATTACCTTCATATTCAAACCAAATGCTTTCACATCAACCTCAACTTCTCTGGATTTCAGTTGCGCTTCCCATTGATCATCCTTGAAATGGATTGTGTCGAAGATACCAACACGCTCGATGCCTAACCGAACACATTTTTCTGGCTCATAAGGGATCATAGTTGGCTCGGGTTCAGTTCCAGCAACAAATTGTTGGTCCAATAAAGCGTCTTGAGAGAGTCTACTGACATAAATCACATCATTCTTGACAATAAACTCTTTATCATCATCACCACCTTCAGCGGCATCGAGAACGGCTGCAATATTGGCAACAGTCCGTGCAGGATCTCGGTGATCCAAATCCAAAGTTTTGAAAGTCAGAGTTGGATGCTCTGTCTGAAGGCAGCGGCCTAGCCCAACGACTATTCCAGCATTGGGGTCTCCTCCCTCCAGCAAATTACCATGAGTAACCCATAGTATATTTCGTGCTTCATTTGCAATTGACTGGATTGTTGCTAGCTCCTGGCTTCTTAAAGATTCATGGAATAGACTATTTTCAGACTCGACAATGAAAACGTAGCTTGCTTCTGCGTTTACCTGGAACTTGGAATCCTGCAGAGAAATTTGCGTGACCGATCGTCCAGCTTTTGAAAAGCCAGAAGAAACCTGCAAGTCAAATGCAGTGGGAGAACTCCTCGTTACAAGTATAATATCTCCTGCTGCTTGCACAGGGCTGACTTGGGGGTGGGGGCTCATCAACAGGGATTTCTTATCCTGCAGACCGGTATAGAGTTCATCAGATTCATAGGCTGAGCTGGGGATGTTTTCAATGTTGTGTTCTGACTTGTAAAGTAGGCTCCCATTGGAGTTCAAAAGGTTCTTGAATTTAGATAATCCAGACTCACCATTAGAAGATTGGTGCACAATGACCAAATCAAACAGCTTCTCTGGAACATCGTCGATATCAAGCTTCTGTACGGTGATTCCTGGGAAAGCTTCGTACTTGAGCTTGATTGACTGTATATCAACGTCATCGAGAACCATAATAGTATAAGTCTTATAGCGACGCAGGGATGAACCACTTTCAAGAACTTTGTGAAGATTATCGGAAATTGTTGATTCGTTGTCCATGATCTCGCAGATATCGAATCCCGGGCGCTTATGAACCAGTAGATCCAAAAGGGAATCATCAGTCAGTTTGGATGTAATCTTGTCAATATCTGGCTTCCATACAGTACGGAGATATGGATGACGATCAATTGTCCCCAAGTCATCTAGGGCCTCTGAATATTGGGTGCACGACAATTCTTTCATCTCAAACAACGGCTTTCCTTCAGGAGAGTACAGCTGACACCATCCGTTCATGGCACGTAAACTGAAAAATTCTGCATGCCCGAGGACTCTACCTTTACCAGGAACCAATGAAGGGATTCGATCATCATCCTCCCAGGACCATAAAGAAACACCAGCCATCGATGTTGGAACGAAAGACCTTCTTAGATCCTTTAAGGAACCCTTATGTGCTGCAATTAGTGCAACCTGAATACAGGTGTCCATTGCTGCAGGATGTACTATATACGCAGAGTCATGCTCAGAAACACCTTCTGGGAGAAGTTCGGTCTCTGCGACGGCTTCTTCGAAGGCAGGATTCGTACGAATATTGCTTAATCCATTGAAAGCTGGTCCGTAATTGAGAGAAACCTTTTGGAAGCCACGATACCAAGTTCGAGCGGCTTTGGGCTCTTGAAGCTTGCTATCTTCGAATCTCGGTGTCATATCAATGGCTTCCTTTTTCGTGACAGTTCCAACACAATGGGTGGTCCAATTTCCATTTTGAATAGAAGAAATCGTAAACTCTGCAATTGTTTTCGATGATATCGAAGCAGTGATCGTGGAGAATTTCATAGTGGTAACAATCTCAACTTGAGACCCGGATTCTGGTATCATCAATGCAGATGTGATACTAACGTTGGGGAAAAAATATCGAAAGGGACCATTGATCTTCAGCTTGTCGTGGAAGAACTGGCGGGCAGCCTCAGTCGCAATTGCCAAGTAGCCAGTTCCAGGTAGCACAGGTTGCGGCCCTAACTTGTGTTCCTCTAACCATGGAAAGTTTTTAGAGTCAAGCATGTTTCGCCACTGTCGCTGATCTAAAGAAGATCCTGGAAGAAGGCAACCCAGAAGATCGTGGAATTTAAATTTGCGTAGGCGATATTCCTCATTGGGTCTGTTCTTGTTTCTTATCTCGCCGGCTGAATAGTTCCATGAGAACCTGGGAAGATCAACGATGGGAAGACCAGTTTTTGCAATAACGACGCCATCCTCTCGCTTCTCTATAGCGTTCACGCGCTCGATGTTGACTGGATATCCTCTAATAGTAAGCGTTCCGGCAAGATCCAAGAGACGGGTCACGGAGCTCTGGCCCCGTACTAGAGTGGAAGCATAGTCCAAATCCTTGGGCGATATGCTCAAGTTATCTCTAATCTGCCTTAAAGGACCGGCCAATGCGGAATGTGGACCGATTTCGACAAGTTGTGAAATTTCAAGATCTGCTGCTAATGCGGCCTCTACAGCTTCAGTGAAACGCACTGGGGATTCCAAATTCTGGCGCCAATAGCTAGGCCCGGGCTTGAAATCGAATGGCATTCTTTGAGCAGTTACGGAGGAGAAAAAGACAGGATTTTCATCTTCGACGTAACTGGTGGTTTGAGACACGCCAAACTTAGAGAGTGCGTCTGACAAGCGAGTTTCATAGTCATTGCCAATATTTAGCATGTGGTGTGAATGATAAGCTCTACCACCAGTCTTCAACTCACGAACAAATACCCTTTCGGTTTCCAACTTCTCCTTTACCGCAATAGCAGGCTCGGTATCGCCGCTGAGTGTAACACTGGCAGGTGAGTTATAGCATGCAATGCGGATTCCTTCTACGAGATAAGGTTGAATCTCTTCAGGGCCGGCGCCAACTGCCAGCATAGTGCCTTTAACTTCGAGGGTACCGACTCCCAATCCCCTGTAAAATGCAGATACAATTGCTTCTTCGGCTGTTATAAGATTTGCGGCATACGAAGACGCAATTTCGCCAGAAGAATGGCCGATACATGCAGCCGGTGTCACATTCCAAAGTCGAAGAAGCTCAACGAGGGCAATTTGAACGGCTGTGCAAACGGGCTGCGAGATTTCGACATCATTAATCTTACTGCTTGCCGGAGGCTCCATAAGAACATCCTCAATTGTCCAATCTGGTGAATCATCGCCTAGAGACTGTAGGGCACGATCGAGGCTCCTTATAGTATCAATATATGAGGGGAATGTCAACATAAGTTCTCGACCCATCTGTGCATTCTGGGCGCCTTGTCCGGTAAAAATGAAAGCAATATTGCCGCCTTTCCCCCTTTTCGCAAAAGTGATCTCATGCTCCAGGAGATCCTCCTCCACATCTTCTTCTCGTGCCACTGCGTACGCGCAATTAAAGAACTGTGATCTTCTGCACCCAAGTGTGTATGCAAAATCGAGTATATTATAGTCTTCTGCCACTTCACGATATCTTTCGATGTTCCTTTTCAATGTAGACATGTCATGAGCAGAGAAGAGAATCAAGAACTCCGATCGAGGCAAAACCCGTGTCTGTAAGCCGCGGCTGGTGCCAACCACTTCATTCGACTCCTCGTCACCCTCTGCATTCCTGTCGCATTGACCTCGTCGGACATGAGTTGCCTTTCCTGGAAGAATAGAATCGGAAGCTTCGATGATTGCATGAGCATTCGCTCCACCATATCCAAAGGAATTTACACTAGCTCGACAAGCAGAGAAACCTTTAGGCCAAGGAGTCATTTTCTGGACGACTTTTATTTTACCATTTTTGAAATCAACTAACAAGCGATTAGTAAATAGTCTTTGAAATCTGTTATCTGGGAACTAACTTTTGGAGTTCAACTTTTTAACACCAATTGTTGCTGGTATTGTGCGGTTTTCAATCGCTAAGCATACTTTGATAATACTCGCTAGCCCGCTAGCCGCCTCGCTGTGTCCGAGATTGGTTTTTACCTAGGAATGTTCAGTATTACAATGACTTTGATCGAAGAACATAACATACCGATCCAACAAGAAGTTCTTTTCGTTCTGACCCTTCAATGAAAACATTACCGATCCCCCTTACCTCTATTGGATCTCCAACCTGGGTACCTGTACCATGAGTCTCAAAATATGAAGTGTCTCTAGGATCCAACCCAGCAAATTCATAAGCAGTGCGAATAACAGACTCGTGGCCCTTAGCACTTGGTTGGGTAATACCACTAGTCTTTCCGTTTGCGTTTACCGCAGTTCCTCTGACTACACCACGGATAGGATCTTTGTCTCGAATAGCATCGGACAAACGCTTGAGGAAAACGGCCCCAACACCCTCAGCACGGCCATATCCATCAGCGGACTCGTCAAAAGTATGACAAGTAGATGTGGCTGATAAAACGCCAACTTTCTCTGTGCTCATTTGGGTTTCCGGGGACAGCATCAAATTCGTACCTCCTACAACAGCGGCGTTAATTTCTCTCGTCTGTAGTGCTCTGCAGGCCATGTGTAAGGAGTAAAGAGAAGAAGAGCAAGCGGTGTCGATTGTAAGACTGATGATAAATTCTTAGTTCTGCAGCTCTGGACCATTTGAATGGGGGGCCTTACCTTGGACCGCAAAGATCAAAAAGATAACTGACTCGATTACTAATAATAGTATAACCACTACCCAACAAACTATAGGGTCTGGGATTGTTGTGATCCCTGTGGCCCTGGAGGTAGTAATCAGAGGTAAAATTCCCAACATAACAACCAGTATTCGAGCCCGCCAGTTGACTTAGGGTAATGCCACCGGACTCAAAGGCCTCATAAACACACTCCAACAACTTCCTCTGTTGAGGATCCATAGCCTTTGCCTCCTCTTGTACAATACCAAAAAACGCCGGGTCAAATTTCCAAATATCCTCATTAATGAAATAACCACCCTCTGGAATGATAGAGCCGGGTCGGCTCTTGTTTGCGTGAAATCCATCGACATTCCAGCGTGACAGTGGCGGCTTTGAAAGTCCAGAGCGTTCCTCAGCAAGCAGTCTCCAAAAATCATCTGGGGTATCTGAGTCGCCTGGGAAGCGACAGCCTAAATGATATTCAGTGAGTTAATGTATATATCAAATAAACAGATGAAAGCTTACCCATGCCAATTATTGCAACGGGCTCTGGAGAAGACATGATTTCAGGATTAGTGAATATTACTTGTGAAAAAGTATTGGCAAATGAGCATAAAGATTGACAAGAAGTGAAGGTTATAGGTATAGGATATTGAGATTGTAAAAAAATGTTAGAGTTTCAACGAGTCAGGAAATCGTCAAGACCAGATGCAGAACTAGATGCAAGAGTAGTTGCAGGAACGAAAGATTCCACATGCGGATAAATGGCCCGTACATGCAGCTAATTTAGCCCGGCCTCATGGCATATAACATCCCTCAGCTGTAAGGTTACAGTGGCGGAGAGTAGAAGTCCTCGGGTTCCGTTCCCCATATGGTAGATGAATCGGGTGCCGAGTCTTCGGATAAGGTCACTTGGCTAAACTTACAACACATGAACAGCTGCATTGAGAAGAGAAGAATGTCGTATAGAAAGATATTCTCAACGCAAGCTAACCTTATATTCAACAACTTGGAGAACTAATCCCTCGCCTCCCCTGCCTAAAAAGCAGTATCGTATTAATGAGCTACATAGTCCTTGTTTCTCTCCTTTCAAATTGTCTTGTTATTTATCTATTTCTTTTTATTAAATCATTACTCGAGTATACTTCTTACGTGTTAAACAAGTTTTATTTCTGTTATTTACATCACTAGGCTTTCGATATAAATCACCTAATCTTAAAGCTTATTCGGCACCAAGAGGTCTGTAAAATGTCCAAAGTTTATAATTTTTATTACGAGTAATTGAATCTATGATTATGTAATCTAATTGGAAGTGTCGGAGTGATATAAAATTCCTTTAATAACTTCACATGCTGGTATCTTTCACATCACAGCGCCGCCATCAATACTTTAGCCTGCTGTTTGGGATTTATTAGGGTGATAGTGTCTCGCTTGGCATCTAGTAGCTCACACGCTTCCCTCAACGTGCTACTCAACTTCGGCAGCTATCAAAGCCCGCGTTAGCTGATCCGTGGTTAGGAATTGTAGATGCAACTACTTACATATGAAGCAGTAAAGATGCTAAAGTGATCGCCATCAACTCTAAGCTCCTGAACTATAAAATTATAGGGATATTTGAGCCAGCCTAAAGCATATTGCTCACGGAACCAATCGACTTCCACAACTTTTTCTGTTGGAACCACATCGAGTGCCCTTATAAATACTGCTGGCGGCGGTTGTCTGCGATTCAATTGATCACTATTAGAACTTTTGTTTTATTTGAAATAAAAAGAAAGGAGGAAACCATGCCTTCCATTCTCCCAAGTTGGCAGCTCCCACACTGAAAGCGCATGAATAATGTCATTCACTGCTTGCTGTTGTGCCAATCTGCTCTTTTTTGTTTGATCCGGTGCCACTGGAAGATGGAATTGGACTGGCGGCGCATCTTTTGGTCGCCAGTCAGGAAAATCAGGAAAAGGGGTATCGACCAAGATTGTGCCAGCAACACAAATTTCCGGAATGTTCTCCAAACACTTCGCAACTTGGATTGCTATTGAGCCACCTGCGGACCAACCTATCGCACAAATTTCAGCAACTCAATATATCTAGGAGGAAGGAAACTAACCACCCAGTAAAACTTCGCCTTTAGGGGCTTTCCCGCGAATAAGCCCAGCATAAAATTCGCCCATTCCTTTGATACCATCTTCGAAAGCGCCACCATCATTGAGATGTGGATATGATATTCCCCATACATTGCGATTTAAGCTTTCGAGAAAGTAATAAGGTAACACTGTTCCACCACCATCATGGAATAAAAACAATGGAATGGCGGATTTGTATCGGCGAGGGGCTTTCTGAATCAAAACTGGATTTTCCATGATTTTCAGTCACTTAGGTGGATAAAACAGTGGAATGAAGGATGGTATGATCGATAAACTCGAAGAATGTTCGATTGTTTGGATTCAGACATAGAAAATCACATCAAATAAGAGATAAAGGGGGATGGGCGATGCAGATCCCCTGAGTAGATGGCCGGGAAAATAACCGGCGACCGGAAACCTTGACCAGGAGTGGAATCATAACGCTGAGGGTGTTTCGGAGATTTTGACAAGCGGCTTGAAACTCTATTACATTACGAAGTGCTTAGAAGGCATATCTTTCATGGAATCCGAAACTACCAAAGACCTCATACGGATTCAAACATTCATTGAAACTCGTCTTTAAATCAGTTATTCGCCAAGATGACCAGCGTTACCTCTTCCGATATGGCAAGATCTCCCCAGGTAGAGACTGTTATCACTAAGTTGACACCACTCGATCATCTCATGCCCCAAACGTATGCGATCGGTGCCAACATTTGCTGGCCAATCTCTCGACGCAGCAACATTCACGATGTTTATAATCATCTGAAATTAGGCCTAAAGCGAACAATCAAGCAAATCCCATTCCTTGGTGGATCAGTAGTTGCAACGGGCATCCCTGGGAAGTTTCAAGTCGAGACTCTACCTGAGG
Source organism: Monilinia vaccinii-corymbosi (assembly GCA_017357885.1). Lineage (NCBI taxonomy): Eukaryota > Fungi > Ascomycota > Leotiomycetes > Helotiales > Sclerotiniaceae > Monilinia > Monilinia vaccinii-corymbosi. Next base: position 1,029,550 of record CP063407.1, on the reverse strand, counting down.
ATTTTGAAGGCAACCAGCTCATTTTCAAAGACCTTCGGGCTGGCAGTGGAAATGATTGGCCACATTCTTATAAAGCTTTGAGGAAAGCACGGTTTCCAGGTAATTTGCTTACAGTCGATTGCCTCGGTCCCACCAAACAGTATCTGGGCCTGGAAAGAGTACCAGTTATGGCTGCGCAGGCAAATTTCATTGATGGAGGATTGATTCTACATTTGAGTGTTCTTCACACGGCATGTGATGCCCTTGCCTGGAATAATATCACCGCCACTATAGCAAGAAATGTGAAGGCTTCTTGGCCCACCGAAGACGAAGCCGCTAGAAATCACTTACAGGACTATGAGGTCCCCCCTAAGTTCCTTGACCGGTCTCCACTCATGCACGGAAACCCCAACGTTGGAAGAATGGACATTCGGGAGTATAAGCTTCAGGCCGCCAATTCAGCGCTTGAAGATCCCAGGAACCATCTGATCGACCCTGCTCCGAAATCAGTCATTGATATGGAAACTGCACTTTTCTCCATCTCCGACCTAAAACTCAAGGAACTTAGAGATGCTATTTCAACAGAAGGCTCGGCGGCATCCTGGCTGACAGTTAATGATGCACTGGCTGGGCTCTCGTGGTTCTGCGTCAATCGTGCTAGAATATCAAACCCCAATCAGGAACCACTACGAGGAAATCTTTCCGTTGCATATGATGGCCGTACAGTCCTTGATCCCCCGCTTCCACAAGAATTCGTGGGGAATTCTGCTCTTGGGTTTCCCGTTACTCTTGATATTCACCCCCGGTCAATCTTCGAGGCTGCATTGGCTATCTCCGAGGCACGAGCTGAATTCACGGACAAACACCTCAAAGATACTATCGGCTTTCTAGACAGCTTGGATAACATCACAGAAGAACGCGTATCATATGCCAAGACTCTTAACCCAATCCTGGTCATCAGTAATGTGAAAGATATGGGGTATTATCAGCAAGACTGGGGTGGAAGTTTAGGGTTTTCAGATGCCATAAGGTTGGCAAGTCCATTTCTGGATTGTATTCCGAGAGTAGTTCCAATGCCAGCGCAACGGGACGGGAATGTAGATGTGAGTGTTTGGATTGAGAAATCAGCAGCCAAGCGCTTGAGAGAGGATGAAATTTGGAATATATGGACCACACCTATATTTAATTGAGAAATGGAATCCGAAAGAAGATTGATTGCCTGACGGTTGAAATCTCCCAAGGGCCCAAAAGTACGGTGATTCCAACGAGGGCGAGCTTATATCAAATTCCGTGTGTTTTCACATCTCATGACTTGATAGGCTGTGCCTGTTTGGCCAAGGCAGTAATTCAACGCTTCCAAAACCATGATTTAAGCGGTACGGGATTTTTAATATATATAAAGTCTATCATTATATATATTTAACTTAGCAAAAATCCAATTAGAAAACTATGAATTCTATTGGATTAGACAATTTACATCATCTCTTAGTCGGTAAAAATATTAGTCAATCGGCGTTTCTATTATGCCTTTTATAACTGGTCGCTTGCAAGTTCTTCGGCTATTATGACTAACTCAACTTGGTAATTGAAACTGTATAACATTGTTCTACGATTATGATAATTTGATCGAATATGAGTTCAAGATATGATTTGATCTGAAGATTGTCACGATCTTGACCGATCGGCACGCCGATTGAATGGTTCGGGAATAGTTCAGGCAAACGCGCTTTAGCAATTATACACCGATGGCATATATTTAGAGTATGTAATGTAAAACCTAAAAGATCTCTTAAACTCCTAAACTTTAATAGTAAATTCTAATCCTAAGTGTTGCGGTATAGGGGTATACCGATGCACGCGACTTTGGCTAGCTTCACGTTGGCATAACAGGTGATCCACGATCGACATACTCTCCTTTGTAGCCATTAAGAGTATACTTATAATCGATCGGCCACTTTCATTTGTGATATACAATGATATCAGAACTAGGAATGCTTTTGATTCTGTTTATTCAGCTCTTATATAACACTTGATTTACCCCCTAGACTTACGAGAAATGAACACGTTCGCTTAACAGGGCTCGTATTAACCAACCCGGACCAGATCGCTATTACAATAGAAAATTGAATATATATAAGAATTACTTTTTAAAATATAGATAATTTGAAAAGTTACTTTGAAAGAAAATAGCCAATCGGTTTGAGTAATTAATTACAAGGTTATATACACAAACCACCGAACATGTTCATTTCCCGCAGTCTAAAGGAAAGCGAAAGCTTGATGTCACAGAGCGAGTGCCCCTGTGACCGCTTAGAGAGACGCAGATCTCGATTAATATATTAAACGGCCGTAGATATAGATATTATACTCCGTATTAAGTCCTATTGGTCCCCCTATCTTAGATTTAAGCCATCCCCTCATTTAGAATACTTTGTTGCCTATACTTTTAAGTTTATATGTTTTTTCGATTGTACAGAAAAAACCAATAAACTAATAGAATGATTCTTGGGGAAGTAATTTTCAAGCCGACTAAATATTCCGGAAACAAATACCAAGGCAAATAATGGAATTGAGTGAACATAGCGCGGTGACCGAGCAACATCAATAAAGCATATATATACCTAAATGTATATTTGACCTTGGAATCTTGTATAGGCTCCAACTCAAATTTTGTGTCTGTGAGTTGGGGATACTTCGCTTCAAGTCTTCCTAATTCAATTGACCATATTACTAGAGTCAGACTGGCTATTAACACACCACCCTCCAATATACAATGATGAATCCTGAGTCGAAGACATCGATTAAAGCCCGTCCACCCCCATCATTCATCGAGATCACACAGCAAGAGTCATGGACCCCTACTCCAGAGAATTGGCTTTATGGATCGTGGCACATGACACACACGTCGCAGCAATATTACTGGGAACGCACGAAGAACCTCATCATCCAATACGCACCAGTCATGAATGGGGTCTGGCCATGCACGAACCAAGAGCTGGTTTCCCTTACTCCAATCACCCAGCCAGCACGTGTCTACACCGCCTTTGGAATCGACACTCCCATCGCGGGTCTCGATGATGCCTGGCTCTGCGAATGCACCGGGCACTTAAGTCATATATCCGACCACGTTGCGTTCCTGGCCTGGGGTTCTGACGCTCATGGGGTGGACTGGGTCGTACTATATTCGGCGCCACTGCCTGGGGCTACAGTAGGCCTCCCTGCACAGGTTGCGATAATGAGTCGAGCACGTTTCGGCCCGGATGACAACAAGGTTGAGGAGATTAAAGAAGCACTTCGCGCTGTGAGGGATGTGGAGTTGACTAGACTGGTGGATAATATGCGACCTTTGTTGCAGGAAGACCACAAAAATGGACGTCCGACTTGTGAATACAACGTCATCCAAAATGTAGACTCCCTGACTAGATTTTGATAACCCAATTCATTTTCTTCCCTCGCTGTATGGATAAGAATTAGTTTTTATCAACAGTGATTGTACACTTCAAAAGCCAAGATATGAAGAGTTTCCTGGTCTTTATCACCTTTTATAGAAATGGCAGCCACTTACTGAAGGTGGTTCTTGGTTTAGATAGGTACAAAATGAACACGTGTTAAGAGCTCACTTACGTTAAGTTTAGCTCTAGGTTCTGTTGATCCAACTACTGTCACGGTAGCACACCATATACATATTGCCTCTCCAACTCATTTATCTCTTTCTTATAAAAAAGTACCACTTTTTATATATTAAACAAGCTCCATTTCTGTTGTAAGGAGGCTGAGAAATACAAATGGTCTGACTATAGAAGGGTATAATTGTTGACGATTAATAGATTATTTAATATAGATATAGTTTTTTTTTCCAAAAGACAACTTTATACTTTTGAATCCTAGTCTAATTCCAAAAAGCCAAAGATAATCTAGATGGTTCTACAGAAATAACGAAAAGCCTTTCATTATTCGATATACTAGTTGATTTCTTGCTATTCATTTTCTAATTAAAATATTCTTCCGAGTCAAAGTTTTGCTTAATCTCTTTAATGACTAGAACGGAAAATCTTAAAAGCTTGTCAACGATCTGCCGATAAGGCTTATCCCTTGAAATGTCAATCGTTAAAGTAATAACAAGCTTTGCGGCCTTTCAGGGCACGAATATGTCATACTGAAACCAGACATCTTAGAGAGATGTTGTGAATTAGTCGGCAGGGATGTGTATAACATAACTAGGATTAGAGTGTTGATAGTTGCCAAGTAGAGCGTGGTGGCTTGATGGCAACGTGGTTAGTTCCACCTTTTCGCCATATTTCTGTCTCCATGTTCCATGCGTAAGAGTATACCGCCGCCCCGGTATGATGCCGGTAACTCTAAATATTCCTGGGAAGGAGAATCAGATCTCTACTCGTAACCCCATCCCGGTATCAGCCCGGTAACTCTAAATTCTGCGGAAGAATGATTAGAACCCTAATCATCCTAATATTTACCCGAGTTGCGGACCTTCTGGCGGCACGAGTACGTGGTCGCTGTACGATTGGCGTTGTTGAAGAGTTCGTCTCTTGGTAGATTAGTGCGCTACTCCCGAATAAACATATGTGAATCATTTTGCCAACCATAAACGTGTACGAGTACGAGCAACAGCAAAACCTCGATATCGGATACCTTTTTGAGCGCCTAAATTAAGACTATTTCGAGGTATTAGATGTGCATTGTAGTGATTCGGCAAGGGTGTCATATATGATCAGTGTTATGAGTGGTTAATATTGTCAAGTAGAGCGTGGTTGGTGGTTTGGTGCGCTTACTGATAACTTATTTTTAATTCATTTCCTACAATATTCTAAATCGAGGTTTTTTTCAATTAATTGCGAAACATTGCATTAGTCTAACAGAATTTAGATCTAAACTTCATTATACAGGTTGTGACTAATCTCGTTAAAATGCCATTCTAATAGAATTTGAACTTAAATCTTATAATATAGGTTTTGATTCATTCTAATAGAGTATAATTATATTTAATTGCAAATAAATCTTATATCAAATTTTAAATTATTATACAAACGCTTTATGGAAACAGAAACAACGCAATAATATAGACATGTAGCATAGCAATAAAATAAGCTTTATAGTATACTCACTCGGTTCGATGCACACAAACAAGGTTATTCTTATATCGAGGATTAGCGATACCGTGACCCAGTAACTAATTTTGAAACGTTATACGATCTACCAACGATTGAAGTTAATCCTGTAGGCGAGCTAGGCGTCTTTCGAACTAAGTTAGCCTTTGCATGAACCTTATGAACTTGAAGAGAAGTGCAGACGAAGCAGTAGGAATCCCTGCACTTGATCGAACTCAATCGAAGTGTTTATGACAGGCGCGGAAAACGGAGAACCACACAGAGAATTGTGCGTTTTCCACCCTTCCCATGACTTATGTGGAGGGATGGATGATGGCGGTACTACTCATGCAAATAGTCGCTTTGAAAGATAGGGATAGCTATGATACTGACATGAATTTGGCTATCATCTATGTAGATCGATTGTAAAGAAAACCCTTGGTAATTCCTCATTTTCGCCATCCAAATTGCTTGTTGCTTGTTGCCTGTTTTATATCTTATTGTACCAAAGTTTTGTCAAAATGTCATCGTACGCCACTCCTTATCATATCCCAAGTTATACATATATATGCTAACAATCATGGCTACAAAAAGTAGATCACAAAAGCCTCCAAAGCTACGACATGCTTGTAATGAATGCCATGCTTCCAAGGTCAGGAATCTTCAACATCTTCCCCAAGTCCATCAAAGTATTCATTTCGAGTAGGTCAAATGCAGCGGAGAACGTACAGGATGTCGAAGGTGTATTTATAATGAACAAAAATGTACCTACAGTGTGTCCATGGTGGGGAAAGTGCAAGGCCATCGCAGGCGAACATCCCCCTATAAGGACACAGCAACGATAGGAGTGGCTTCCAGGCAGGTTAATCTGAATATTTGATATTCGCTTGAATATAGGGATAAATAGCTAACAATTTGTACTTCAGATCGGGCAATCAGAGCCCCAATACCTCCAATATCCAAACAACAACAGGAATGGCACCAGTTGCAACGGTACAAGCTTTGCAAGACGGAGCTTTCGTGAACCAGGCAAAAAATGGTCAGAACGAGACATCCGTGGAAGATAGTATCAAAACCAATTGTTCCCCTGTTCAACACAATCCAAACTTTCTTCCAGAGGAGAATAATGGTAACGTGGCCTCGAGCTCTGTACCGGAGAGCTTCTCGACGAATTTGACAGATATGGATACATCTTACCTGGGCCCGCCAATGGTTGAACATGACTTCTTATGGGACTTTATTTCGGATGAAGGACCTAAAGTCTTCAATTCGACTGCACTTGATAAAACCTCTAGCGCGGATCCGATGAATGACTCGGGGTATGGGGATTCAGAATATGAATTTTCAGTTCATGAAATCTCTAGTGCTGGCAGATCCCATTTTGACATCAGGAGTCCCGAAATGCAAGAGACCAATCCAATGCCTATTCCATCAGTCCCCCAGCGACATTCCCCTCAAAACAGGCCTCAATCCGAGCCATCGGATATGGAGCCTCAACATTCTCAGACTGATATGCGATGGAAATCTCAATCACAATCTTACACACGCGCGGCGGCCTTGCCACGGAATCATAATAGCTACTCGGGTGAAATGCAGGATTATCCGGAGAGTGGCGCTTCTTTTGAGGCCGATTCTGGGTTTGACCGGTGGTTTGACCGTGGTTTCAACACCCTCTCCGCAACAAGCCAATCGAGTCGAAATCAGCATAGTATAAATCGAACCTCACAAAGCATACGCGAGGATACCGGCTCATGTACGAGCCAATCGCAACATATGTCTTTCCCCGTATCTCCCTCAATAACGCCGTTTGAATCTTCCTGGCGCCTCACATCCAAATGTTTCATTATAATCAGCAAACTCCAAAAGCTGCTTCGGGATCCTTCCGCGCTCTCCCTCGACGTAATTCTCGCTACCAACAAAAGCGCCGTGTCAGAACTCGTCCAGATATTCGAAAGCACCCCCGTTCCAAGCGCCCCTCGAAATGTCAGCCCGGATGATTTTTTCTCCCTTCATTCTGGGAGTCAGCCAGATCATACCTATAATTTGACCTCCGTCGACTCCACCCCCCTCATGATATACGTGGTTGCGCTCAAACACATACATGATCTCTACTCACAAGCGTGCTTCATGTTCACCCAAGACGATCATCAAAAACGCTCTCCTTCCATCCCTTCACCACGCAACGCATCTTCGGCGTCTAATTCCCCACCGTCGGGTTCCTTCGGACTACCCCAGCTCGATTTCGGTACTTTCAAAATCGATATTGCGGATCAGCGGAGACTGTTCTCGGAAATTATAGCAAAGGAGCTGGGAAACTGTCTTAGTGCGTGTGCGAGGGTAAGGAGCTGCTTTTTGATGCAGCCGGGGGATATCAGTGCCCCAACGGGGTTGTTAGAGGAGACATTTTTGGGAATCGAAGAAGGGCTGCAGAGAATGACGAAGCAAATCAAAGTTTAAGTAAGAGTTGGCTGCGTGAAGAAACATGGGGATATGACTTTAATGTGGCGAATGATGAAGGTTTTTTTTAGGGTTTTTTCTAAAAATCCTATTCTAGGCGTCGGAATTTCAGGAGTCAAGCCAGTCTTCATATAGAATAAGAAGAAGCATTCTTGGTATTTCTCATTGGCACAAGATGTCCGTTCTCGGCACGGTACTTGCCTTTAGTTCTTGTACGCTATTCATAACCAATCTTCAAATATATGTAACAGCCGAGCTGTACTACTACTCAAAATAGTTCTTTTTTTTTTGCTCGTTGTTTGTTTCATTTCGCGGCTGAATTCCTATCTTGTGAAAACAATAAGTTTGAATTCAAATGAATACCGAAGTCTACCTATTTTTTTCACAAATAAGTTGTTCCCCGGTGGAAGGAAAAGAAAGAGTCTCGTGAACTCCCACCGTGTCTCCCTTTAAGGGGTTCAGTTCCGTTCCTGAATTGAGAAGCTATGATGAATATTGTTAATTCTGTTGCTTCATCGCGGCGAATTATACTGTGCCTTCATATATATACAGACTCGTGTAGATGGTCCTCGGAGTTATTCTTTTCCCTATGACCTGTTCTCTCTTCAACTTCTTAATGCGCTCTTCAGATACGAGGAGCAGAACCCTTCTCTCATAAACATGTAGTAAACTTATGAAAAAGGATAAACTCCTTTATATCCAAACGTAAACGCGCCCAAACCTTCCCTCCACGTTTCTGTAAACTGATTGCCTTCCATCAATCCATCAATCAACTCAAGACACTAAAAACAGCTCAAGCTACCACCCAAAAATATATCAGTTTGAAGTATAATACATATAAGAGTATGTCAGTAATATACCAAGTCGTACCTTGCAAGAAAGGACCCATCACTCTCACTCAACGACCAACGACCAACGACGCACGCACAACTATGTCCACCCCCCCCCCGGGCCACCCAAAAAAGAGCAAAAATTGGCTGCACCGTCTATCGCGTTACAGTTCACCACAGTAGTAGATCCTCTCATCCTCATCCTATATCTAACAACCTATGCCTATCCCTCAACTCCACACCCTTTCATCTTCAAGAAAAACAAATAACGCATCATCCACGTATCCATCCATCCATGCATCCACCAAGAAGAAAGGATCTGACAACCTTTCATAAAATATGCACCCAAACTTTAACACCACAGAAAGTACGACATTTAGCAACCGTGAGGACTGAAGCGAAGCGAAAAAAGAGAAGAGAAATCATACACACACACACACACACACACCTCTAAAAACCGACACGAAGGAATGTAAAAAATGGCCATTTTCACTATCTAAATCTGTAAAAAAAAACTAAAAACTAAAAAAAACAAAAACTTAAAAATACATTCCCAGTTCCAGTTCCAATTCCATCATAATCTTAAAATATCATTCATCTAATCTACACTCAACTCCCCCCCCCCATCACCCCCCCAAGTAGAACTGCGCGCGCGGGGTTAAAATGCTATGCACAGCACACGCTCATGGAGCGACGCAAACCAAAGCTTGACCCGCAAGGGGGACGAAACAACATGAAGACTGTTGGCCGCCTGCGGCACAGACGGTATGGAATTCGTCGACGGAAGAAGGTCGGGTCGATGCTGGAAGAAGTCTTGGTTAGGATTTGTGCGTGCGGGCGAGAAGGAGGAGGAGAAGGGGGGAGACTTACGAGAAGCGCAGTTCATGTTAACAACACCGGATACGTTCAGGTCACAGCAGAGGGCAGTAGCGAAGGAAGAAGTGCAGAGGTTGTCGGTGCGTGATTGCAAGGGAGATGCGGCTGCGATGGCGCTGAGGATGGCGACGAGTGCGGTGGTGGTGAATTGCATTTTGATGTTTTTGGGGTTTGAATGTGTGGTTGGATTTGAAGTGTGTATATGAGGAGAGTTGGTAGAGGGTTGATGTGCTGTTTGTATGGATGTGTGTGTGGTGGATGGAGAGAGAATGTGAATGATGGTTGAATGGGAAGAGTTTACCTCTATACTTATAGTTCTCCGTCTACTCTCAAGATCGAATAATCAAGTCATGAACCTACAGCTCAGCCGCATATCTCTGATATTTATTTTTCATTGTGAAGATCTTGGAGATCTGCGATCTCTGGGGTTGTTAAACTAAGTAGATGTTCATTCTCAAGAATCAAAAGATCACAAGCTGCGGAGATGAACAACCGAGAGATCACCAGCAGTTCGAGGATCTTCAGGGTCTATTGCCCCTTGAAGACCTGGATGAAGAGTTGAAAAAGAAAGATAGGATGATGAAAAGAAAATATATCTCCACATTTCGGCGGGGTACCGAAAGGAAGGATTCAAAACTAGTTGTCGATCAATGTTAATAATAGATATTCTTCGTCTGATACTGAATAAAGCTCTTCAATTGGATAACTTCGTATCGCTTGTAAATGAGATGGCCCTCTTCAATAAGGAGTACTTCATGGCCTTGATCCAAAGAGTTGAGCGGGCAATTTGGCAAGAGGGATGCACTCATGCTTTTTCCAGTTTTAGATTGCATTGCATCAAAATACATTGGGATGAGCACAACTTTGCTCCAGCAAAGGGGACAGAAGACTAGATCCTGATGACACAAATTTAAGTGGCATCGGTGCTTCACTGTTCTAATATCATCAGGAAAGCCGGCGCAAGCACGTGGCTCGGTAAATACCCTCGTAGGTAAATAACAATTCTGACGGGGCTATTTCGCGGAGGGTCAGTAACAAAATCACGTTGACATGATTGTTCTATTTGAACATGACAGGCTAAATATAGATCTTGAAAACGCGAATCAAAATGATGACATGTGTAAAAAATAAGTTGGCCCTAAGGTAAGGCATCGGAAAAAAGAACAATCGGGCACTAAAGCAGAAAGCCTCGGTTACCAAGCGGGAGAAATGCTAGAGCTAGCCATCAGTGGACAAGGTAGAACCACAATAATAATTCTGCGGAAATCTCTTTCGCTGATCATAAGGCTCAGCTCGTTGAATATCATCTTCCCAAATTAGGAAATGAACCCCATAAGACTCAAGGGGCATTCTACTCCACCATCCGCCTCTTTATAAGTTCCTCAATGTACCTGAGCTAGTCAAGTATCTTCAACGCCTTAGATTGTAATTAGTTAAAAAACATTGGCGATCAGGAAATTATGGGGAGGATATTCACGATAATTTGAGGAGCGAGGCGACCGGAAACATGGAGAAGTGAAACAGGTTCCAGGTGCGTCCACTAAGATACACATTTCTGAACTCCAAGGGATTCTCCACCAAGCCATGAGAGATGCTTCATTTGCCCCGCCACCTCCCTGCCTCAGCAATTGAAGATTTCGGAGAGCTGTGCTGCCATGCCCAAATCTTTCTGCTGAGAATGAAAAGACATCAAATGTCATGGCCAAGATAAGAGTATGAATTTGAATAGGGTATAAAGCGAGAATCATTCAGAGTAGTTCCCTTGAACAAGATATTGTCCATACATCCCAAGTTCAACCTGCGAAGAATCGGTAGCCATGAGGATAGCCCCTGATATCCGGATTATCATGCAATATATGTTATGTGCTACGAGGAGGAAATGGGATCGTATAGGTTCGATATCCAAGACCCTCATCGATTTCGTCGTGATATCTCTAGTCGTGTCGCGCTGATGAGTCCTCCATTTGGAAAGAAAACGACTCCGCTCTGCAATGAAAACAGGACATCATACAGCAGATACGGCCTCTGCTGAGACCAAGCAGATCTCGCGTTTGCAGCACCTTGCTATCAATTGAATGGGTGTCGTCATTATTTAGTACTCCTGGCCTGGGGCAGTCTGCAATGGCGATAGTCCGAGATTATCGTGGATAAGATAGCTCTATTGATCCTTTGGTGAAGACTGAATACTGAAGAGTGGTTGGTAATAGCATAACAAATAATCTCCATCGTCATAAATTCTAAAAACGAGAGACAAAAAGAAGAAAGTTACCGTGGTTCTCTTTTTCGAGTCACGTGATGGTCGGGCTGTGAATGGTTGAAATTGATAGCAAGTCAGATGTCGGTTAACCTTGTCAGTCAAGGTAAGCTTCAGCTTGTCTTCACGAGAGAAAACAGACGGATTTCTTTCGATGAATTGGTTGGGTATCATGACCATGGGTGAGGTTATCATATCGATTCAAGTGATCTCTCTATAACCCACCTACCTGATGAGTTGCCGTCCCTTCAGGATACCTCTATAACCCCTTTAGTTGTTAGACTAAGGACTGACTGAAATCTAGACTCCTAAGACTAATTGACTAGAAGCCAGAGCAAACGTCGTTGGGATAGAGAATAGAAGATCTCTTGTGTTGTTCAATTCCTTGCACAGTATATCAATGGTGCTGACCATATTTTATCTTTTCTTCCGGCTGAAAAGTGTCGTGTTGAGACTTTTCATTTAAAGTCTTACTTCTTAGAAACACTTTGTTTCAAGTTTCGACGTAGAATTGCAAGACCGAAGCCCAAGGAAAAGAATCTGGTACTTGACGAAAGCGAAATTGGGATTCCAACCGAAATGGGATGGGATCGATGTTGATCTGATCACGTGATTATCACGATTCATATATTCAGGTTAGTGTGTTTCATGTATGTTTATATATATATTACTTTGGATTATTCTTGGAACATGGCTGGATTGAATTAATAATGCGTAATTGCTGAAGGATCCTACTGCTAATCTATCTGTGTTTCTTCCATATATTAATCGGTACAGTGCTCAACCCTAGTTCGGGTAAGAAAGACTAATTGTATGTTTGGTAATAGAAAATAGAGAGGTTTCAATGGGGCCCGGGTAGCAAGGTGGTAACGGAGTTCTTTTATATATTGTTGTTGTTTGTCATCTTATGCGTTCTGTTCTTTCTGTTCTTTCTGTTCTTTCTGTTCCTCCTTATTCGCTCAGTACTTGTTACCTACTCCTGTCATTCATTCTTTTGAGAGAGCTTTGAAAGTTCATACTCGGTTACTCACTATACACATTCATTCAGCTACCACTATACTATCCAAGTTTTCTCAGTCCATCAATTTCATCATCAAATCAAATCACATCTCAAAATGTTCCCTCAAATCCGCAACGCAGCAGCTCTAGTAGCACTCAGCTCCGCAGTCAGCGTCCTTGCCCTTCCCCAGCTCAACACAAGAGCAACACAAGCATCCAAAGATCTCTGCGGGGATAGAGAATCTATCATCTTGGAAAATTCTCCCTGGATCGTCTTCAACATGTTGTATAATAAAAAATACATGCAGGGAAGTCAGTGTACCTATTATGATCAAATTGTTACGGGGAGCGATGGGACGAAAGAGGTGAAGTGGAATTCGGAGACGGATATTACTTATGTGAAGAGCACGTATGTATCTTCTATGTTTTTTGTTTGTCCCGAGTGAAAGATGCATGTGAGCTATCTCACGCTAATCGATAAATCAATAGAAACAACATTCCCAAGGGATATTCGTTCGTAGGCCTAACGCAAAACCTCGAAACCAAACTCGCAGGGATTGCCTCGATCCCCACAAGCTACAACTGGAGTCGCAGCAACACCACTGCTTTTAAAGGAAACGTCTGTTACGATTTCATGACCAATGATGTCAAGGGAGATTCCACCTCTGCTTCTTCCCAAGAACTCATGCTCTGGCTTGAATATGAAGGTGGACAGTTACCCATTGGTTGGCCCGCGGGAAGCGTCGCTACGATTGATAACTTGTTTGGCACGAGTTGGGATTTGTATCGGGGGAAGAACGATGACACGGGAATCACGGTTAGTAGTTTATTGCCGCGAGAGCAGTTTAAGGGGACCTTCAAGGGGGATTTGAGGGAGTGGTTGGTGGCGCTTGCAGGCAAGGGACTTTTTACTGAGAATACATATGTCAATGTTGGGAATGCTGGGTGAGTTATCTTCGATTCCTTCTCCTCTTTCCATCCATCATCGGTGATTTTTGCATTTTGCATTTTGCACTTTGCTCGCAAACAAACCAAACTAACCCCGTCAAAAAGTACCGAATTCTTCTACGGAAACTCAATCTTGAACGCGACGCTCGGTCTCCAAATCAATCTCGGTACGCCATCCTAATCCATCGTCGTCAGAGGAGCAGATACTCCTTCAGTAAGTGGAGAGGACACTCAGCTAGCTGGCGTATGTATGATGCGCGTAGGCCATGAAATGTATATCAACTGCAAATATCTCCACGTGGTCAGCCTCCCACCTCTCAATTCTTAATTACAGCACTAGATTCGAAGCTGTTGAACTAAAACACAGAATGCAGAACGGTGATGTAAGTTGTTACACAATTAGCTAGTTATCACATGATATCACGATCTCTCGTTTAGACTAGTTTAGCTTAGCACAGCTTAGTAAGCGGAGGCCACATATTGTGCCTCCGCCCACTTCTCCAATCCACATCTCTTTTGATCATAACCAACCTCACATCCAAGCCATCAGATGCAGAAAGCGCCCTAATTAGCAATCATAGAGGTTGATAGAATAGTTATCTATCTACCTTTCTTTACTTAAGCTTCATTTGATTGCCTTCAAGTTTGTTGGCAATGGAGTAACCTTGAGTTGAATGCGATTAAAGCGTGATCGATCTATTAATGTCTGCGAATACCGTCGTTTGTTGTCTTCTTTTGATAGGCGTTCCCCCGTTCCCCCCATATGAAGTTGTCGCTTGGATTGTATAATTACTAGAGCCTCCTGTAGCTTCCCGCTGCAGTGCAGTACATCAAATTCGTGGAAAGGTAGCTAGCTAGCTGGCTGGCTGTTTGTTTGTTTGTTTGATTTGATTTCATCGCGTGAACCCGGTCTTTTCATGTATGTATCTTCTTTTTTTGTTTTGATATAAGTTACATTTTTACTCTTCTTTTATATTTTGTACGGATAGATACATCTGTTGGATTCTGATATGCATCTACAAACCAAAGGTATCAAAGGCAAGAAGCCGATATTATAACATATTCGTATGTTTCAAGTATTGGTACAAAAGAAGCAATTCTCTTAGTATAATGATGATAAAAGGTGATCATATTCTTATGATTTTTGATATCTAAACAGATTGAAGATATTACTCTCTTTTTGCTTGACCATTCTGGTTCCTCAATCCCTCCTCCCAAACAAGCCCGAAAGACTTTTCAATTGCTCTCATTACCATTGCCCAAGATGCAGCCATCAAATGACGGCCTTCAAGCTCAAACCATCAAATCAGAAACACCCCTTGAACCCACTTTTTCTTCCTCCTCTCTCGATGACCTGCAAACCGAAGAACAGCGACGAATCCTAGACACCGTCGCCAAAATTCGCAAGTGTGGACTTGATAGCATCCTGTCGCTCCCCCAGCTCGTCGTGTGCGGAGATCAATCCGCGGGGAAAAGCTCGGTCCTCGAAGCCCTCACCGAAATACCTTTCCCCCGGAACGACAACCTCTGTACGCGATTTGCGACGGAGATCATTTTGCGCCATGGGCAGACGAGCTCCATCACCATCAAGGTCATCCCCGACCCCTCACGACCCCCCAAAGAACAGGAGGCCATCAAAGCTTTTCAAGAATCCATCACCAACTTTGAAGAGTTGCCGCGGATCATGGATTTGGCAACAGCAGCGATGGGTGTGAGTCGCACCGACACATCAGACCCGGAGGCCTCAGCTTTTTCCCTAGACGTCTTGACGATCGAGGTTGAAGGCCCTACGCAACCACAGCTCACGCTCGTCGATATCCCGGGCCTCATCCAATCTTCGACCAAGGGAGTCTCTGAGCAAGACGTCGGACTCGTAGCCGAGATCACGACCAAGTACATATCGCAGCCCCGAACCATCTGCCTCGCCGTCATCTCCGCGACGAACGATGCCGCCAACCAGCCCATCCTTCAAAAGGTCCGACGCGTGGATCCGAAGGGCGATCGCACTCTCGGCATCATCACCAAGCCCGATCGGCTCCCCGCCGGATCCGGCTCCGAAAGCAAATTCCTCGAGCTCGCTCGAAACGAAGACGTCTTCTTCAAGCTGGGCTGGCACGTGCTGAAAAACCGCAGCTTCGAAGAAGCCACCAGTTCGCTCCTCGATCGCAACGCCTCCGAGGCGACTTACTTTCGCACGTCGAATTTCAAATCGTTGGCGCCGGCCAGTGTGGGCATCGCGACGTTGAAGAGCCGTCTGAGTCTGCTCCTCTTCGAGCACGTGAAAGAGGAGCTCCCCCGACTGCGTCAGGACCTCGAATCGGCACTCCTGCACGCACAAGCGCAGCTGGAACTCCAGGGCACCCGCCGATCTGCCGCCGCGGAGTGCAGGTCCTACCTCACGCAGCTCAGCATGGCCTATTACGAGATTTGCAAGGCCGCGGTCCATGGGCATTACGAAGATATCTATTTTCAAAAAGATATCGACGAGCCTTTCTCTCTTGATTCTCCCGCGACGATCGCGCGATTACGCGCCGTCGTGCAGTACCTAAACACAGAATTCTGCAATACCTTCCGCAAAACGGCGTACAAATACCAGATTGATATGTCGGATACCAGCCCAAGCGAAGCGACCACCTTCTCCGAGTCACTTAAGAATGCGTCGAGATCTGCTCCTTCTGGGCCCATACACATCGGCAAGTCGATGGCCACCCAATGGATCCGCCAGACAATTGTCAAGAACCGTGGACAGGAACTACAGGGGAACTTCAACCCGCTGATCATCGGCGAACTCTTCCGCGAACAATCGGCGAACTGGGGACGTCTCGCCACCGATCACGTCGAGGACGTGGCGCGAGTCTGCGAGCGCTTTCTCGATCTTCTGTTGGGGGAGAAATGCCCGAAGGATGTGAAGGCGCGGATCTGGTCTTCTCGCATCGTGGATGCGCTGAAGGCGAGGCGCGAGGCGGCCTTGAGAGAGCTGGATTTGATCATGGAGGATATGCAAGGCTTTCCGATCAATTACAATCATTATTATACGGATACGATCCATAAGCGCCGTCAAGAGCGCCAGAAGGCACTCCTCACAGAGTCATTGAGGTCCGAAATGGAACCTAAGCCTTCCTTGGGATACCAACATACTCCTCCCTCAGTCAACATCGACAAAATCGACAAAGTCGCCACTAAATTCTTCGCCTCCGTCGATCCCGACATGGATAACCTTAGTTCCGAAGAGGCTCTCGAGTGTCTCTTTGCAATTTACAAGGTGCGTCACCCAAATATAAATCACAATCCACAATCCACCATCTTTCTCATTCATACCGTACCATACCATACCATGCCGTCCTAACTAACCCCTTCTTCCCACCCAGGTATCCCAAAAGACCTTTATCGCGATCATCACCACCCAAGTCATCGAACGGCACATTGTGCGCGGCCTCGAGAACATCTTCTCCCCCATGCTCGTGAATCATCTCTCCGATGCAGAGGTCGAGGCGATGGCTTCCGAGCCGGCCTCGGCGAAGAGGCGGCGCGAGTTTTTGGAGGACCGCATCGCCAAGCTCAAAGCGGGCTATGAGACTTTCCGGGGGGTGATGGGGAGTGCGACTCGGTAGGTTGGAGGATGAGCTTTTTGTGTGTGTGTGTGTGTGTGTTTGGAGGTGGGTGGAAGGAAGGAACCTTGCGTATTCGTCTGGATCTTTCTTTGGGCGTGGAAACATGAAAAAGGGGTATTGTTTCTTCTGTTCTGTATGCTTTATTGGCAGATGGATATTAAATTAATCAACGAGTTATGGTTTGAGAGATGTGTGAGATATTATTTATATTCTATGCCATCACGATAAAAAGTGACTCTTCTTCATCCGCATTATAATTCACTCATCCCCCATGCGAAACTCCATCTAAAGCCATCAATCAACCAAATCCACCGCTCAAATAATCCTAGTTTTCATCATGCAATCTCCCCACCTTCAATTCAGTTCAATCCCCAAGCATATAGTTGAAGGAGAGAAAAAGAAAAGAAATGCCGGCCGGCCAACAAATTCACTTTTTTGGAGAGGATACACTCATTTCCTCCTTCCCATCACACACCCCTCACCGCCACATGCACATGCACATGCTCAACCAGCCCATCTAAGCCTTCAAAATCAAATCCTCCAACATCTCCCTCTCACCACTCTCCCTAACCATAGCCCGAAAAACGCCCTCGGACAAAGCCCAAAGTTCCCTGGGGGTGCCGAATTCCAGCACCTTCCCCTCACCCAAAACCAAGATCTTATCGAAATCGGCAATGGTGCTGAGACGATGCGCGATAACGATCAAGGTGCTATCTGTAAATTCTTTGCGGATGGAGCGTTGAATCAAGGCATCTGTTTGCATGTCCACAGCCGAGGTAGCTTCATCGAGAACCATGATCTTGGGATGCGAGACGATGGCGCGGGCGAGACACAGGAGTTGGCGTTGACCTTGGGAGAGATTGAGTCCTCCTTCCGTGATTGGCGAGGTGAGGGACGTGAAGAGGTTTGTGTTTTTCTGGAGAGATGGGGTGGAGGTGCCTGATGCCGAGGGGGTGTTTTGACCAGTGGGAGGAATGAGTTGGACACGTTCGAGAGCATCACGGAGTTCAGAATCGGAGTGTTCGTCAAATGCATCGAGGTTGGATCTGACGGTGCCGGAAAAGAGAACAGGATCTTGGGGAATGATGGCCAGACGGGACCGAAGAGAATGTAGGTTGATCTTGGAAATATCGAGACCGTCAATGTGAATAGATCCTTCGCGAGCTTCGAGGAATCGGAAGAGTGCGAGTGTCAAAGATGATTTACCGGCGCCAGTACGTCCAACTACTCCAATTCGTTCACTGCGTTCAACTCTGAAAGTTAGACCTTTGAGAACAGGTGGTAGATCATCTGCATATGAAACCACTAGATCATTGACCTCGAGACGACCTTCGGTTGGCCAAGCTGCTGGTGGATCTGCTCCCTCTAGAGATTCTGTCTTCAGGTTTGAGTATTCAATAACACGTTCAGCCGCCTACCATAAAAAGGTGTCAGCGAAGCCATTTGGACAAAATGAAGAATTGAGGCTGTGCAAGGAAGCGAAGAAGATGCAAAAACAACACAGATTTAAAAATCAGGGAGTGTGATATGGAAGAACAAATAGACTTACATTCATATCGAGTTCTAGGTTAGTATAATGACGAATTGTCCAGATGACCGTTTGGCCATAAGCAAGTGCGAAAGATAAGGCGAAACCAGCAAGTGCTGCATCAATGGAGGGAATTAGGATAATGACAATCGCGACAATTGTAGCGAAGAAGCCTCCAATAAAGGCCATACGCCATCCCATCCAGCGATTGAAAACCCAGAGATGCCAGAATGTAGTGGAATGATCATCAATCTTAGCCCACATGCTTTTGATGTAGATATCAGTTTTGTCGAAAGCTCGAATCGTCCCTACACCCGTGAGAGCGGAACCAAATTGTTCAAAAATTGGGGATTTAGCAGTTGATTCAAGTCTCTTGACTTCTCTTGCACCAGGTAGATAGAGAATTGCAACGTAGACACATAGTGCTAGAAGAATTGAAGACATGAGAAGAATCCATGGAGAGACGAAGATACTATGATTGTTGTTAGTTTTGATGTTGGAGAATGGAATGTGACATAACATACCCTGTGCAAATGATACCAATCAATGCAAAAAAATTGTTCGCTCCAAATGCAAAATCATTGGCTAATTTTCCATCAACCACATTAAAATCCGCAGTAAATCTATTTAGAATTCTACCCAGTGGGACTGTATCCATCCATCTTAAAGGTGTCCTTAAAACAGTAAAGCAAAGTCTTTCAAACAGAATCTTAGATGCACGAATAGATCCAGTGTAAACGTAGAAATATCGAAGGGTTCCTAAAATTGCAGAAACTGCAGAAAGAGCAACATATACAATCAAATAAAATGAAGTGTCGTGCTTAATCGTCTCTGTTTGAAAAGATGAATTTTGAGGATTGCCGTATGATGGTAGATGATTAGCCTGAACTGTAAACATGGAATTAATAATGCTAGTTTCCTCGTAGCTTGACGTCCAAAGTTTCAACCACCATGAGCGACCTAAATTGACATTAGAAATTGTTCAAAGTAACAAATAATGATTGGCATCTTACCAGTGACTAAGGCTTGTTGTCCGAGGAAAGCAATCAAGGCAAGTGTCCAGAATGACCATCCACCAGAAGCAGTAAGATAGTGACCATAAACTTTGCCTTTAACACTGCCACGCTCTCTTGTTTCTTCTTGAACGAATCTTTTTGGGTCATCCTTTCGTGATACAACCTTGGCTAACGTATTTCCATTAGTAGTTTCATCATCGGAAGACTCCGATGGATTGTTAACAGTAGATGATTCCGATTCCACAAGGGGAGACTCGTCTTCAGCAATTTGTTCCGGGGTTTCCTCATGAAAGATAATACGTTCAAGTGTACCTGCTTCCTCTAAATCAGAGAGAAGTCCTGCACTCTCTACAGTTCCTTCACCAAGCTCAATGAGATATTTAGCCTTGGATTTGCAAAGAGTGACGTGATGAGTAACTAAGATTCGAGTACGTCCCACACCAAGTTCACCAGTAAGACCTTTTTCGTAGATGAATCGACCGACATGGGCATCGACTGCACTGAAAATATCATCCAGAACCAATATGCCCGCACGAGAATACAAAGCTCGAGCAAAGGTAACTCTCCATCTTTGTCCACCACTCAGATTGATACCATTTGCACCAATTTCAGTGTTTTCTCCATCTCCAAGCATTTCCAAATCCTTACGAAGAGCACAGTATTCGATAACCTTCTTATAACGATCCTGATCAAATGGTAACCCGAAGAGAATATTATCCTTAATACTAGCATTTTCAATCCAAGGAATTTGGGCAACGAAAGCAATTGAGGATGGTATGATCCAGTTGTCCTTATTGGCAAGATGATCATGTCGATCTTCGACTCTTGGGCCCCGAGGAACATGGACTTTACCGGCAAGAATATCAACCTCTCCAAGAATTGAAGCTAGCATTAAGCTTTTGCCACTACCAGTTTTACCGCTGATGATACTTAATTCCCCCGGGGGAAATGAGACATCGACATTTCTAAGAACATATCGTTCGTTTCCATCCATCTCGTCTTCGCCCTCGGCACATGGCCATGCAATTGAAGCTTTCTCGAATGAAACATTAGAAGCATCACTGGTTTTCTCGGGTATCTCCGCCCCACCCAAGTATCTTTCGATGCGCTTGACAGAGATATAAGCATCAATCAAGTCCGTAGTAAGTTCTGGAATGATACCAAGGACGACTTCAAGATTGACAAAGATGCCAATGGCAGTGAAAGCGACTGATGGCAGAAGAACTCCATAGAGGGATGCATATACAGCCAAGGCTACCGCGGCAAGGGCGATGGGACTTGTAATCCAGCAAAAAAGTAACATGGTATCGTTCAGATAAACACTCCATTGTTCATCCAACTCCTTCTTTCGGACCAATCCAATCTTGTTGCCCCAATTCGATTCCAGTGCGGAAAATTTGATTTGTCGAATACCTTGAAGTGCTTCGGTCACAACTGCCATCTTAACATCTCTAACCTTCATCAATCTGTCTTGAGCGTCTGAATAACGCTTGCTGAAGTATATGTTGAGAGGTATAGTTAGAGACATTGCCAGCATTCCGGCGACTAAACTCTTCCATCCAATAATGCTTATCAAGAAAGAAAATGAAACGATGAGTTTGAAGGCTGCACCAGGAAAGTAATTGTTGAATGAGCAAAAGTCGGATACTCTTTTGGCATCTACACCAATCAAATTGACTGTAGATTGCTTTCCTTTGGGATCAGTGTCTTCTTCTTCTTCTTCTTCTTCTTCTTCTTCTTCTTCTGGTTTGTCTTCTGCAATTGATTCTTGAGCTGCATCAGAGGTAGTGGCCGTAGATTTCTTCCCTGTTCTAGCCGCCCCTTTCACATCCTTACGTCTCATGGCCTTTTGGAAAATCTGAGCAGATAATTGGGATCTGATGGGAATTGCAAGTTCAGACCAAGAAATCCAGAACATCCAAGCTTCAATCGCAGATGAGGCAAGAGTAACCAAGAATAATGTAGCTACCCAAATCCAAGCTTCGGGGGGTACCTCATCTCCAGGTTGACGATTCTCCAAGATCTTCAAGATTTGAAACGTTACAAATTGTGGAGCGAAATTTCCGACGGCCTGGAATACCGTAAGGATCCATTGAATGATAAAAGGTGACTTATGAGCCAAGAAAATCTCGATCCAGAGAGCTTTGGTATGCTGCCTTTCCTCCCATGCTTCACTAAGATCCTTCGCTCGTGTGTAATGGTTCATTTTAGGTAGATCTTGCAATTCCAACCTCTTCTTGTTCGCGGCTAAAGCCAAGATACCTCCAACCCAGGAGAAGGAGTATCTTCCAAAAGCAGAAGCTGACAACATGCCATCCACTGGGTGTTTATCGTGAGTCACATGTGGACGACGAGGGAATGAAACGGCCGAGATGGCAGCAGATAGTGCTAGTATCAGTTGAGATATTCGAAGCCAGAGAGTCGCACTGGAGCGAAAGCCACCTTGAACAGATTCACCCCCCACCATCAGGCCGTCCTCGTAAAGGCAAAGGACGAAGAGAAAGAGACTAGAAAGCGTTGCACGAGCACCATTGGCAAATGCTTTCGTGGGACTTCTGCATAATATGGTGCTCACTGCTTGGATCAAGATGGAAGACTATGATAGAGTTAGTCAAACGATGCATTGCTCAGGGCATGGACGATGTAACTTACCCACAACACCACATTGAGCCAATCTTCAAGCTTGCATCCATCATGATGAAAGAGATCCAAGATAGCAAGAGCCAGAGAAGTTCCCAATCCGAGAAGTGTGGATATGACGAGGAGGGTCTTTGGAAGCTTTGTTGAAAATGCAGCGATTGTTTCGTCTGTAGCAATGCCATCTTTATCCGCATAGCCATTGAGATCCTGCTTTCCCTTTTCTCGAAAATGCGAGGTTATGGAGGACACAGATGGTAAAGTGAGGAAAGCGACGACCAGCAAAGCGCCAAGTGCAGCGGCAAGTGCACTCGGATTATGATTGAGCATCGTGTCAGATATCCCAGCCAAGAAGAACAATCTAGATATACGCCATCAAGCTCAGATGCAGATGAGAAGAAGAAGAAGAAGAAAAGGAGAAGCAGATATAGCCTTCAAGGCTATATCATAGAGAGATAAGAGCCAAAAGTGCCTGTTGTAAGATTAAGATTAAGGTTATGAGGGAGAAATCGATTCACTGGTCAGATTTCTCGCCGAATGAGTCAATCCATGGGACGATGTGGGGGGGTGTGTGTATAGCAATGAATAATGGATGATAAGATGACTAGTGAACCTTTATCTTAGTCCGAGTCGCTTAATACTATACATCTGTAAATATATATATATTTAGGGTTATGAATATATGAATATATGCGAATATATATGGATATAGATAACAAGAGATGCGATCTAGAAAATGACAATGACGATTGTACTGTCGTTGGTATATTGAAACCGTTGGACCCGATAGAGATCGGCCATGAGTATATTCTTATATTACAATTTAGAGATTTTATACTCTATAATTTATATATTCTTATATATAATCATATTTAAACCTGCAGGTTCGTATCTTGTACGTAGTGGACATCAACTAAACTATTCATCATATCACTCATCTCCCAGGGAACATCGTTGGAACACTTGTTTCTATTCCTTCTGGAAAGGAATTGGTCTCTTGTCATCGTCACTACGACAGAGAATGATTAGAGTTGCTATCGTATCGACATTCAAGAGTCCACGCCTGGTACCAGCAACCCGACCTGCACAACCCCTTCAAAGCCTTTCCAACTCATCAATTTCATCAAGCTACCATTCAGGCCCAGGGGCTGGATACATAACCCGGAAGAAAAGATACCCGGCCTGCCCTCGACCACCTACGCCCATTTCAAGACCTCGAGAAACACCGGCACAATGAAGGCCACACCCTTGATCATCAATTGGCACGATTCGAATCTTCCCATATACAGTTGTGATTGGGAAAAGACGGGCAAGGGAAGATTGGCGACGGCCGGCGGAGATTCCAATGTTAGGGTGCGTTCAGTCTGTCCGGGATCGAAATGTGAGAGAAATCCTGCTAATGTGTACATAGTTATGGAAGATCGAATCCGATGGAGAAGACCGGAAGATTGAGTATCTTGCGACTCTGCAAAAACATACACAAGCAGTCAATGTAGTCAGATGGGCTCCGAAAGGTACGAGGGGAATTTCTACACACGTCAAGAGGGAACGGAGCTGATCAATCTTGCAGGGGAATTACTGGCATCTGCTGGGGACGACGGAAACGTATTGATTTGGGTACCGAGCGAAGCTTCAAATATTACACCGGCATTTGGAGGAGAAGGATTCGAAGAGAAGGAGACATGGCGGACGAAACATATGTGCAGGTCGTCGGGTGCTGAGATATACGATCTAGCTTGGTCGCCAGATTCTATTTACTTCATCATTGGAAGTATGGATAATGTTGCGAGGATATACAATGCTCAGACTGGTATGTGATCAAAGCCCTGGTTGTCCTTCCGTTCATCTGATCAATTACATCTAGGCCAACTCATCAGACAAATTGCTGAGCATCAACATTATGTTCAAGGTGTTGCATGGGATCCATTGAACGAATACATCGCAACACAATCATCCGATCGATCCGTTCACATTTATACGCTGAGAACAAAAGATGGACAATTCAGTCTTGACAATCGTGAAGAACCAAAGAAGATTGGATATAATTTGAAGATGGATTTACCGGGAAGGAGGATCTCTTCCAATAGTCCAGCCCCACCAGAGCTTGGATTTCGATCACAATATCCACCAGAAACTCCAAATGCAATAGGTTCGCCAGGTCCTTCATGCCCGGGTACACCAAGCTCTATGGCTTTACCAATGAATCCTCCTAGTGTCATCAGTCACAGTAGGAGATCTTCTTTTGGGCCATCTTCTCCAGCAATGTCGATGCGAAGATCAGCCTCTCCAGCACCTGCTATGCCATTACCAGCTGTCATGCCTATGGAAGCATCACCAAAGCCATATTCGATGATTGGTCTTGGAGTCAAGAATGCCAATATATATGCCAATGAAACCCTCAAATCATTTTTCCGGAGATTGGCATTCACACCCGATGGGAGTCTTCTGTTTACACCAGCAGGTCAATACCAAACACAACATAAGGGATCAGAAGAGGGTGCGAAGATGATGTATGAAGTCATCAACACTGTTTACATCTACACACGAGGTGGAATTAATAAGCCTCCGGTTGCTCACTTACCAGGGCACAAAAAACCTTCCGTTGCTGTTAAATGTTCACCGGTTTACTACACAACACGCAAAGCTCCTCCACCGGCCACTAAACACATCACTATTGATACATCGTCCGATGACTCAATGACAGCATTGCCAGAACCAGCAATGGGCCTTAAATCACCATCGCATGCTTCAATGGAGCCGCCTCCAATTGTATCACAAAGTAGTGACTCATCAAGACCTAGCTCTTCATCGAAAGCAAAATCATTAGAGGTGGAAACGAGTGTAACCTCTCAAGGTCCAACCGTGGCGTTTTCTTTACCTTATCGGATGGTTTATGCTGTTGCCACTGAAGATTCGGTTTTGTTGTATGATACACAACAACAAACTCCACTTTGCATAGTGAGTAATTTACATTGTGCAACGTTTACGGATCTGTCTTGGTATGTTCACTCCAATCTATCATTTTGAATGATTACTGATTAATTTAGGTCAACTGATGGAACAACATTGTTGATGACATCTTCGGATGGTTTCTGTTCAACCTTGACTTTTGCACCTGGCGAACTGGGACAAATTTATGAAGAAGAAACGCCAACTGCAAAACGGTCAATGGTGAGTGGTTCGGCAGTTTCATCAACACAAAATACTCCCATGGCAACACCGACAGTGGGTATTGCGCCTCCATCACCATTTCCCATGCCAAATCACCATCGGACATCTTCTAATCCTATGGTCGCACCATCACCTCCTCCTGCTCCAGTCGCCAATCTCCGACCTTCTTCACCCACGCGATCAAATTCTGCCTCTTCAGTTGCCACACAATCGTCTTATCCCACGCTAGCTGTCGGCACGATTATCAGCAATCCAACCCCATTGGCGAGTAGTGTTCCAGGTATTGCAGCTTCAAATGTAACATCAGGAGTACCAATGACCACCCCTCCACAAACTCCTCGAAGTACTACTAGCTCGGTAGTTGGAATTAAACGTCCTGGGGATGTAAGTGAGAGTGAGAAGGAAGATGCTGGACATGAAAAGAAGAAGAGAAGAATTGCCCCGACTCAAATTTCTTCATCTGCCAGTTCAACGACCGGAAAAGCATGACCACTAATGTTAGCAAGAAATAAAAGATTTCCTTTGATTTAATTCGGGTGTATGTTATATGAATGGGATTTGAGAATTTGGTGTTTATTGGCTCAGGTTAGGAAGTAAGGGGTAAAAGGTAAAGCGGGGGGGGGGGGGGGGGGGGGGGGGAAACTCGATGCCATAATGATTGGTCTGTTTCACATGGGATGGGATGAGAACCAGATGGCAATCTTAGGGGGTGTTAATTAAATTGATGATATTTTTATGTATATTTTGATATTTTTTGATTCTTATTCATGATTCTTATCTTCTTTCCTTGTTATGTTATGTTCCATAGATCAATAAATGAATGGATGGAATATGAATGTTTGGTTTTTGTCTTGGATGGGGATGAGTGTTTATGGTTTGGTTGGTTGGTTGGTTGGTTGGTTGGTTAGGGCAGGGTAGGGTGTGTGTGAGTTTTCTCTTTTGGGAGAGGTTGGGGAGGTTGAGGGTTGGGTGAGATGGATGGAGATGGTGATGGAGATGGATGGTGATGAGTGTTTGAGTTTGTTTTATAGGTAGGAAGGAAGGGAGGAAGGAGTGAGTTATTATTTAGGTGGGAGTAGGAGCCAGCAGGTAAGCCAGCAAGCAGTTTGGAAAACTTGTGTTCTGGAATTATTAGCTGTATGTATGTAGGTAGGTAGGTAGGTAAGTGTGAATGTACATGTAAATGTTATGAAGAGTATCTATTTAACTATGCTTACTTATAGTAAATCATCAACCTCAAAGTCATTCCATGGCCATTCCCAATGCCGGTATCATCATCACCATCATCATCATCATCATCGCTACTCATCGCGTCATATAGCGAAGAGCAATAGCAAGGCCATCCAGATGTGGAGGGAAATAAGATTCCCCCCTTGGACGGGAGACTGCTGGCTGGTTCCGCCATTTGATTCTTTCGCAGTGGAATCGTCCTCGCGAGTGCGAGTTTAACTTCTGAATCCAGAGGTTGGTTCTTGAGTGGAAAAATAAATTCCTGTTATTTGCCCCCATCAAGACCGAAGCACTCTTATGTGGGCCAGCGCCATTGCCGCCACACGTAAACCACGCCAGGCGTATCTTGCGACCCAGGAGAGACTTCTCATCCGAGGCATGACCCCAGGGCTGATGAAATATACTCTGTCGGATTCGCTGGCGGGGTTTACGAGGGCGATGTCCAGGGAAGAGATCAACCCTTGCAATTGAAGCGTGGATGGCAGGTTAGCCAATACGCGCACAAGCAGTTATTGAAATTGACGCGATTTGATTTCCAAGGAGCAGCTTGGATAGACCCGGAACCATCAGAGTTGCGGGCTTATATTTCGTCTTGCAGGTGGGTCATGTGCGAATGTGGGCGGATGAGAAAACCACCTTGGGGGTTGGATTTGGAAGGGAGAAAGATGAGGCTTCTTTGCGGCGCCGGGATTGAGACGTACTGATATTCACCTCGTCGATAATTTCGCAAGGACGACAAATCCTCGATGAGTTTTTTTCTTTTTCGCATTGTATTTTGTTACTTTGGGGTGTGCATGTGGAGAATTTGAATATTGGCGATGCGATGCGATGTGGTTCTCTGTGTTGATGGAGGATAAGCTGCTTCCTTTTGCTACCCGTCTATCTATTGGGGATCTGAATGTCCCCTCGGTATTATGGAATGCACCAGCATGACCTTTCGCCATGCATGATCTGAGTTGAAGCTGGATTGTGTGTGTGGTATACCTCCTAGCTCTTGGCAGATCCAGCACGCTCGTTTTATTTCGGATCGGACCGGGGGTAGATTGCTTGGGTGGTCGCTCCGAGTGAACGATTCTTCAGATTCGCTTTTGGATGCTAGGCTTTAAGCTTCGCCGAGACTGTGGCAGGTCCATTTGATTTGGAAATCTCGAGTTTGGATCGATCTAAACCCCTCGAGGTCAGTTGTTGTGGAGGGAGTTTTCGTGGTAATGTAAGTTTACCTTGTTGCTTTGTTGGATTCGAGTTTCTTGATGAATTTCTTGATGAATTTCTTCAGGAAGCTTCTGGATTTGCTGTGTTGAATTGATGATGTGGAAGTCTCTGGAGTTTGTGTTTGTTTTTCCTCTAATCCTTGGCTCAGACCTTTTGTGAGGGTAACCAGGTTGAAAGGGGCTCGGGTAAATCTTCATCGCTTGTGTTGAGAATGGATGGATCTGTTTGCAACACAAACCTAGTTCTTGCGATTCATTGCCATTTCTTGATGAAATTGTTTACCTTTGTTCCATGATGTATTCTGTTGGTTGTTGCATTAATTTATGGATATGGGAGAGTCTGTGGATGCTGCAAGGACAACAATCTCAGCAAAAAGTTGGATCTATTGACGCATCAGTCAGCAGGCGAGTAGTGGACATAAACAAACAGTAAATAACACACCTTCAGTACTATTTCATCTGACTCTCTAATAGTCTTGTGTTTTGAAACATCTGCAATATCATCATCTTCATCTTGATGATGGAAGTCAGTATTGAAATTGTGGATGAAACAAACCAGAAGTAACACATCCACAACCAAGTCCTCTTCATTTAATTCCTCCAAGTACCCATGAATAATTTTGATCCTTTCCAGTATAACAAAGACATTTACCTTCCACATAAGAAGAACAACACTTGTAGCCACATTGAATGTTGAGAAAATATCTTTGATCAATTGTTGAGATTGTGCTAGAATTTAAAATGAAGCACTAGTCCCAGTCTGGATATTTGCCTACTACGCCATGCCCTAACTACCAATGAGAGCAACTGGTTGTGCGTGGAAGCTTGAAATGCTATCTGAGGCTCAAACTTGAATATACCACAAGCCAGCCCTCACGAACCATGGATATGAGAAAGAATATTCTTTGTACATGATCCACTCGGCTTCGAGATGATTCTCCCCAACCTTAAACGCTTGTGGCTGCGTACAGCACTTCTGACTGCGGAACATTGGTCTGGCCTCTCAACGTCACAGCAATGACGGTGCTATGATATTCTCCAACGTAACTTTTCTCCAATTTTGAACTCTATTTTCTTAGAAGAATCTTAGAACTGACTTCTACACCCAAGAAAGAAAGCTGGCCCGTTGAAATTCCAAATTTATGCCATGTATGTTGAGAATATTCTAGGGCTAGGTTAAGGCGGACGAAGTGGGATGCCAAAATATGGGTGTGGCTCCCTCCCATAAACTTACACCTAGAAAAGAAAAGGATTCTTAGAGAAATGGACAGAAATAACATTAATCCAAAATGGTACACACGCATCGGTACGGCCTTTATCGTAGGAACTAAAACTTCAATCAATCTCGGATTCTTGCACCCACCTCGAACCGTTAGCTATAGGGATTCTGCTGAGTCAGCATAGGGTTTCTACTGTCTGAAACTATATCGGAGATGTCAGTCCTCGTAGACTGATACAACCAACTAACTATTCTCAGTTCCATATGACCTACACTATCATCGACAATATTGCACCATCCATTCGCCTTGCTCTGACCCCAATTGAGAGCTCTGAGTAATGTCCGAGGAAGATCGCTTGTTTGGCTGACCAGAGGAAGCATTGATGACTAAGCAAGTGCTTCGCTTCACCTTATCTACCAGCCCCAAAATAATTCCTCCCTTAATGTGAATACAACTCATTCTCCGTCGACTCTCTTGCGTGATGATGCACTAGAATCCAACAGATGTTTTCTATATATGGCTCACGATAATTTTACAAGACAAAGTGCATGCACCATGTGCCATCGACGGATCCTACCTCCCTCCACTGAAGGCCGCGCAACGACAACTTTACGAAAGAAATATGAAGCTTCCATCACCACAACCCGCTTAAACGCACCATTCAATGGTATGTAATGGCATCTAGAGGCAAATTTGAACCCTTCAACACTCCAACTTGGTACCGCAAGGTGCAACGAAGCAGATATATATATAAGTGGCGGAGCAGAGGGTTTGTGGAGGCACCCAGAAGATGCCGTGAACTTGAGCGGAAGGATAGCTGGTGGTAAGGTAGAGGCCGCCACTTTTGAGGGATCACAATTGCGACATTGTCAGAGTATCGTTAGAGGTAATATGAGACAAGTATGAAGAGACTTATATATATACAAGAAAATGGGTGTGCATGAAGAAAGATGTGTGGAGTGCGAACTTTGGACCCGGCTTCAATACCGAATCCGACCACCTATCGATTGACAGGTAGAGTAGGAGTTTTACTCCATTAATGGTCGCTGATCATCGTTGTATGAAGCCTACTCATCCATGCATAACTCTGGTATGAATGCATGTGCTTTGCCATTAAGTCCTGGCATATTACAGGCAGAAGGCAAATATCGGAGGTGGCGGATGGAGGGCGTCAAGACATGAGGTACGTTAATGAAGGTGGAGATGGAGTCTCTGAGGCCAAAGAGCACCATGTGATTAGCTTTTGGAAGAATGAAGATGTTTGGGATATATTTTGAGGCACAGTGACTACCGAGTCTATGATTCATGCCAGTGATTCTCGAGGCAAGAAAGCCGTGTTGCTTTGGATAACGGCTCAAAAGAAATGCAAAGTTTCTTTCAAAAGGTGTAGGGAGTCGGATATCGACACGATTTGAGTAATGCTTTAAAAAACAGTGGAGGTTGCTTGGCCGAGGGGAATAACCTGCCTGATAAGATCTCTGATCTGAAAGCCCATTGACAAAAGAACTATTGATGGTATAAGTTGGGACTTTCATTTCCGCATTCATTTGCGTCTAATGATGAGTTAGCTTCGAGCCTGTTTGGGAATGTTCAGAAACATTCACATCATGTTGAGGGTGGGGATTAGCAGAGCCACTTCAGGGGTGGAGGGAGTTGCTAGGTTTGTATCGGCTCGTAGCTTGTATCAAGTTTTTATACGCACAAGGAGCTAATAGCTTTGGCTGGTTATACCTGTGGGCCATAAAGCAAGCACTCGAGGTTGGAGAGCGTCGGAACCAACCTGGCGGCCCCTCTCCAAATATTCATCAGCGCGTTCTCGGTGCTCGTCGAGTACTCGCGGTCTGTCGTTGGAAGCGGCTGCATTTTGAAATGCGGGAGATCATAGCTGGTGCGCACATCAGAAACCGTCATAGCACCTCTGTTTCCGCCATGAAGGCTCACGTTACGGGGTCAAGAAACCAATAAGCTCCAGGCGTTCCATGCCGCTCGTGGATGTCGAGAATGGCGTGAAAGTTCTCGTCGTCCCATCTCACACTCCGATATTATCTTCACCACGCGCCGACCTGTTTGCGAGCCAAAACTTCAACAGCCGACGAATTCTTGCCATTTTCCGGTTGCGTCATACTCGAGATCTTGTAGATGTATCCAGACGCAGTATCTCTTCATTGGTGTTTCGGTCTTGATGTTCTTGTCTCGTGCCTCAAGTGAGGTTTCGGTCTTTCGTGACACGGTGAAGATCGATCGGTGCGATTCTGCTCCGAGGCAGAGTCGGGGAGATATTCCCTTCCCATCACTGTTTCATTTAAGGTGTCCCCGTCATTCAGTCAAATATGAGTTGAAAAATATTTGTATGGCTTTAAATTTTTCTTATGTCAGCTGAAGTGGGCAGCTGGCCATTAGCTTCAGCCGAGCTCAGTATCGGAGACATGTTCGGCAACACAGGGTTCGCAGGGGGTTCCAGTGTGAGCCGGCTCCTGGAAGACATGTTTTTCAAGACAGGCTCTTTGAGAATCTTGTAATTCCTGCAAAGCCTAGTTCAACCGATATCGGCAAGTCCCGTTGCTAGCATGAGTCACATCTACTGCTGTACTCCTAGGGCATATGCTTACATTTTTTCCACTATTCTCTATGACGTCAATCTCGGTTCTTGACTTGGGTTTCAAGTTATCATGCGCAAATAATCTAATCATGTTCGTTATGTTGGGTGCACCATGTGAGTCCTCGCAAGGCTGTGGACCGTATAGCAATGGTCTGTACAGCAGAGTTTCAATAAGACCTGCCATGTCTGTATGCCATCCGGACGATCTTTTGTGGCTACTTGTTTTCAGGTGAAGGGGTTACCCGAGGTCTGAATTAGATTCCGGATGGAATCTGCCAGCAAATTTTCATAGCTAGACTTTCTACCCAATGGCCACAGCTTTTCGGACAATTTAATGGCAGGCTTATTTCATCCATATCGAGTAGAGCCTCCCAGCAGATTTGATCCGCAAGTTAGAAGTGTTATAATTTTCAGATTCCAGTAGCTGTTTCTGAATGTCTCTATAGCTGCTAGTACTCAACCTTGAGAGGTTTGAAGAAATTTGAGAGTTCCGATGTGCGTCTACATATTTATAAGTAGTCGAGGCGCGCTTTAGCCATCCTGTATCGAACTTTGAGTAGTGAATAAGTGCTGCGCTCCGTGATATATATATATATATACAATTTTATACGAAAAACCTTCGACCCCAGAATGGCTGTGGCTTTTCCATATATAATCAGAGGAGTTCCTTCGCACTATACACTCCGTTTCTGCTGTTTGCTCTCCCTCGTATTGGTTGCCTCATGGAAAGCCTAAAAACTTTCTTCATCTTATATTTACGAACATTTGACGTTCAAAGGGCTAAATAGTCAATTATTTGTGAGAAGTTCTATAATGTTTCTTCGCACTATTCAAGGTAAGAAGTTTTACTGAAATCACTTGTGATAGCGCAGAAGTTTGTAGAATTTTGATTTATATAATTTATATAATTTATTCCCTGTTATCCTACCAGTGTACTATGGGAGAAAAGCATCCAGCAGAAGATCATCTATCAAGAGAGCACTCAAATGCTCAATCAGCTTGGGCAAAGCCTCAAGTACAAAATTTTTTATGAAAATTGCCAGTAACATGTTGTCCTACAAGAAATCTTGCGCTTTTCCCACAATGCACCGAATCAAAAAACTCCTCAGATATATTCATTTCATACAAATATGCTGCCTCGGGTATAAATAACAATACTGGCCCATCGCAGTGTCTTCTTAGCCTCCCCGTTACAGTATGTGATCCGGACTGTAACTCGCCATTGGCATATATTCTACTGTCTACCGATACCTCTCATTGTTCCCGCGGCTTCTTTGCGGCAGGCTCCTCTGCATCAGACTTATTGAATTTTCCCTGGGGCCTGCCTCTCTTTCTATTCTGGACTGGAGAGTTTCCGGGCTGTGCGAGTGCAGATGACTGCGGTGATGCCCTAAGAATTGGCTCCGATGACTCATCTTCTTGTCCCTCTTCTTCTTTCGCCGGCTTGTAAGTCCTGTTATCGGCAGTTCTTCTCTTCCTGTTGGTCCAGGAATTTGAGACCATACCGCCCTCCTGCTTTGCTTCCAGCCAAGCATTGTAGCATTGCAAAAGTCTTGCTTTAGGCTTGTAGTCCGAGGGGATTTCTTTGGCGATATATTCTTCGGGCTTGCAAAGCTTTCTACGCTCCTCTTCTACATTTCTGGCCGCTTGTCGGATTCTAGAAACTAGTTAGTGATGAGATACTTAAAATATCGGGGGGGGGGGGTACTCACGAATTAAGCAATTCCACCTGATCCCAGTCTAACTGGATAGACTTCATGTTATTCTTGGCATTGCTCATGTTTTGAAAGGCTTTCCGAGGGTTCTTGTCATAATTCTTTTCGACCATCTTTGCCTCTTCCTCAAGCATCCACACCCGAGGGTAGTAAGATTCGAGACGACACTCCCACATCGGGCGGGAGCTTTTCCTTTCTGCTCTGTTGCTACTTTCAGCATTCACGGGCATCCTACGGCCTCTTCTAGTTACTGGGATCACGCCAGCCATCCAGGGTTCTTCAGGTTTTATTGGCTTTTCATTACTCGGATTTTCTTGTACAGCTGGGCGCGTTACTTGTTCTGTCAGATTGGTACTATAATGACCGTTTAGTGGCGGACCTCGATTATTATCTATGAAGGCTGGAGGCGTCGACGGCACAAGCCCAGGCAACCGAGGAAGTGTTCGATTCATACCAGCATTGTTTGTATGATACGACGTCTGCTGATGAAACATCTGTGGTTCCATGTGTCCTCTCAAGTTATTAGGCGGCGGTGGAAGTGGCATGTAACCGGGGTCGCTTCGGGAGATGTTCATGTAGCCCTCCGGTCTCATTCTCGTTGGAGCACTGAACTGCCGGTAACCGTTTCCGAGTCCAGCGTATATTGATCTGTTTGCCATGTTGCTTTCGGGTTGGCAGGTACCTCGAGGAGGATAACTTGCAGAAAAAGTCGGTTCACGTCTGCGGCGGTTAAGATCAAAATCTTGTGGACTTTGATTGCCGGGAATGGGTTCAAACCTACGGTCAACTCTACCCATACCTCTTTGTGTTCTAGCCGGTGCTGTGCCGCTTCGGGGGCGCTTTCGGGACACGGGGGGCTGCTCTTCCTCGTCTTCCACTCGGGCACGCTTCCAAGGGTTCGGAGCCCCATACCGCCTGGATATCTGTTCAATTGCAGCTGCAGCTTCGCTGGCCCACTGATGACGGTTAAGGAAATTTGGGGACGAGGTAGGATTTCTGTAGCCTTTCTCTGCGTTTTGAGGGCCGCCCATGAAGTACCGTTGTTGATTTATTTCAGGGGGAGGAGGATAGACTGTCGTCTGAAAGCGGTTACCACTACTTTGAGCATCTTGATAACTTTGTTCTTGCGCGGAAGCTCGGGGTAATGGAGTGGCTATTGTGGGCACAGTGTTGTGATATCCACTCCCAGGATTGAATTGGAATTGGTTTGCCATGTCGGTACGATGGCTTTGGTTGGTGACCATGGGATATAGTCCAGTTGCATTCTCACCACGAGTGGACGAAACATTGCCGCGTTGATTTTCATATCCTTGATCTCCGATGCTGTTCATGTTGAAGTTCACCTGTTCCTGAACGTTTGGGTTGATGTTGCTGTTGCTGTTGCTGTTGCTGTTGCTGTCGTTGTTATTGTTAGTGTTGACATAATTATTCTGAGTGTTAATCATAACAGAAATGTCGGGCGCACGACCAGTCGGGAAATCTGGGAGTTTAGGGACTGCTTTTTGGCCACCAGTACCAGCGTCTAGCCTAGCATTAAAGTCTGTAGGTGTAGGAAGACCAGCCATCCAAAATGAATCCATGAGGTCGAGATTTGGGTCTATGTTCTTGGATGGGCACATGCTTGGAAAGATATTGGGCATGTTCAAGGGAGTCTTGATTTTATCCTCACTGGATTGTGACTCCGGATATTGTTCGGGCTGTACGGGTCGGTCTTGTTCGGACTGTACGGGTCGGTCTTGTTCAGTCGCCGGCTGCTGTTCTGCTGATTGTTCAGATTCTCCAAACAGGACCTGGTAACCGAAATATGGATCAAGTCCTGTTTTAGAGTTGTTAGCTTAAATCTTGAGTATTCAGGGAGGGGAGATGGAAAAACATACCATTCAAGTCAAGCATGTCGGTATAAGATCCAAGAAACGGCTCGCCATTCGAAAATGTATCCAGCGAGTAAGGGTCGTTGTTGGTATTGTTGTTGAGAAACTGCGCATCTGTAGATGTCTGCGCAACCTGTTCTCCTTGCGGTTCAGTATACTCCGGTAGATATAGCGCAAAATCTGCTGGCCCTGGTATTTCTACATCGGGAAATGGGAATGTACCGAGTGGATTGAAACTAGGAGCTGGTGGATGATGCTCTGGCTGCTGTTCCTGAGTTCCATCCACATCAAACTGGTTTATTGCCGACTCCATGTCGGTTAGGAACTCGTTATTTGTGTTGATAAAGTCGTAGAGATCCGCCTCGTCCATCTTGCTTGCTTGATGATACACAAGTTGAAGATGTTTGGGTTAGATACAAGATGTAAACGAGTGATCCTATCTGATCCTTGAAAAGTCTTGACAAGGTTGTTGTGGGAAGTTGTCTCGGGTCGAGGAAGTCGAAGGAGCTAAAGAGGACGTAATGAAGGTCTTTAGAATGTTACGTTATGATGAAGTCGTTGTAAGAAGTTGTCATTGGTTATTGATTTGAAAACTAATGTATTTATATGTATGAAGATTTATATGTATGAAGATTTGTTCTGGATGTCCTGAACAGGCTAATGGACACATTACATTGCACTAGCGTCCATGTCATGATTCTGATCCATTGTAGTTTTGGTATTGATCTTGTTCTGTTGGATTCCTGGCACTGTAATCGGCTGTAACAGCAAAAGGGCAAGTTTAGAATATTTGAAGCAACTATGGTTTGCTGTTACGGCTCCGATATTTTCGCAGATTACTTCTACAATGATTGACGACGCGCAGGAACGCGATTAGATGGCTTTCATAGCTGTTTTGATATACCAGCCAGTTGCAAGGCTACGAAGATCAAACGACTCGTTATGTTCATGGTAGAAGTTCATTCAATCTGACCTTGTATATACCTTCTCCGGCAAGCAGGCATAATATCTAGAGAAATTATTTCAGATGCTCTTCATATACCGAGTAGTTCAGACAAAGGCACATGGAGGCTAAATATGATTTGAAGTAGGCATCTTGTTTTTAAACCCCTTTATTAGCCTACCATCTTTCTCCAACAGAAGAAAGCCGAGGAGCTAATGCAAGTTACAACCTTAGATCACGCTCTCGATAAAATTGACGACCCTGAGGTATATACATCACGGAAGAACCCTTGAATTAGCTCTTGATAGCTCATGATCTCACAAACAAATATTGCAGAGGGATCCACCGGGAACAACTTGCGTAGCCTCGTTCGATTCACTGATTCTGGGGTCCCGCGCGTTGGCACTACACCGTAGGCGAGTTTTACGTCTAGATGTTGGTCCGTGCGTGATGAAGGAGGTGATCGAATAAGAAGTCGAGAGCAAATAATGTGTTTTAGTCATTGTAGCGCCTACGGTGGATTGCATACAAATAGAAATCGCAAATGCCCTCTCTTAGTTTCACCTCTTCATGACTTCGAGTATATCAGATCTCTTGGACACATTTGTTGGACTATAGATCATGTGACTTGGACAGCGGCTACTAGCGTGTGCGTATGCGCTAACCATGCGCTTGCAGCTCAACATGCTTAAATATTAGTAGCTTCGTTCGTAGCTTAGATTTTAGCCCGAGAGCAAGAACCACATACTGAATTTAGAGTATATTATATTATTGAGCTCCACTTTCCCTGAGTTTATCCCAACAACACTTACAGTGCGCTTTGATCTTATCTTTGCATGCTGAATGATCTATCGCAGTTGTGGAATCTGAATAGTCAGCATGGTGTGCAGGGTATATAAGTAGGTAATAGGTGTTGATCATGGCCAAGTAGGGCGTGATGACGGAGTGGTTAAGGACGTTCAGATCAGGTTTAATTCCTTTTTCTATCGCCTTTCGGAATACACAGATACACCAAACTGATGCTTAATTGAATGCATAGTCAAGGGATAAGCAGATGACTCGGATCATGAAAGCTTATTTTAACCGTGAAATCTCCTTTATTTACTCCGATTGGTTCTTGATGGGGTTCTAATTGGTAAATTTACAAATCGAATCATCTGGCAGATCAGCCTTCATTGCGTACAGCTATTTAGCTAAATGCCAGTTTATAACGAGCAATTCGATGTGAAATTCCCGGCGTTGAAGATGGAGAGAAAAGATCCCGAATGTTGAGTGGTTCAACGCCATTGTGACGATTCTAGTGTTATATCGGGACGGCCATATGAATACGGCATACAGTACAGTCAGTAAGTAGCTTTATGTGTATATAAGGACTCTTTCCATCGTCGCTAGCTTGAGTCCTCGGCTTTATTGCATGCATCTCTTTTATATCACATACATTACCATCGTGACAGCCATGTAATTAATTAATGGCTCTCAATATTGCAACACCCCTGCTAAAAGCGAAATACCTTCGAGATCCAGATTGGTCAGGCAGCTATCCTTGAAATTCAAACGTTTTAATAGGATATTGTACGTTGTTCTTGTTCGTGATAATCCAGATATTGCTCTTTGAAATATTTGCTATTATTCTCTTTAAGCTTCATCCCGTTGATTTTGCGGTGGAAGGCGAGATGGTGTATTGTATTGTATTCTATTCTACAATCGTATCACTCACTATAAGCTCTCAATGTTTCCCCTTAACTCATGAGAACATATCGATAGAATATCATAAGTATAGCACATAAATCTTGAGAGTCTTGCAAGGTTGTGGTATCGGACGACTTGTCGACTGGAAAAATTATTCTCCCAAGGTTCTTGACCACACTTTTTTCCCTTGGAAAAAGATGAGACTCAAATGATTGAATTGCCATAAGGTTACAGGATAGTGCTTCGTCCGAAAATATTAGCTATGACATGACACCGTCCCAGGTATTTATGATGCTCATCCATCCAGATCCAGCTTCTACTCCCGTGATTCTAAGCACTCTATTCCGACTTATAAGGGATGCTTTGCGGTAAACATACTCCTGAAATCCATATATTCGCATAACACTCGAGGCGTGGAAGACCGCCACGGAAAAACAAAGATGATCTAAAATAGCGCATACAAATTTTTTCCAATCCGCGGTAGAAACATTAGGGCTTCAAATTAGCAAGCCCTCAGAGACCCAGATGAGGGCAATAAGCTCACTAACTGTGACCACGAAGACGGATTATGGGATGTGGAGTTCAAGTAAGGTAGTTTAATAGATTGGAATTCGCGAAGTTTCATAGAGAACTTGCGGTTTGGATTCTTGATGTATGTGCTGTAACGAAGTGAAGGTTGGTACCAGGGTAGAACTATATAATAGCCTTCGTATATCACCTGTGTATAGTTATATGATTCTTTGATTGGAATTTAGATTGTGAGTATGATCAACGGAAGATGATGAATACACGAGTATATGACATTGGATAATGATGATTAGATTGAAAGAACAGAAAGCAAATAGTCATTTCAGTTTATGCAAAGATAGTGGATAGTTATTGCTGGTATCACCTTGGTGAGTACGTACGGTACCGTTCTTTCGTTCTATAATCTCGTTGTTGTCATTGTTCTTGTTATCTTCATCTCTAAGGCTATTGATATGGTGACAGCGAGGTCGAAACAGTGCCCTCTATGGGTCACGTGCCCTCGCTTATGCCGACAGTTATATTAATCTCGTTTATGTGACCCTATCTCCCATGTGGCCTGCTTAGAATATAAAAGGTTTTGGCTTTTCTAAGAGGAGCTTATAATCTCAACCCGATCCTTACGCTTAGCTCAATTCAGATTACTAGTAGTCGAATTTTTCTAAACCCTTTTGAGGTACTATTTCCATTTTGCCATCCTTGTACTCAAGCCTTTTCTCTACAAGTTGTCAGGTCACTCCCAGCCTCCTTTTCTTGATGCTTTCAAATCTCTTTATAAATATTCCAGAATACCTTTACCCTGCTGATCTTTTGCAACATTCGAGTTTAAACGAGGGACAAAGGTAAGTTTCAGAGGAAGCTTCTTCTGACAACAAGGCATTGATAACAAATTCTACCGTGGATTGGAGATCTTAACTTAGTTTTTTTTGGATTCTTCAAGTTTCAGTAATAGTCTTTGGCCCGCTTTAAGAACCTCTATGAGTCCTCCAGATTCGCGATGAAAACTTTGCTTTGCGCCTTGTTTGTATCCCAAGAGTAGTGTTTCTAAATATTCGGTGTATATTCCTCTAGTCGAACCTAGTGCGCATCTTCGCTTAAAGAAGCGAGTCCAATAAGGAAGGTTCTTTGCAATCACTTAACTTGTTTGAAGTCATGAGCTCTGCCTGTGCCCCAACCTTCTGCCATAGCCATATCGGTAGGCATTCGTAAAATCGAATTCCTCGCCTCCGCTGATCATTATATCGGCTTTTGGGGAATTGAGGTGATACCGGGGGTATAAGAGGAGCATTGCATAGAATCTCATCCTCTGTTTCATCAAGGCCGCTTGCGCTCTCGAGGGAGCGCCTCTCCCGGAGAGTGCTCTTTGGCTGTGGTATAATGCACTGGACATACAGTGAACGGGAGAACGTCGGCCGCGAATGCGAGTGTTATGTGTTTGAGATTGTGACCCACGACTACTTCCAAGTTGGAAGTACCTACTTGGCCCGGAGGAATCAGAAGATGGATGTTCAGGAAGTAATCGGCTGCTTGGTAAGAACCAGAAGACTTTCATGTACGTGAAGATATTGGTTTCGTGTCATAGACTTGGTGTCCCGACCTTACAAGCTTCTTTATGTGTCAGGAAAGAGGAAATTGACATCCTTTGTGAAGTTTGAGAGTATTGCAAAGGAATGTGAGAGGCTACGATTGTTATATTGTAAGTTTGGGACGTTTTAGTATCAGAGAAAAATGAACCTACTGATAGATATTGAATTTCAACAGTATAGTTACAGATAAAAGACATAAAATCAGAAGATATAATAATTTTCGAGAGCTCCAAGTCTAAGAAACGTTATGTATGCTACGAGACGGCGATTACCATAGTTATAACTCTCCCTCGCTGGCTTGTATGTTCAATGCGGCACGGATTTGAGACTCCGAGCCTTGCGTTTGTTCAGATCCTTGGCTATTTTCTGCTCATCAAACCCCCATCTGCTCACATCCATCCGGTCCTTCCAATCCGCCTCGTCCCAGATATCCCTCAGCAGATTAAAATATCTGCCTAAATTCAGCTTAAAGCCTAACACACTCTTCCTTGCTGCCATTCTCTCAATGTCATATGCCAGTTCCTGGAACATGATTCCATGCCCTGTTGGACCCAGCTCCAGAAGAGAGTCATTGTCGCAGCAACTCCCAACACATCTATAGACCTGGAAAAATGCATGGCACATCTCATGGACTAATGTATTAAAAAAGAACCTCATTCTTTTTCCAAAAATCGGGTCCTGGTGGTCGTAGATAGTAATTGTGCTCTTCGGAACGTAGCAGTTGTGCGTGCTGTCGAAGTCTTGACGTGCAATACCCCTCAAGCCTGCGTCATCGTTGGGAGTTGCAGAAGCGACAATAGTGACCTTCTCTCCAAGTGTGCCCCCGAAGAATAAGTCATCGAAAATGTGAAAGTATTTCTCGAGGATCGCCTTGGTTAGTACAGACAGAAATTGATCCGTGCAATTCATAATATCTATCTCATTCCACTTCCTAATGGCCTCATTTTGCATATCGGTTAAGCGAAGGTCTCGAGGCTGGATATAGCTCCTGACAGCCAAAACGAGGTCTGCAGGTCGGTGCTTGAAGAACCTTGCGCGGCGCAAAGTCAAAGGTCTTCCTAAAGAGGGTTTGGGGATGTGCCTGTATTTGGGGTCGATGTCCTGAAAGTTCGAAGCGTGGGGAGCATACCTGGCGGGCTCTTCTAGATAAAAAAGTCGACCTGGTAGAGATTGACTTTGGCGAAGCTTTTCAAAGAGACCTTCTAACGCATCACATTCTTTCTCGACTGGAGTTGACGAACTTGAAAATGTTTGACCCATCTTGCTGCGTGTGTCCAGGTGAATTCTTGAGACTTTTTGAATGGTTAAAAAGGCAATCAGGTTCTGGGTTGACAAAGAATCAACAAAACCTCGCCCTAGCAGTGTAGATATTGATATATATATACAAGCTGCGAGCCCTAAAATGTACTAGAATACATCGTGAATAGCCGCAGCAGCCGTACGAAATTATCCATAAACAAACTGTAAACAAAATTCCTTCAGTAATATTTTATCTGTCTCTAATAGTCTTGTATTTCATAATGCCGTAGATTCTGTCCCATCACTGTACTGAACAAAACCCGTGGGTAATATAGAATCGAATGGATGGGTGTAGCCGCCGCCTGTTCATTGTTAATCCAGCTGGTCGAACTAGCAAGGGGCTTTCCTAATATACAAAGTCGCATAGTTCCTCTCCCCCTGCACATGGAAGGGTGCATAAAGAGTTCGCTTGAGTTTGCTCAATAGTAGCGGCATCATTCGCACTGATCGGTCCTTGTCATAGCCAGGACCAATATATTAGGTCGTCGGATCCATGAGGAGAGCAGTATCACAAGCTAAATACATGTGATGTGGCACATTCATGTGTTCAATCTCTTCCTCGAGAGACCCATTGTCACCGTCCAGAAGTGGCAGAAGCCTAAAGTTGAAACTTTTCTCATTTATATTTACCGTTCATAATATCTAGCATCGGTGAGGACCGAAAAAAAACGGAACACTTCTATAGTCTTTGAAATCGATCTAATATCTTGGCATCATAATAACATTTGGAAGATTAATTTGAAGGGGCTGCGAGGTTTCCTCTAACACCTCCCTTCTCTCCGACTTCACGTGCAGTTACGGTAACTGACAAATCCTTGTTAATGTTGATCATGACTTCAACCTTGCCACCCTTCTTGACGCCCCTGACTGCGGCCTCTGCGAGAACATTTCCGATCTTCCAGGTTCTCTCACGCTGCTCTTCTTCTTCCTCGCTTTCGTCCTCCTCCGAGTCGTCAGAGTTTGCGTCCTCTACCTTGGCGCCGTTTGACTTAGGTTTTGGCTCTGGTTTGGTGACCTTAATGTGCGAGCCACCCTCAACAATTTTAACTAGGACATCGCCACCTTCTTTAGGAGTGGCAATCTCAACAGTTCGACGGGCTGGGACAGCAGTCTCGGCAGCAATGATTGGTGTAAAGACACCCTTATCACTGTCCCCAGAAATGGAAAGAACACCAATGGCATTTGTAAGATGTTGGACAGTAGTGACAGCAGCGTGGGTAGATTGCTCAATATCTGAAGCATCGAATTCTTGAATGAGAGATGCTTGAAGGGCGGCTCCACGAGCTTGCAATTCAGAGGGGTTGATTGCAGTAGGGCTGGTGGATGGGGCATTGACTGCGGCGTTGGGGTAGTTATATTGTACATTGGATGCGATTTTGGGGGTGTGCGATGTACCACCGGAAAGGATGACCTCGTCAATCTCCAAAGCATCCAATCCAGCCTTCTTAACAACGCTCTCGATCAATCTGTTGAATCCATCGAAGACCTTGCGTCCGATAGTCTCATATCTAAGTCTGTTAATGGTAGAAGAGAAATCAATACCCTCTGCCAAGCTCTCAACACTGAAGTTGGCATTTGTTCCGATACTAAGTGCCTTCTTGGTAGCCTCGGCTTCCAACTTAAGTTTTGCGAGACTTCGAGCATTCTCCCGGGGGTCGATCGAGTTCCACTTGATAAATTCCTTGGAAAAGTGATCCATGAGGACTTTGTCCAAGGAAACACCGGCGAATTCGTAATCGTGTGCAGTGGCCAAGATGGTATACATGCCTCCTCTTGATGCGATGACTGTAACATCTGAGCGGGTTCCTCCAAGATCTGCTACAATTACATTCTTATCCGCAACCTTGCCCTCTGGCCTTGCATCATAGGCCAATAAAGAAGCTACAGGCTCACTGATGAGCTGTAAGACTTCGAGACCAGCGTCATTTGCAGACTTTGTCAATGCTGCCCTTTGATTATCGGAGAAATT
Source organism: Monilinia vaccinii-corymbosi (assembly GCA_017357885.1). Taxonomy (NCBI): domain Eukaryota; kingdom Fungi; phylum Ascomycota; class Leotiomycetes; order Helotiales; family Sclerotiniaceae; genus Monilinia; species Monilinia vaccinii-corymbosi. The sequence continues at coordinate 986,282 of CP063407.1, read as the reverse complement.
TGTTGGGACTGTGAAAACGGCCGAGTTGATTGTCTTTCCAGAGAAGTCTGAGGCGGATTGTGCGAGACGACGAATTACTCGGGTTGCTACCTCGGAAACAGACACAGTCGATGGTTCACCCTCTTCTTTATCTTGAATTTTGAATGCAATGGTGCCCTCGATGTCCAAAGGATGTGCTGATGCATGGCAGTGTGTAGGGTCTATTGACTTGAAGCTGTGTGGGGCGCGGGGCAGAACGTTAGTCGCCTTTTATCCATTCTATAGAACACGTCTCGGCTCCAGGGAGCTCTTTATCATGCGTAACGTACTCTTGTCCGAGAAAATCTTTGAAATACGCAACGGTGTTGGAGCTGTTTCTGACGAGTTGTTGCTTGGCCTGTTGACCATAATACTCGTCGCCGTGGATATAAGACAAAATGGTAGGGATTTGACGATCTACATTCGAAGTCAACCGGTGTGCCTCTCGTTTTGTTTTCTTCACTCATGCAGCATAGATACGTACCACCATCCTCGTTGGCAATGACTTCCGCTTTATCCTCGATGGTTGTGTAGGCGATTGAGCTGTTGGAGTTTCCGAAAGAAATACCAATGGCATTTCTTTCTCCAGCCGTGCCGTTTGATGCAGGGGCTTCAGATGCCATTTCTCAAAGTGTGATGAATTGGAATAGAAGTTGAAAGAAAGGGGGAAGACGTTGACTTTGACTTTGACTCAAAATCAAAGTTGGTGATATTGATATAACTTTTTTTACTTTTTCCAAATCGTAATCGAGAAATCTCGCTACAGCCATATTTGTGTGGCGCAAGGCTGAGGCTGAGGCTGAGGCTGAGGCTGATGATGCGGCTGAGAAAAGAAGACCTCTGGACTTTTCTTTTATATCTAGAAGTCCCAAGCAATAACATCACAACAAATCAAACCGAAGAATATCAACAATGTCGACAGAAACCTTCGTCTTTCCAGGCGATCATATTCCTCCTGAATTATTACCCTCTCACTCAAGTTTGCCTTTGAAGCTTGGCCCAGGCTTGAGACATTGTCCTCCAAATACCATTACTTCAACTGTGGCAGGTCAATTACGGATAGACTCGAGGAAGAATGCCATCTGGGTTGAATTCAATGCTGGCAGAGTAAGAGAGCAAACCATACCTTCCTTATTGTTCCCGCAGCTAATGGCCTTTGCAGTACATTCCAACAGTTGGAGATCTCGTAATTGCTTCTATTAAAAAGTCAACAGGAGATTTACTCTATGCAAACCTGAGTGACTTCACACCAGATGCGACTCTACCCGCGCTCTCGTTCGAGGGAGCTACGAAGAAGACCCGACCGCAGCTTGAAAAAGGCTCCCTGGTTTATGCGCGAGTTACTCTCGCAAACAAGCATATGGATCCGGAATTAGAATGTGTGTCAGCATCAACAGGTAAATCCGAAGGACTGGGGCCATTGACCGGAGGGATGTTGTTTGACGTATCTCTTGGTATGGCAAGACGACTGATGATGGCTCGCCCTGCTGAACAAGGTGGTCTAACGATACTCGAGGAATTGGGGGAGGCCGGCGTTTCATTCGAAATCGCCGTAGGAAGGAATGGAAAAGTTTGGGTGGATAGTAAGACAGTAAGGACTACCTTGGCAATAGGCAAGGCTCTACAAGACACAGACGAAAAAAGGCTTTCACCAGAAGATCAAAAGAAACTAGCCAAAAAGCTGGCACGCGAAGCTTGAAATACGATACCCTACGATAGAATAATTACGCCATTAAGAAAAAGCTTTGCAAGGGGTAAAATAGAAGCATGACGGACGATCACGTACCAATATTCCTCTTCCATTAACCCTTGCCGGTATGATACAAGAAGAGGCCCTTTCCTCACCCCCGCCACTCAAGCTTCAATAGGTCTCTACGAGCCTCAGTTACAATCCAGCGATTGTGGTTTTTTATGGTCATACCAAGCGTGTAGACATGAAAAAATAGGTACATTCTTAGGAAATGTGCGCACATCATACCAATAATCAAGCGCAATGCATTCCTTTGACCTCAAAATCTTCACCAGCCTTGCCTGTTGATCAACACAAAGTGACATGATGCAACTCGGAGGCCAATCTGAAATCTATATATTGAAGATGTTGACTCTACAAGACCTCTACCTGAACCCCAGGAGGTAGAACCTAGTAAGATATCTTTCTGCCTGTGCTTTGCATAGAGCACTAACAAACGGTGTGTAGTTACTCTGCAGTTTCAATTCGCCGAAGGACTAGAAATAGGAGCAAATGTAGGTTGTGTTGACAGAAGTAGGGACATTAGACCAGCCGATCCGCTTTTATTATCAAGGTCAATCAGTGGACAGAGCTTTGGACCTATTCCGACTGCGAGTTTGAATATACCCTTGACAGCTATTAGATTCATCTTTTCCAAGATGGTCACGTGCCAGAACATCTACTTCCAGGTACATGTTAGAATATCTAGTCACGGTATGTCCCTTGGAGATGTTTTCATCCAATCACACCCATCAACTTCATCATCCTCCCAACTTTCCGATCACACCATTCAATATCTCAAATTACCATTTTTACACCAAGATGCCAACTCCGGGAAGAAGCAAACACTCTACAATGGCAGCAGCATATTGTACTGCTAGTCTGTTTCATCCTCATGATTCGTCCCGTCATCTCTTCGTCATCTCCACTTTGAATGAATCCATTCGTTCCTTTGTTGTCTGCCGCCTGGCCGTCTTGCATCTGGCTCTGGAAGTCTGGATTCGTGTTTTGATATCGATCATTCCTCATCCTCAATTCCTCAAAACCCGCTTCTACTGCATTGGTTTGTCCTGGAACTTCATTCTCCTCGATGGCTGTTTCGCTTGTTGTCACCTGCTCAGTGTCGCATTCTTGAAGTGTCGTCCAGGTCCATTCCACCAGTAGGCCCTTCAAGTCCGGTTCGAATATCTCCCATCTCGCGTCTCATTTCAACCTGGATTATAGCGCCGACCACCTCGATGTCGAAATCATTCCTATAGCCCAGTCCAAGGTATTTCATGTACTCTTCAATACATCCCCATCCGTGATTGATGAGCCACTGATGGATTCCTAGATCCTCGCAGCGAGTTCTGTAGATTTCTCGCGTCTTTCTTTCTCTTCAGGACTTTCTTCATCTGATTTTTCGTCGTCTTCATCCATAACAAAGAGACCCTCGTCTTCTTCTTCTTGCTTTTCGGCTTCGTCTTCGTCTACCTCCTCCTCACTACCCTCCTCAATCATCCCCTTACTATTATAGTCGCCCATGGTATCACCTCCCTCTTCAAGGTCTTGAAAAAATTTTCCCTCGTCTTCCATCATATCACCCAGTCCCTCAAACTCTCCGAGTTCCTCGTCAAGTTTCTCTTCATCTTCCTCTTTTTGATTTGCGAAGGGGTCGCTTGCTCTATAGTTGCACAATAATCCTCGTGCTTTCATGTAGTGCTCTACGCTCAGAGGGTCGTAATCGTGAGTTACCATGAAGTCTTGAAAATTGTCCCAGCCACTTTTGATAATTCATTCAAGCTTCGGAAGTTCGTAACGCGGATTCTGGTTCATTGTTGGTTCATTGTCGCCAAAAAAAAAAGACCTTGAATGCACCTATTTTCATTTTTAAAAGTCGACTCTCACAAGCCTTACAGAATGGTTAACTGTGCGGATCGTTGGTACGACTGAAATATAAAATCGGGTATCATTCTTGTCTTCTGCTGGAACAACGCCGAGTGGTGTCTCTTTGCACCCAGCGAGGTCATATCTGAAAAGTCCCACTCACGCACGCGTCCCCCCTTTCCCTTCATACCGCCCACCAATAATCTCCTCGACCACTTCGTCAACCGAGCACTTAAAACATCGGAACCTCGCCCCATGTAGCCCACAACCAAACCCACAGTCCTCCCGCTAAGACATAAGCCGTCATTCTCAATCTATAGCTCAAGTCTCCCGCTTGCGTATACCACATTCTCAATAGATCGAATACCAACAATAGGAACACCCTACCCATGCAGATACTCTCCGCCGCCCTGTAGGCTGCTTCGGAACGCATGAGATAGATGCCAGCGCTCCGCGCGAGTTTGACTAGCACATATCCCAAGATAATCGCGAGGGTCCCGTGAACAACATCCTCGAGATCGGTTTCGGTGACAGTCATGACTATGGATCGGGGAGTCAGGATGAAGTTTATGCGAGGTTTATCGGTCTGATTGTTAGGCCGTTGATGGTTCCTGTTGGCTCGACGCTCTCGGATGAGTTCGAGTGTATGGTTTTCCATAGCGAGATCCAGGTATCCTCGGTGAAGTTGACGTAACCTGTTGCATCTATGTTGTAGTTGTTGTAAGGTAGGCATTTTGGTTGGTAATTGTTTTGTCACCGGAGATGTGTTGTTTTTCTTGAGTAAATGTTGTTCTGGTAAATGATTTCAAGCATGAAGACCTATTGTTAAAGGCGATTTTATTTCTATTGCATTTACTGTACGGCAGGAAAGGTGTTAGTGGCTCATAGCGAGAGAGTTTCTACCCGAGTTTGTACGGCTGCTAAGGGAGCACAATGGCCATACTTGATGATTGTGAATGCTCAACCAAGGTCGGGTGATTGTCGACGGGATATCATGTCACGATCGTATCGTTGTTTCCAAATAGAGCATGTGATTTCAAGTAGCTTTTGAGAGTGTAAAACTTCACATTCAGTGGCATGCATGGTAAATAATATCTAGCGTTAATGATCTGATATTCCCTAAATCCCCCAAAAACTATTCGGGGGAGCTTTATCCTCAAGTTTATCTCTTGCATTAACTCAATCGCCTTGAGATATCAGTTCGAGCTTAGATGACTCAATCTGGCATTCACATCCAATTTCTGGCACCAAATGAATATAATATTCCCTTCAGCATTTCGCCACCACGCCGACACTCTTCACGTAAAACATGAACTATTTTCTTCCCCACAAATGCTTCTTCATCCAATCGTCGCTTCCCCTTCCCTTTTAAAGTCTCTTATTCAACCCATAAATCACAACATTCATGGACTGCCAGGCGTTTAAGGAGGCTCCACAGCCGAGAATGATTGCTCTGATTGCCCGCCAGGCGTTTAAAGTGGCTCCAAATCCCAGGATGATTGGGTTGATTGCATGTAGTATTATGAGGATTGAGATGAGGAACATGATATATATCACGAACAAATACATATAATGTGGAGTTGATCGTCTAGTGGCAGTGACTGGAAGTAAAGGATGTGCACCGAGATGAAAGTATCCCGCCCAAGGTTTGTCGACGAGAATATTGTACCCGTTCGTTGCATATGATCTATCTAGATTTTCTAGCCATCCATTGCATCCCACTTGTTGGCCGTTTATTGCATGTTGTTGCACCTTAGAAGGGGACGAGGCATTGGAAGAAGGCATTTCGACCTGATGTTTGGTGTCGATCGGTAAAGGATTATTGTGATAATGACGTTAGATTTTGGATATGGATGTTGGATAGAGATCGATTTTACTTATGATTGATCGGGGACAGGATATTATAGACAATACCGACCTCGTTGATATGAGGAGGAGAAGTTAGCAACAGTGGTTATGGGTTAGCGTATTGATTACTTTCTTTTTATATACTGCACTTATTAATTAGTTACAGTAGTGAGACCAATGACTCGTATTTATAGCTTGGAGAGATGGAAACTCTCAGTCCAATCACCAAGCCGACTAAGCTCTGAGCATAGCAAACTCTTCCCGGCCCTAATCGTAGCCATGGTGATCCATCTCGGGAAGTCTCTATGATTTAGCGCTAAAAAGCAACAATTTGCTACTTTTCTCCTTTTGTACGGACTAAACGGGAACTAGAAATTTATCCGGTTTATCAGCCGCCAACCTTCAGCTGATATTGTCCTTTTTGATATCATGCTGGTGATGATAAGATGTCTGGACAACATGTATACTCCTGAAGTTAATCATTATTATTGATGCTATGTGAATTACATGCTCACGTTCAGTGCATAAGTCTAGCGCATGGTCACGTGTCAATATATTTACCTTTATCGCAATAAGTCCCATACAATTAGGCGTCTAAAAAGACAAATTCTGAAATATTTCAACTTGAACTAAGCTTTTGGTCAACCACCTACTCTCAGCCTTGAGCTGATGTTAACATGACGCATGAAATCAGAGGAGGGATTAGATTTGCCCAGTGCACAATCAACTGCGAAATACGGAATGAGAGGCTGATAACATTACATGGTATAGGGCGAGTCAATACAGGGCTACTATTGGAGCATAGGGTGAGAATTGCACCAGTCCAGACATTTTTGGATCAGAATCTTGATTTCCTGAAGGGGAAAGTTGTGTTTATATTTTGGTAATTACGCCTGAAATTGCCTTTGAAAAAATAAAATAAACCACCCTGAATCTTACAAGTTTTTATTTATTTATACCGCAATGAAATATACGTTGAAATTATTATAGTAAAGATAGAAAGAGCCACTTTGTGCCTGGTTTTCCCCATTTTCAGGGGTTAACCGAAAGTTCTTGGTCTATGAACAACTCGAGTAGCTTCATCTCAAAGTGAAAAAAACTCATAAAACAAACCTCGTGAACAATTGACGCCATCGTTCTCTTGAGCTTGCTCGTATCATTCTCCATATTCTATCATCAAAGCAAAATAAATGAGTAATCCTCAATCGAACAATGCAATGCTAGATCAACTAACATTCACATTAAAACAGTTCTGAACCAGCAACATAAAACACCAAAAAGACGATTAAAATCATCATGCCGCCGGGTACGTTACGAATGAAAACGGTCTTCCTGGACCATTTCGTCTCGATGTTTCCATACTTGAATGATGCACTGTTGGCTAGATGAAAACAAATGGCACAACTTATCTCACTTGATGCTCGTTCATCGCCTCAGTGAACAGATTAAGAAAAAGTATTATCAGGCATTCGCCACGATTCGTGAATTTATCATCATAAGGGAGAAACGTGAGGCAAAAGCGCAAAAGCGCAGAAGGATTGTTGTGATATTACCAAAATGTCATTGTTGAAGTAGTAAAGAATGTAGACTTATAGAGAATGCTAGCTATAGCCTATTTATAGCAAGAAGGTGTGCAAGGAGCTGTTTACTGTGGTAATCTATCCGGTATCATCTTAGGTGAACGTCTTTTTCGAGAAGTCTGAGTATATTATGTGACAGATTTGATTAATGTAAAACTCGGACAAGAATACTAATGCTCTCATATCTACGCTGATACCAATCTCGCTATCTCTACCGGCCATTACTTCTTTTCGCTGCAACTTTCCAAGGATTCGGTGCTGGTCATCGGCTCACTGGAACTAGACGGACCCATCACTGAAGAATCATCTTCTACAGAAACACTCGAATCGCTAGGATTGATAATGTCCTCACAAAAATTAACATCCTGCGTCGTATCCAGCGCTACTCCTCCATCTTGGGAGTCCGATTCTTCACCCACTGCTTTTTCGATATCTGCAGCCTCCATAGATCTCCTTATCTCATCTATCTCATCACTCCATGCTCGTGTCCATTCTTCGATCGGACTAGCTTTAGATACAGGCCCAATACTATCATCCCCTTCAGATACCCTTCGAGCTGATTTTCCCTTCCAAACTTCACTTTCGGGTGTAGGATTGATGATGTGATCCTCTTGAGATGCGAATTTCACCGACTTTTTTTTCTTGTGAGTCTTTTTTTGATCAATGGGTGAAGGCTCAACAGTTGCAGCCAATGGTCTCTGAATACAATGCTTATCTGATACCCTCCAATTTGGCTGCGCCATTATGTCTTGCATCTTGGATGAAGGCCCGGAACCACTTGCAATCGGCCGCCTGCGAGGTCTCGTCGGAACATAAAGCCCTGTCCCAAGGTCAAGGCGAACGCGCAATCGAGCATCAACATCTGCTTTTGATATGTGTGGCAGCTTCGTACCGCTCCATCGAAGGCTTTGGACTAAGGAGATTGCCTTCCGAAGTTGCACAGCATTCGACATACCCCACCCGTGGCCTTTCATGAAGGATTCGAAGCTTTCCCAGCCATTGTCTGTCAGCCAAACCATATCTAAATAGATAAGCTGCGGAGCAGGATCTTTCAACGAGGAAAACCTGTAGGGCGGGGGACCAAATGTCTTAGGTTTCGGGTTTCTCTGAGAATGCATGCTGTGGTTAAAGCTCGAAGCAAGTGTCAATTAAGTCCGGTTGGTATGAGTCTTTATTCCTTTTGGAGTATGCTGGTACAGTAAAAATGTTTTGAAAAGTTATAGTCGCTAAAGGAATGCTTTGATTTGGGTAATATTGTGCTGATAATTCGGATGAAATGATGTTTTTCTCCCAAAGCTGCATTGAGAATGTTAACAATGTGAATAACCATTACAGATGAAGGGTTTCGGCTCTTTGCAGTCCACTCAGCGGTTAAATCTTTTCGGATGAGTTGAGCAGCCACGATCGATTCTTGCAAAGAGAAGGAGCTCAGTATTGAAAACAGGTAGATGTAAGAGTCAGAAGTGAGAGTGAGAGTGAGAGAAACGAAAAAGCCACTCCAATGATTGGCAAGTGGTAGATTATCAAAAATCAAGATAAGAAGAATACAGATAAATCATATCTGAAGAAGCAAACCGGGGCTCTAATCTGACCCGACATCTTCCTCTCCGTGAATATTTGTCCCACCGAAAGCTTACCTCTCATATCCCGTGCCAGCACAGTCATAGCTCACGTTGTACCCTTGTGGTTGTCCTTTAGAATGTGGTCCTCAGAGATATATACCAAAACCACAATCACCGGTCACCAACAATACCTCTCGAGTCTTCAATCCTTCGCCAGTCCACCGCCATAGTATAGATAGGACTGTTCAGAAAGTCAATGACCATGCACGCCCCCTGTTATTATATTTGTTATTATAGCAAAACATACCTGCAACGTGCCCGTATACATAGCTGGCTTCTCATCTCTGGTGCTCGACTCATTCTCGACGTTTTCGCTAAAGCCATGATGATGTAACCTTGACTCTGACGGTCAATGCGCGACAATCCAGCATAACCCCCTTTTATTGCCGACCAGTAAAGCATATTTATTGAGAATGCCAACTTTATGAGTTGACGATTTCTTATTTTCTATTATTACAGCATGTGTGTTATGTTTCTTGTAGCCACTGTTGAGCCTTTCTCAGTCGCCAGTACAGGTAGCTCCATCTGAGCCTCCAGCCCTCACTCCTCTCAATCATAATCCTCATCATAATCATATCCATAATCGTACCCATGATCATATTCAACATCTTCACCGCAATAATAGTCGTGTCCTTCGCACCCACCTCCAGAGCTTCCATCGTAGCAACCACCCTCATTGCCAAAGTTAAAGGCACCGAAGCCTGTTTCGATATCCTGAGAGTGCCCACCACAGCTGCCGACATTGTCACCCTCCAATTCCCTCCCATTGTTGTGGTATGTGGTATCATCAAGAGAATCTTCCTGCTGCTGAGCAGTCAAGCTTGCACGTTCCCTCACAAGTTCCTCATTCGCGGAATGTGAATTTCTGTTTGTGTTTCCAAACCTGAATGCGTTGTTCATTTCATCCTCGATAACCCATCCATGAGTAACATCATCGGCTGATCGTTCGGCGAATGTTGGAAGGTTTCTATGTTGTTCATCATAATATTTCATGCTTTCGACAATCTGGTGTGCCGTTTGGCAGTCCTCATCATTCCAAACCCTGAGGCCATGAGAGTCCATAAAATCCTTCATCCCGCCGAAGCCTTGGTCCCGAATTATACGATAATTTGAGACCTCGCCACGATATGCTGAGCTCCCTCCATGGTGTACTCGGGTATCGCGTGGTCGCATGTTTTCGGTATTGTGTTGTGCGGCCTTCATATTTTCGTCATTCCAACGCGTGAGTCGACAAGTCTGCCTGGATGCTCTTCCACTGCGGGAACCACGCTCGCGAAAACCCACAGATTGCGAGCTGGCCTGCTCTGACTGCAATGAACTGGTGGGGCATGAGTAGCCAGAGGCCATATTTGCAATTTAGTGCAAATCAAAAACTTCAGGTTGGAATTTGAGAGTTGCAAGTTGAGTTGATCAAGAATCATTCGGTTTTATTTTGTTTATGGGAGGGTTGGATGTAGAGTGCGGGCATTTCCTTTGATCTTGGGAAAGAACGCCGTTTTCCTCCTTCTGGTGAGCTCCTGCAGTGCTGCTGTTGGTGCCACTTGGGATTGCAATATTCAATGAATATAAGGGTTGTTTCTATTGGAATAAACTTTGGGCAAAGTAAGGTTCAATAGTAGGTCTGAAAGAGCTATTTGATTCGATGCGTGCTAGGGCGTTTGAAGAGTCGGGTTGCTTTCCGTAAATTTGGTCCTACTTTTTCATGTTCTCAATTATTTGCTTCGCACTTTTGAAGCCTTCAAAATCCGCAGCATCGAGTTCATAAGAGTTCATGAAATGTTTCATGTGATCTATATTTCGACAGTCTAAGTATTCTAGACGCTTATTACGGATGAGATTAATCTTCTAGATCTGACTTCCAGATCTGTCAGTACCCTTCCTCAACTAACATACGCGAAGTCGCTATGAGGTTACCTTATAGACAGGCTACAGACACCCATCATCCGAATTATCAGACCCCTAAATCATCCCCTGATTGTTAACCAAATTGGTATCATATCGGCCGTTTGCTTTGTACCTCTCCCACTATCCCAATTTCTTCTTCAGTTCATGAAAACCCAGAGTTCTCTGGATTTGTTAAACTCCATAGTTGGTTGTACATCGATTCCATCTACCTAGCTTGTGATGAGACACTCAATGGGCAAAGGAAACTCGAGAGAAAACTAGATGCATCTAATGGATACCACACGGATTTCTATTTTGGCGAAAGTCACCTAGAATTTTCGGGGAATATTACAACTACGGAATATACCAAGAACAAATCTTCTCAAGTTTTTCTTATTCTGTTTTAATGTCTTCTTATTCCTCGCTGCCACAGCATCAACATCAGTACAATGCCATAACAACTACTTCCAAATTTGTTCTCCTACATTTGTCATATTACGAATCTTGTTCGTCCATTATCTTTATATTGTACTAGTTACGTGTACAACTCTGCTGTGCATCATTTCTCTTCTATATAAGAGTCTCCATATCTTGAATATCTCTCTTTTGTATCCATCCAATTTATCTACATACACATACACATACACAGTAAGCAACACTCACACATCCGCAAAAATGAACTCCCCAGCCCCCAATACCCGCCAACCCTCGAGCGCACCCAACTACCCAAAAAACATCCAAGGACCACATTCAATCTCCAGGATCTTCCACAAAACCGGCTCCACTAGCATGAAACATTTTATGCAGGCGCAGGGGCTCAGAGTTGATGAGAATGAACACATTGTTCGTGCTTGGGATACTCTTGAGGGGATGAGAGAGGATTATGAGAATGAGAATTGTGAAGAGAGTGAGTGGGAGTTTGTGGAGCAAGAGATTGGAGAGTCTGTCAGTTTTGTGGATGAAGAGGGAGGAGAACTCATTCACATTCACAAGGGAATTGATCCCAATGTCATTGGAAATGGTTCTCTCTTTTCAGGTAAAGAACAAGTTCAGAACCCCGATCAAAATCACGGAGAGCTGATCACCAGCCATGGCAACTCACAAGGACCAGACACCGCTTCTCAAGCCCATGCAGGAAGCCACGGTAAACAAAACTGCAATCCTGGCCCAGAATCCTGTCTCAAATGCCATTGTAAATCTTCCTACCAGTGGTAATAGTTTGGTGGGTAGATGAGATCTCTCTGCCTATAAGGTATAGTGTCTGTTTTCATTCCAAACGCTTCCTAACTAAGTACTTGGATATCATCCGCACAGTTTGCGCTGGTCGCTTTAAACGGTTCGTACCTACCTAGTAGGCATCCATTTCCTTTCAACTTCTTACCACAAAAACACTATCTCTGAATTTAAGCAAGTTTAAAACAAGACTTCACATGGTTTCGCAATCATAACATGCCGTGATTTGACTATTCTTCGTGACTTAAACCACCTCCCTCTCCGTGCAAAACATTTGAATCGATTTCTTTTGATCTTTATTCCACCCAATCATAGGTTCAAGCCTAGGCCCACCTACTAGTTGCCCCTCCTACCACCCACCTCCTCACCCACAACACAAGACCCAGCACAGCAATAAATACTTCGTCTACGCGACACCCTAACCCTAGCCCTAACCCTAATCCTATCTATCATATATAGCACTGTCTGCATTATATTATAACTTACAACCATCTTCCCACAAGTTTACATACATACATACATACTGTATAAACTCCATGTATAAATTGTTCTCCATACCCGAGGTTTAGATATACAGATATACATGAGGGTCGAGTCCATGGTCGACGTTGACTCAGTCGACTTACTCTGTACATATTAAATTTAATTCAATAATTGTTCCAAGGTCTTAACCAAACATGCAATATGCAACATGCAACTGTGGATGATGTGATCGAGGGAAAGAGGCTGGGAAAAGCGGTCGGTCCTAGAAATGGGGGTAAATCCGATGGTCGAGATGGGAAAGAAAGTGTTGTTCATTTATATTGCTGCCGTCCCGCATGTACGTTGCTGTTCTGCTGTATGCAATTTCGTTTCTATTGCTTCAAAATACTTGATGAATGATTTATAAACCGATTTAAATTTGAAAATTTTTAATGTTGCATCAACTGTGTGATTATTACTAAGACTTACATTTATATTATAAATTAACCGCTCATCTATCTAATCATCAACAAAGAAAACAAGTGCATAACGTACATGAAGTAATTATTTCTCATTACATCATTATAATTAACCATTCATTCATGCGAGTTTCTCCGTCGGTTGCGCGATGCAATTCAATGCAATGCAATGCAGCCCACTCCACAAATCCTCACGCTAATTCGCACCAGCAAGCTTCAACAGCTTCGGGAAGTTCGGAGTTCCAAAACCCGTTGCGGGATCCCAACCCTTGGTGACGGGGAATCCGGGCCCATCACACCCGACTGCGCTTCCACCGAGGATATCGGTGAATCCCTTGTAGCCCTTGCTATAGAGCCATGGGTTGAGGAATCCGAGGGGTGGCTTGCCTTTGGCGATCAATGCATCGTTGACCAGTGCAATGATGCCGGAGAGCAAGGGGGTGGAAGCTGAGGTGCCGGAGATGGCACCGTAGGTTTGGTTCCAGACGTAGGCAAAGTAGGTCCCTTGAGCTGAGACATCGGGGTAGGCGCGACCAGCTGGGGTTGGTTTTGTTAGCAAGGTTTGGTACAGAATGATGCGTGGAGAAAAAGGAGCGAGGGGGCATGCATACATTTATTGTAGAGGCCGTCGAACGTTCCGTTGAGGTTCGTGATGTAATTCGAGACGACCTGGTCTTGATAACTAGGTCGAGCAAAGTAGTTACTGAATCCAGCACCGGTAGACCAGGGACCATGCTTTTTACCATCGATGGGATCGGTACCGTTAGGACGATAAGCAGCAACTTCTGGCTCAAAGTATTTGGTTGCTCCAACCGAAGTCACGTATGGACACGAGGCTGGGAAATTGGGAATGAATTGTGTGGTGTTCTTTCCATCGTTCGAGAAGCAGGTACCATCTTCGCCAACACCATTGTCTCCACTAGAAAAGAGGAGGGAAACTCCTCGGGCACTAAGTTGAGCAAGTTGTTCGCAAACACGCTTGGCGTAAAATTCAGGCACCGTCATTTCTTCATCACCGTAGGATGTACTGATGACTTGTGGGATTTCTGAGTCGGGTTGTGCAAGGATATAATTCAACCAATCAGCGTACGGTTCGTTGCTATTGGTTGGTGTAGCAATTGAGGCATTGAAGGGTGGTTGTCCACCTGTTGAGTAGGCAGTAATTGGCGTTGGGTAACTGATTCCGGCGATGGCTGTAAGATCAAGATTGGCCTCCTGACCTACCTTATTTGCCAGTTGATCGGCGGTCAGGGTGGTGTTTTGAACCGGTCCAGCATTGATTGAAACATATTTGAATTGATATGCCGAGGCCACAGCGTCAGGGCGGTACTTGAGCAAGAATAGCGCAGCATCTGCTCGGATTGGTACTTCGCTGAGGAAGTTGTTGAAACCAATCTTGTTCTTGCCCGCAGATTTTGGCTTATAATTTCCCGTCCCGTAGAGAGCCTGGAAGCATTGAGGGGATACTGCAGTGACATCACACAATTTCGCGAGTGTTGAATTGGATGGTCGAGTGTATCCAGCCGGAGTTTCACCTTTCTTGAGCTGGCCTTCGACAATGTCTGTGTGCCTTGGCACGACCTTTGAGGCTGCTGGGTTATAGCTAGATCTTGGTGCAGCACGCATGAATGAAGTTGTTGGCTGAATAGCATCAATGTGCTTGTGGAGGTGAAGAGGAAGTGACCAATTTGGTGCGCGCATGACTCGATCACCAGTTTCATGCTCGTAGACGTGATATTCTGTATTGAGCAAGCGCTCGGCATCCTTGACTGGAATGGAGAGATGAATCCAATCCTTTGCGCTACTGTATCTTAGACTTGAAGCACCAATTCCATTATCCAGAAGCCATTCGTGAGTCGAATCGAGAGTTTGCGACGATGGCCTAATCAATTCATTGACTTCATCATAAGTCAAATAATTACCGTATTTTGGATGAGATGGATCAGAGACTGCACACCATATATCAGCCAGTTGGGCTGATTTATTAATAGAGTTGGGGAGTTGCTCACCTTGATACAGTTGTCGCTCAAGTTCATCGAATTGACTCTGCTTCAATGCGATATTCAAGTTAATGATACCTTCGGCGGGAGCGCGAGCCACTCTCTTCCATTGTCTAGGAACATAGTGCTTTTCCTTGACTGCATAGTTAGTTCTCGAGCGAATAACTGCACCAGCAAGAGCAGTTTGAACAGCTAAAGCTGTAGAGAGAATAACCGAAACCCCAACCATGATCAGAGTTCGAAAAATGAGGTGAAATGAGAATGAGAAGGAAGAACAGGATGAGGGATATCAAACTATCAAAAGCTGGAAAACTCGAAGTAAAAGTACTCGAGTAGATGCCTCCCACCGTGGCACTGTTGAAACCAGGAAGAATGATGATGCTTACCGAGGTGCATAATCGAAGTAGCGGAGATCTACCGCAAAGGAAGGTGGGGGCTAAGGGTATCTAATCTAGGTAGCTAGATCATTAATAATGTTTATACTCTTCATTAGATAATCTTGGTATAATTATGATACAATTGGTCAATAATAGGAACTCCTCGACCTTAAAATACCTCCAGTCATACATACTACCATTTGTACCTTGCATGTCTAATAGACTAATCGAGGATAAATACACCTCTAAAGTCGGAATTAGACAGTATTATCACGATTCATGTGATAAGAGCGGTTCAGATTCGGAAACACTTCTAATGGATCAAAAGAGAGAGACAGAGTAGACGTGATACTTGATAAGTATGATGATATCTTTATATATAAAGGTTCGGCTAATCCCGACGAGCTAGATCTAAACCTAATTGTAAAGTTAATCAATAAGCTTAAAAGTTGAACCGAAACTTTATCTCATTCCGAGTCTCATTATCTATCTCTATCTCGTTTACTACCTGCCTAATTGGTATTGGAAATGACAGAAAAATGGTAGAATCATCTCTCATGGAGTAAAAGTAAAGAGCGGTGAGCTTAACCTTTGAACCCTGGCTCATTTTTGAAAAGTCTCTCTCCACGATTACGAGGAATAACTTTCTCTACAGTCGTGCAGTCGTGACTGTCCCTTCGATCTCTAATCTTCGTGATACAATGCGATTCTGCACATCATTTGAAGCCACATCGTAGAATCGATCTGATCTGGACAGCGTCATTGGAATGGGTTGCCGATACTTTCGGTTGCTACTGCAGTAATTAGCGCTGTAAATCACCGTTAGATTTTCTACTCCAGATCTACACCAATTCAACTTCAGATCATTTTATTCCATGCCACCACCTTTGTTTCAGCTGGCATTCTTAGATCCAAAGGGTCATCTCTCCAAATATACAAGAATATCATTCCATACCTTATCTGAGGAATAGCAAATATGGGAAGAAGATGTTACTCCAAAGTTGGAGAAAATTGACGACTGGTGGGCTAGTCTAGCTGGCCAATTCTCGACGAGAAATCATGATAAAAGCCCAATGAACCACATATGTACATGTGCTCTTCACTTCCTCAGATCATACCATCGCTCTCAAAGGCCACTAGTGGGCTGAGGATTTGATGAGAGAACGTTAGAGTAGACAACTGGAAGAATCGAATAGCTCGCTATTCGTCGTTGGGAATGGTAGTTTTCTGTCTGGAGTCAGAAGATGATTTTGGGGTTGGATTTCAAATATCTTTAAGAATGTTTTCCTCCTTATTTTGGTGGCATATACTTGAAATATATTCGCCTGGTTGGAAAAGCCCGAGCGGTTAAGCTCTTATAGTCAGTCGTCTTCGTATTTTAACGTACTTTTCAAAGAAGCATATTGCAAGTACCAAATCTGAACGTCTTTCAATTGAGATGTGCTTATTGCTGGGATAGGAGTTCAGGAATAGTTTCCTTTCCTATCTATCTTTGCCAGAAGCATGTATAAATCCAAGGCTTGATGGCTGATAGTAAATGCAACAAGAAAGCTTTCAAATGGCAGTTTATGTCGACTTTTCTGAGAAGGTGCCTACTTTCCACGTCTCTAGAAAGCGTATCTAGAATCAAATTGCGATATACTTTGCAAAACCTTTATTGTTGGGCCATCTGTATCATCTGCCCTTTATTCCCAAGCATCCCCAGAGATGCTGTCGCTGATCAGTAAAGTAAGTACAAATACCTATTCCAAACACAAGCACTGCGGCAGCATTCTGCTAGCTAAAATAGGGAATGCGTACGTGCTTCAATATTCATTTACTATATCCCCAAATCGATTGTCGTAGATGTTACGAACATTCAATTGGATAACCAAGGCTGAGATCGCAACGATATACAATTCCTATTCCTTTGATTTGGGGGTGGATATTGAAAAAGATACCCAGGTTGGAGCTTGTTTCGAGTTGTTCTTGGTTATTCTCGATATCGCAAGGGTAAGGAAGGTTATGACGGTGGGTTTTTCCCCTAGCCCCCCCTGGTGATATGAGGCACTGATCACGGAAAGTACAATGAGTCTTAGAGTCTTTCTCAAGCACGGTTTCCCATCGATGGGTTGCAAAATGACACTGTACATGCTGCATAGTTGATCATTGCCTGGCACATTTTGTCAACTTGAGGCCTAAATCAAATCGCGACTTTTCATATATCCCGGCCACTGGCATCTACGCTTTGCGTTCCAATCTCACACTATCACCGCTATAAGTCTCATCCACTCCTCCATCCTGAATTGTCCTCGGCGTGGGTAGTTCCATCAACTCGGCAAAGATCGCATCCACCACCCTAGCCTTCTCCACACTTCTCTCAATAATTCCGCTCTCTTCCAAACTCATACTCTTTACCGTCCCTCCTTCCATACATGCCACATCCCAATTATCCCCCCCAAAAGTATCCCCGTCGTTGACAATATTCCACCACCATTGCCCATCCAACACCCACAGCCCCACGCTCTCCCCTTTCACATCCATAAAAGCCTGCTTCCCCTCAAAAGAAATTTTGCTCCGAACCAATCCTCCATTGAACCACAACAACCGTTCCCCCTCATCCACATGCGCAATAACACTCCCACAAACCAACTTCATCGGCCCCACCGTCTCATTCCCAGCCCCAAACCCAACCTCTCCAATAATCCCCCCGTAGTGTTTCGCAAAAGCGTATTCCACACCACTCAACTCCATACCCATCCAATACGTCTCTTTATCCCCATATGTATTCCGATACGTAACGAGCTCCCGCACCTTATATGTATTTTGCCAACAAGCATGCATCAAGCCCATTAAAACACTCAATTTCCCCTTGTTTACCACCACAACACCGGATTCTTGCTCATGTCCGTAGTTTCCCCTCATGGCTCTTGATTCGTTGAACGTGGCACTAGGAGTGTGGCCTTTCATCTGCAAGCGCCAAAACTTTTGATGATTGTCAGATGTACCTTTTCCGACCAATCGATCGTGGAAGAAGAGCGTGCCGGTCCTCAGATATCCAGAATGAGCATCCAAAATTACTTCGGGGGCTTGGAGGAACACGGCATCCGCATCCGCCAAGATACCCTCTTCGAATCTCGATGCGAGAAGAGCAAAAGGCTTGATGGCAAATTTACTCGTCCCATCGGACAGTCGCAGTGTTGTGTCGTTGAGCACTTTGGAGACATCCAAGAATTCCACGGATGGAAGAGCGAAGAGCGAAAAGAGGAATCGAAATGCAGAGCGATATGGAGGCGGGAGATCTGCATCTCCCGCATATGCTATTTCTATGGGCAATTTTGATCGGACAACCAAGCGTATGTTGAGGATGAGATGACATGCATAGCGGAAAGTCTCGATGCCCGTCGGTATGACAATCCCGCGCGATCCGGGAATGAATGATTTTCGCAGCTGGGTGAATGATGTGGAATTCTCATGTGACCCCCCTTCGTTCCCACGATGGATGAAGGGGAAGAGCGAAAGAATGGTTTGCTCGACCAGCGATCTATACTCTGAAAATGCCTCGGTGTTGCTTGGATTGGCCTTCATATCGATCTGCATCAGCCATCTTGTCAGCGTCTGAATTCGCTTTCCCATCTCCCTGAATTCATCTTCTCGCACAGGAACGTTGATGAATTGGCGGGCCACGAGGGTGTTTTGCTGCATTTCATCTTCCGTGATGCGACTCACAGCAGGCGATCTAAAGCCGACGTGATGCATCAATGATGTCGATGTCGATGTCGATGTCCATACCCATGAGATGCCAAGTAGACAGAGTAACGCCAGAGCTTTGAGCTTGAAGTTGCCATGTCGGAATGGTCGCAGTATTGTAAGTTTCATGATTCACTCCAGCAATGACAAGTTCATCCTCCACTTACCGCTCTCATAGCGCGGAAACGACCAAGACATATAAATATCCACGAGTAAAAGTCTAAAAGTATAAAACTTCACGTAATACGAGTGAGAGTGAGTACAAGGATTCTGATATACACCTTTATTTTGCAGTTTCTCACCGCCAGGTGTGATGACCTCACGTGATCGAAGGCGTACCGAGCGTTGAGGCTAAGCCCTTTGGGGCAAGTGTCTTCTCCACCTCCCGAATATGATTGGCCAATTCATTTCTATCTGGACGTCCTCAGATAAGTTCAACCCTTCCCTTCTTCCCTCCCTACAATTTGATCAGAAGTATATCTTCATTATCCTCATCTTGCAAATGCCATCAACATTGATCCCCGGTGTTCAATTCTTGGTCTATTGCTTGTAAGAAGATGGAACACTCTTTCGAGCGCAGTTCTGGAGCGGTGACATCCCAATTCATCTTAAAGTCCGACCAGATTGCTGCACTCAATGTCCAACGATTCTCCAGCCATCACTGGCATTTTGACTTGGAATTCATCGGGAATCATCAATGTAGTCGCGTTTGGGTATGTGCTTACTCGTTCCATCTCCAATTGCCTTCCGCTAACATCAATTCAAGGACCCTGTGAATGCAAAGTTTGAAGCTTGCTTCATACCATTCATTGCCAGCATTCCAGCGGTCATCAGCGCCTTGATTATTCTCGGGCTTCTGATAAAACTACTACCAATCCGTCGTTTATCGCCATCGTGCCTTCGATCGTTTGTGGAGGAGCCAGAGGAGAAGTCCGAAGAGCTGGAAAATGGGCGCCGGCCGCACGTGTTCCCACGCATGACATGGTGTTTGTTGGGTATATCAATCATCGGTGCATTGCTACAGCTATCATCGATATACTATACTGACTTTCACCTACATCAAAACTTCCAATTAATAATGATATTTCCTACGATATCTTGGGTTGTGGCATGCCTCCTCATTGCTATTCTTCCGCCAGCAAAAACACCGAAATCTTTACTCCTGCTCTACCTCAGCATTTTCGTCTCACAGTACTTTGTTTTGCTTGATCAATTCTCGACTTTGAGTCTAACAGGCAGTCCTTTGGTGTATTCTTGGGTGGCTACCATCTCAGCAATACTTATCATTCTTCAGATGCCTATGCGTGATCCATCCCTCGGTAACGATCGAATCAGCCCAGCGTTCAGTGCGCCAAGCGATCTGCTTCGAAGCCCAGAGGATAACTTGACCCTATGGCAATTCATGAGCGTGTCTTGGATGTCACCCCTCATATCAACAGGAAGTTCTAGACAGTTGAACGAAGACGACGTTTGGAAACTCAGCTACCAATTTCAGCACAGGGTACTGCATGAGAAGTTTAGAGATACGAGTGGCTCGGTACTAAAAAAACTTATTGACGTTACAGGTATCGATCTTGTTATTCTCGGTTCTTTGGGTATTTACAAATCAATGTCGGGTAAGCATGTGGCTCTTCCACTTATAAAACTAGAAAATTCATCATTGACACCTTAAAGATATCGCTGCGCCCCTACTTCTCCAGAAAATACTCGCCAGTATGGAGAGCCCATTAGCTCCGAAGCAGGCTACATTGACCTACTCTATTATCGCACTTACAATTCGATTGGTGTCTGCCCAGTGCGGTGTGTTTACGACCTGGTATGGTAGGCGTTCTTATGAGAGATCCCGAGGAGTTTTGATTACCATGCTTTTTGAAAAATCATTGTCAAGAAAAACAGTAAGTATAAGTACAAAGCCCAAGGAGGATGAACATGCAAATGGGGCAACCAATGGAGTTGTTTCTAATGCTGGAACGAAAGAGCCTTCACCTTCATGGTGGAAGAAGGGATTCAATATTATGGTAAAGCCTTTTCTTTCACGTGGTCTGCGAACCAAAGAACCCAAAAATTCAAAAGAGCCGGCCACGACGGGCAAAATCTTGAACTTGATGAGGTTAGACTGCTTTTCCAATTATATAGAATCTTCATTAACAATCCTTGCAGAGGAGATGCTTATGAAGTTGCCCAAAGGTAAGACTTGATTCCGAAGACTATTTGCTTACCTTGCTAACATCCAACCAAGATTCTGGGAATTTGATGATTTTATTACTCAACCTCTAGGATTAATTCTTTCGGTTATTGCTGTCTGGAAGCTTCTTGGATGGCCCTGTTTTATTGGAGTTATAGCTGTTCTCATAGGTCAAGCTCTCAATGTTTTGGTGCTGAAGGCTCTTTTGTATTACGAGAGACAAAGGAGAAAGGCCTCTGACACCAAACTCCACAAAATTACTCAGCTCGTTGAATCAATCAGGTACGCTCATTTACCTGCTCAAACTAGAATTCTCTGCAGTCAAAACTGAATTCTGTTAACTAATTCTTTTAGACATCTGCGATGGTACGGTTGGCAGGATATTTGGCTTGCCCGCATTATGGAAGCAAGGCAGAACGAATTATGGCTTCGTATTATCACCAAGGTTTGGGGCACGCTTATGTCTTTCGTCTATATGTTCTCAAGTTCGATGTTTCCTGTAATAGCCTTTTGGGCCTATTGCGTTTGGGCAGGTCAGCCATTACGTGTTGATGTGGCGTTTCCTGCTCTTCAATTATTTAATCTGGTTGAATACGGACTACAAACCGTGCCAAACCTGGTTACAACTCTGCTCAATGCCCGGATAGCTATGGGGCGTATCGAGGATTTCATGAAAGAACCAGATAAACCAGAGCTAGACACAAATCAAGGGTTAGATGAGCGACTCGAGATGAATGATGCCTCATTTGCTTGGCCAGGAGCTACAGATCCTGTCTTGCGAAAAATGACAGTCTCATTCCCATCTGGACTATCGCTTATTTATGGGGAGGTGGCTTCCGGGAAGACAGCCCTACTACAAGCTCTCCTCGGCGAGCTTGATCATGTGAGTGGTGTATACAGACCTGTGAATGAAATGGTTGGCTATTGCGCTCAAACACCATGGCTTCAAAGCATGAGTATTAGGGACAACATTCTATTTTCTGCTCCATATCAGGAAAGTCGATACAAACAAGTGTTAGATGCCTGTGCTTTAATTCCAGACATGGTGAATTTCAAGAATGGTGATTTATCCTTAATCGGCGAGAATGGAATTGGACTTTCAGGTGGACAAAGAGCTCGCGTCGCGTTGGCACGAGCCATTTACTCTAATGCAAAAATACTGTTTCTCGATGATCCTCTTTCTGCACTTGACCACCACACAGCGGAATCAGTCGTAAAGAAATGTCTAACTGGTTCGTTGGCGGAGGGAAGAACAATATTGCTAGTGACCCATCGCACGGATTTGTGTCGAGGAATAGAACAGCAGATCATTCGAATGACAAATGGAACGGCAGAAGTATTTGATTCCGAATCTATACCGTCTGAGTTGCTACACACAGTAAAACCGTCGCATTCTGCAGCCGAAGAGCAAAGGGACGACGAAGATCAAACAGCCACAGCAATGCCTGAGAAGTTTATGGAAGATGAACACAGAGAACATGGCGGTATCAAAGCTTCAGTATACTGGGAATATATCAAAGCAGGAAAGTTGAGGTACTGGGCTTTAACTTTAGTGGTCTTGACTGCTGTTCGACTATTCGATATTGCCGAAACTTGGTTTCTCAAGGCCTGGGGAGAAGCATACGACGGACCACGAAAACCATCTAGAGATCCCTTGAGTCGACTCCCTTCTCCAGGAACCAATATTCAGCCATGGTTGCTTGTGTTTTTCCTCATCGGTCTTGCTCAATCGGTTACTTTCATTTTTTTTCATGCCTCTACACAATTGATGATCTATACGGCTGGTAAAACCATCTTTGAGAGAGTGATGACGAAAGTAGTTCATGCTACATTCCGCTTCTACGATGTGACGCCCGCCGGACGTTTGATGAATCGCATGACATCAGACATTACGGTCATTGATGGAAACCTGAGCTCTCACTTCACATCATTCGCAATGTTGATGATCAGGTGGGTTATGTCTATTCTAGTCATCGGATCAATCACGCCGACCTTCCTGGCTTTTGCAATTATCCTTGTCATCACGGTTGTATTGATATATATCCAATTCCTACCCACATCTCAAAGTTTACGCCGTCTCGAAATGGTCTCTTTAACTCCGTTGATATCGAATTTCGGCCTGCTTACCGAAGGACTCGGCACCATACGTGCATTTTGTGCACAGCGTCGTTTTCAGGATCGAGTTATTGAAGTGACGGATATATTTCAAAGAATGGACCACTTTTATTGGTCACTCCAAGCATGGCTCCAATTTCGATTCGAGATACTGTCAGCCATCTCAACATTCCTCATGACAGTTATAGCCATCTATCAAAATATTTCACCAGGTCTCACAGCTTTCGTACTCTCTGCCGGCGCCCGGTTCGTGATATCCACTAAAGGGTTATGCCACTCGTATGGCCAACTACAAATGGAATTCGTTTCAGTCGAACGTGTCGTAGAACTCCTCCATCTGGACCAAGAGCCACCTGGCTATATCGATCCACCAGCTTATTGGCCACGCCTCGACGGCGACATAATTTTCGAAGACGTAACCATCAAATACGCGCCCCACCTCGACCCCTCCCTCAAAAATATCTCTCTAACCATCAAAGGCGGTTCCACCACAGCGCTCATCGGTCGCACCGGCAGCGGCAAATCCACGCTCGCTCTCTCCCTCCTCGCCACAACGCTCCCCACCACCGGCCGGATCCTCATCGACGGAATCGACATCGCCCAAGTGCAAACGCACGCCCTCCGAAAACGCATCACCTTCCTCGCCCAAGAACCCGTCCTCTTCCCCGGCACCATGCGCATGAATCTCGACCCTCTCGACGAACACTCCGACGACGAGTGCGCCGTCGTCCTCTCCAAAATCGCCGCCCGCCACCACTGGTCCCTGCAGACCCCCGTCGATTCCGGCGGCAAGAACCTGAGTCAGGGTCAGAGACAACTGGTGGGGCTGGCGCGCGCCCTGCTGCGTCGGAGCGCCATCATCGTCATGGACGAGGCCACCGCGAGCATCGATAAGGAGACCGCGGCGGAGATTCAAGAGATTATCCGCGAGGAGCTGGCGCAGAGCACCGTGGTGACGATTGCGCATCGCGTGGAGGCTGTGCGCGGGGCGGACTGGTGCGTTGTGCTGGAGAAGGGGGCGGTGAAGGAATTTGGAGAGGCGAGTCGGGTGGGGAAGATGGGCGTGCTGGTAGAGGATCAGATCGATACTCCTCCAAGTGGGAGTGGAGAATAGATAGATAGAAAATGGGAATTTGCGTTTGGGCGGGGAGGGGTGGGT
This sequence comes from Monilinia vaccinii-corymbosi, assembly GCA_017357885.1. Taxonomy (NCBI): domain Eukaryota; kingdom Fungi; phylum Ascomycota; class Leotiomycetes; order Helotiales; family Sclerotiniaceae; genus Monilinia; species Monilinia vaccinii-corymbosi. The sequence continues at coordinate 961,996 of CP063407.1, read as the reverse complement.
AAAGGAATGAATGTGAATGGCCTGGGAAGATCTGGAGAATAATGAATAATATGGATGGCGTTGGAAAGAAACAAACAAACAAACACGTTGGGTATTCCTTCTAGGGTTTTATTTTTTATATTTAGATGCTCGGTTATGAAAGAAATTGCAGATTGGATTGGATATTGTGGGTTAGTTAGAATCATATTATATCATCTCAATGTGGATTGGATTACGTCAATGAGTAAGTAGACTGCGATATACATTTACGAATGATAGCATGCATGCATCCCTTATGCCAACCAACACAAAAAAGAGACTGGTACATCATAAAGACGAACAAATAGCTAAAAAAAAAGGTACCCGGGGTGGAAGAGAACATATTCATTTATCTATCCCATGAAAAGTAAGTATATAAAGGCCTGATGGAAAATTGACCAAGAAACAAGTCATAATCTAAATCCAGAGCCGGATATCCCAACTGCGCCTGCGGCCCAAACTGAACAACCATAACAACTCCTTACTCCATCCATGTCACCAATATGGACCATCGCCTAACCCCAAGAAAGAAACATTTCTTCACCAGATGATACTCATCCTGGAGTACAACATGAAATGCAACGTCCTTCAACCAAAGCACAAAGCACCAATCATCAAAAAACAAAAAGAGCACACATCAAAATCTGAAAACTCACTTCCTGCCTCTAGCCAACAATTTATCGCCCAACTCAGCTACAGCTGCTCCCCAAGACACATGACTTCCATCACTCTTCTCCTTGACAGAATGACCCAATCTGTTAAGCAAGAATTCTCTCATCTTGGGTTCATTAAATCTCTCCCCGTAAACCACTTTTGCAACAGGAGAAATCTCCACGTCAAGTCCATCCTCCGTGCTGTGGCTGATCAAACTAAAGGCCAACTCAACCTTCGTGGTGAGAGGCGCAATGAGTAACATCGATTTGACAAGAATAGAGTTATCTGATGTCTTTGTGACGACAGTGGGACAGATAATGTTTAGTAAACGAACATCATCTACTACTTTTGCGGCCTTGTTCCAAGCGACGCCGACTAAATTTAGTAAAGTCTTGATTTCAGTATTTGATTGAGGTAACCCTCGCACGTGATCACGGATACACTGGAGGAGAAATTCCTTCTCAGGAGTGAGAGGTTTTGAATTGTACTCTCGATTGGCAGCGATATACCAAAGATCGATTCGTGAATTAGCCGGCGTCTTAGTATTGCTGGAAGCATTGAACTTGAATGCAGATGCGTCAAATACAAGCTCGATCTCCTTTCTATACGTCATTGAAGTCGTGGTTCCAGAAACACCGGTAATGGTCCATCCATGCTTCTTTTCGATGGCTTCTACTTTTGCTAGAATTTTGTTAGTGACGTTGATAGGCTATGAACAGCAATACGTACCCTTAAGTGCACTGATCTCACTAGAACTCCATCCACGACATTCCTCCCGAATCTTCTCTGCTTCACGTATTTCTTCCAAACAAGCCTCCTTCTTGGTAGTGCCTGCTTCAATCTCCGCTTCTCTTTCCTGAAGCTGTTTTTTCAAGCCCTCGATTATGTTCCTTTTGGCATCAACATCGGCTTCAACAGATATCAGCTGCTGTCGAGCTTCACTAAGCTCCTCAGGGTCACAACTAGCAATGTCTTCAGCAGCACTCTTCAAAATAGCCTCTTCATGTTGAAGTTTCTGAGCCTGCTTGATCATTTTTGGGAGTACAGACTCTAGAAGTGCTTGTTGTTTGTCAAGGATTTCTTCATCGTTGATCATACCTTCCGCACTTCTAACGAGTTCGTCCTTGACAGTCTCTAGCAATGTCGATCGCCATTCATACCACATGCCTTTGCTGAGCAGACGAGAATGAGTTTTGACATTCTTCAATTGATTGTCCATGACAATCTTCATGTCTGCTGGCGCAGAAATGTATTCGCGGAAAAGTGGAGGATTTTCTTCGAAAGTCTCGCTCTCAATCTCACGAACAGTTTTTCGACCATCTGATATGTACTTCTTGAGTTCATGACAAGCCTAGGTTTGTTAGCATGTCCCAGTCTCATCATAATAGGTTTTGGGGATGACTTACATGCTGGAACAATTCAAGCATAGGAATAGTGGCTGCACCCGCAGCAACACAATCTTCCAGAGAAACCTTAGTTTGGTCTGACAACCGATTTCTAATTGGCCCATCACTAGTACGCTTTGGTGCAACTGTATGCCTCCGTTTGGTAGTTGTCAATTCCATAAATCGGATGCTTGTCATGTTCAAAAAGTCTTGCAACTGCATGCGTTCTTGTTCGGGGTTGTTTTCTGGCAACTTTGGATACTCAACTGGTGCTGTTTCCTTGAATGGAATTGCCACAGGCTCGGCCAAGTTGACTGCATCCTTGAAACGGCCTTGATCACGTGGTGTCGTGATATTATCCTTGATAGGCGAGGTGCTGGTCGTGGGAGTGGTGGAAGTGACAGTCGGATCCTCCATACTCTTCCTGTTTGAACGGGTAAGTCGTCCAGTTGTTGTTTGTTCTTTGCTGGGTGGCCCCTGGAGATGGACGTTCTTCACAGGGCTGCCCTGATGATTTTTCAGTCGCTTCATACCGCCCTCATCTTCATCCGAGTCATCTTCATCCAATTCTGCGGGTCTTTTCCCTAGAAGTCCTATTGCAGCACCGGCATGCAAGCTCTTGCGACCTTTCATTGACTTCTTCTTGGGAGTGAGACTGTTGATCATTTCTTTGAGGTTCGAAGTTGCGTCTTTTTCTTCTCCTTCACCTTGATCCAGTTCACGCTCCATTATCTTGCGTCCGTTTTCACGATTTTCTTCTTGTTCTCGCTCCCGATCAACTTCTTCTTCCATGATACGAGGATCTTGGAACCGTACACCACGATTCAAGCCTGCTGGCTGGGTGGGCGTGAATGATCGTGCCTGTTCTCCAATCGATCCACGTCGGTCAAGTAATGCAGCAACCTTTGGCGAGCCTAGCCCTACCCTATCAAGGCCAATGCCAGTAGACATTCTTTTCTGCGGTGTCAAAATGAAGGTTGGTGTAGCAAGAGTCGTATTGCTATCTTGTTTGAACAACTTGTTGGGTGTTTGTTTTCTATCTGAAGATGTACGAGGAGTAGTAGATGGCTCTTTGAGGTGAGCTTTAAAGAGTCTCTTGGGCGATCCTGTTCGCATGAGAACATTTTTGGAGGGCGGAGTCTTGCCGGGGTGAGATGGTTGAGCAGGGTGCGGGGTGAGTTGCTTTTGTGGAGTAGCAGGCTTCCTGACTGGTGTTAACATTTTAGATTGAGGGGTAGACTTGGGTGTGGTAGAGACTCGCTCAGTGTTTCTACGAAGGCCCTTTTCTTTAAATCCAGCTGTGAAGCTCGGGCTGCCAGTTTCTGGTGCCACAGCCAAAGCATCGTAATTAACTGGTTTTGGTGGGGAATTGACGGGAACATCCACTCGAAATGGTGAGCTAGGAACATCTGTTTCCATCTCCATGATCTTTTTCGCTTGATTGCGATCTCCAGCATTCAATTGTGGCAGGATACCACCTAATGCTTTGGTCATTTCCATTCCAACGGTCGCATCCACATCCATATCCATTTCCTCGGTCTCATTTGTATTAGATGGCATGATACGACCAACGGCAGCAGTCATATCCATGTCCATATCCATACCCATTGTTTCATCAGCAGCTGAGGAATCCAAGCTTTCCCGGTCTCGGCTGGGTTTTGACTTTGGAGCCACGGATGATCGTCTCCTAGTTTTGGTTGCAGCTGGTTGAGACAACACGCCGCCAATTGCCGATGTCAAGTCCATGCTCATATCCTCGTCTTCGGATACTTCTTCTTCCTCCTCAACTGTATGAATGCCACCTACGGCGATAGTTAAGTCCATGGTCTGCTCACCGAATGCAGAATCCTCCCCTGTTGAGATTCTGCGGGTACTTTGACGACGGTGTGCTGCTTTAAGTTTCGCTCCAGGTTGACTGCTGGGAATGATGCCACCGAAAGCACGGGTTACGTCCATTGAAAGCTCATCATCTTCCCGTTGTTGGCCTGGCAAGATTCTACCAACTGCACTCGTCATATCCATATCCATGGTCATTTCTTCTCCATCCGATTGTTCGGCATCTGGCTGAACATCCTGCTTGACCGCTGATGTGAAAGGATTTGTATTCTCTTGGTCTCGCTGTGACTCCAAGGGCGCCTTCTTTGTCCATGGAGCAAAGGATGCGATGATCTCGTTGTCTTCACTCATTTTGGTATCTCCTTGCTCATCAAAACTCATCGCCTGTGTACCCGCTTGGTTTGCGGCCCGCCTTAAGGATTGTTCTAGCATCGTATCTGAGCCAACACTGAAGGATGATTGAACAGATGCCATTGACATATTTGTTGTTTCTCCGCCATCCATGGTCATCCTGGTTCCATCATCATCATCTGAATCACTAGATGCAAATTCATCATCTTCAACATCCTCAGTACCCACGGAGCTTCCACTCATAGGACTGGATGAGAAAGCATCATTAGGGTCATTAAAATTCATGGGAGGTATGACTGAACTTCTTCGACGTTTCTTCTGGTGGAGTTCGCGTTGATGTTCTGGTGATCTATTCGTTGTATCATCTTCGATTGGTTCGGGTGGTGTTGATGGAGGTTCCGACGGATCTGAGCTAGGTGGTCCAGACTTTTGCTGGTGGGTGGTACCCACAGAACCCCCAGTAACGTTCGAGGCCCTACGGGTGGAGTTGGTAGAGTTTGAGGAAGTTGTTGAATCCTGGTATTCTATAACAACATCCCAAGTATGAAGTGTTGCTTCTGGTGCAAATGAAACACGTCGATTGGCCAAAGACTTGCGCCGGGCGTCTCGCCTGGAATCGACTTCCTTTTGCATAGCAACCCTCTCCTTCTCTTCCCTTTCCCTAGCTGCCGCTTGTTGTTCTTCCTCCGTTCTCAGCGCGACTCGATTATCATTGTTTGTTCTCGGTAAATCGACATGAAATGGATCCTCGAGAGCTTCAGCGCCCAAAGCTTTTGATTCAGTGTCAACACTGAAATCAATCAATGACTGGGATGCTGGAACAGGTGGTGAGGGTATTTTTGATTTTCTTGGGCTTGTTCTTCTATTAGGATTATGCGCTGGAATCTCACGTAGAGGAGGCATTGTGGGTTTCAAGATTGATCTTGGAGGTGGTTGAGGTATCGTAGCTATGGACTAGACATTTCTTTAGTTTATTTACTTGCAAGGTGGGCCAAACTCTTACCTTGCGCCTATTCCCAGTTGTATCTTTAAGTGCGTCCAATCCACCAGGACCAATACTCTTACTTCTCGATTTCTTTGCTGGCTTTTCAACTGGAGCTCTTTTCCCAGTAAGCGCCCCCAGTTCCGCTGTCATATTTTCTTTGTCGGCAGGTAATGCAGAAAGAGACTTTCGTGATTTGGGTCGACGAGTTGCAGGAAGAGTATTCTCCTTTGAGGAAGACATTTTGAAGGTATTCAAGTATCAATTGTATGAGATATCATAAAGTTTTCCCTATAAGTTAGTTGCGAAATTCGGGAAGGAAAGTGTGGAAATCTTGTCCAAGTGTTGCTATGCCGAAATGAAAGTAAACAAACAAGTCGCGTCTAAGTAAACGAAAATTTCGGATTAACTTCGGAGAGGTTGTTCCTGATCAACTCTCATTCAATCACCTGACCTTTACCATATCTCTCGCTTAGCGAATCCCTTAGCGGCACACACATTTCGAGAAAATTGCAAATTTCTGAACATTTAATCGACAATCCCATCGACGACCACCACGAATTTGCGATTTGCGATCCTTCGACCAAATATCGCAGCCATGGCCACCGAACTTACCGTACAATCGGAGCGCGCTTTCCAAAAGCAACCTCACATCTTCCTTAACTCCAAGTCGAAGACCAAGTCCAGCAAGGTTGGAAAGGGTGGCCGAAGATGGTACAAGGAAGTTGGATTGGGATTCAGAACCCCAAAGACCGCCATTGAAGGAAGCTACATTGGTATGTGGACTCTTTTAAGAAACTCTGGGAATGTGGAACGAGAGGCAGAACGCGATGCGAAAACTTACGACTGGGCTATTTCTATGTTGGATGGAGATTGAAGATGTTAAAGATGAATCGCGGAGGATCGCCAAAATCCAAATGGAGGGCGCGATGCTAACCAAAAATTACCCATAGACAAGAAGTGCCCATTCACCGGTCTCGTTTCCATCCGTGGTCGTATCTTGACCGGAACTGTTGTTTCCACCAAGATGCACCGTACCCTCATCATCCGCAGAGAATACCTCCACTTCATCCCAAAATACGCCAGATATGAGAAGAGACACAAGAACCTCGCTGCTCACGTTTCCCCAGCTTTCCGTGTTGAGGAGGGTGATCAAGTCACAGTTGGACAATGCAGACCATTGAGCAAGACCGTATGTACCAATTTGCGCACGCGCCTAGATTTTTCCTCGATGGAATTGAAACTTTCTCTGTCTGCAAATCAGACAGACTCAATAATGTGGCTAACAAAATTATCAATAGGTCCGTTTCAATGTTCTCCGTGTCCTTCCCCGAACTGGCAAGGCTGTCAAGTCTTTCAGCAAATTCTAAATGGGTTCTTTCGTACAATGGGTGTATGTGGTTTTCGGGATGCTGATCAGGAGGGTTGTGATCATATGAATACTGGGAAAGCAGCATGAAAATCATGTGCAGTAGCTACGAAAAGTAAATCAATGCCACGACGTTCCAGACACGAGATTGTGCGATTGTGCGCTCCTTCAAGCTTGGTGATGTGGACTGAATTTTTGATACATGATATAATCTGAACAAAAGGAACTTTGCCGCCGGTTTTCACGTGGAAGAAGAATGATTGCTGCTCCCACGAAGACGGAGAAGTGAGGTTTAACATACGGAGTCGTGATAGTCAATCAATATGGACCGAGATGCGTTGAGGATAATCATCATGTGATTTATCATTTACCATTGATATGATGGTGATAACGTGATCCACTCCCTCACACCGGATACATATATACCTTCTCGTTCTCGTTCTCGTTCCGGATGTCTATTCATCCAACCAGTTGATCCATCCCAATGAGGAATAATTAATTAATTCATTATATACAACCAACACCACAAGCTGGTACGAACGAAGGAATGAGTAGCCTCATCTCGTTTCTTTCTCTCTTATCTCCTTCGCATCCCTTTCATTGAATCTATCCCATCCATCACACTTCATTCATTCACCATATCCCATCATATAATGAAACCACCATCACTCAACACTTCCACCACCAAATCAACCACCAAATCTAGATGCAAATACTGCTCCTCCAGATCCAGATCCAAATCCACAGCCACAGCCACCATCCCAGATTCCAACCCCTTACCTGTACCCGATAAATATTCGACTGCGAAACCATGGTACCATACTACCATTGGAAACCGGTTGAGTCCCGAAGCACGTGAGCTATTGGAGAATTATAGTCGGATCCCGAAGGAGGAGGTGGATGCGCATGTTTATAAAATGGTGTGTTGTTATTTTTTTAACTTTCGTCTCTTATAATTCCGTCTAAACCTAAAAAAAGGGTCCTGTACCTTCTTCACCTACCGATCTATCTATCTATTCGTTTATCAACTTGAAGGAGAGTACTCTGTATAATATCTTGGGGGATTTGCGTAATGATACAACAAGAAGAAAGTTAACTAACCAACACCTTCTCCCCATAGCGCGATCTCCTCTGGTTTCAAACCCCTTACCCCTCCATCGGCAATTTTTCCTTTCTAACCTTGCGCCTGTTGACCCACCCACTCTATCCCCGCATCGTCGATATCCTTTCCACGCCCTCATCGCCAACTCATCCACCAGCCCTATTTCTCGATCTCGGTTGTTGCGTTGCTCAAGAGTAGGTTATTCATTTACCCCTTTCCTTTTAGTTTTAGTTCTAGCTTTAGTTCTAGTTCTAGTCCTTCTACTTCTACTTCTACCTCTACCTCTACTACTAACCCTCAATCAATAGACTCCGCTCCCTCGCCTACCATGCCTCTATTTCCCCAACTCAACTCTACGGCACAGACTACAACGCCTCATTCCTCAAATCTTCATTTAAAATCTTCAACGATCACTCGGCCGGCTACACGCTCCTTCCCGCCAATATCCTAGATCCCAATTTCTTTCTTCTAACCTGTAAGTATAATGGATGGTTTTATTTTTCTTCTTCACGGTTCCTCGTATGCAATCAATCACGTATGAAATATTCTGCCCTCCCCACCATTCTCCTCGTCATCCTTAGTATCCCCAACCCACACGACTTCATCTCGACCCCCCCCCCTCTCTCCAAAATCAAACCCCCCGGCCCTAACCTGCCCCCCAGTCCGCAACCTCATCCACAAATTCACCATCATTCACGCCGCCCTCTTCATGCACCTCTTCACCTGGGACCAACAACTCCACGTCTGCACCAACGTCGCGCGCCTCCTGCGCAACGAGGAAGGCGCCCTCTTCGTCGGGTGCATGGTCGGGAAGGTGGGCGGCGGCGAGGGCGAACAGGGTCGCTGGCTTCACGACGCGGATAGCTGGGTGAGGTTGTGGGGGGAGGTGTGGGAGCGCTTGGGTATGACGGGGAGTTGGAAGGTGCAGGGGGAGTTGAGGGGGTTGGTGGGGGAGGGAGGGGAAGGGGGGGGTGGCGTTGGTCTTTTTGAGTTTTCGGTTGAGAGGACGGGGGCGGGGGTGAGGGAGAGGGTGGGGGAGGAATAGGACTCGATGTTTAGTTGTGAAGGTGGAGAGTCGGAGGTAGCTGTGATGGATGATATGGGGCTGGGCTTCTCCAGCTTTCCTTTGGTTTTTTTTTGGTTTTGTAAGGGGGGAAGAGAGGAAGGAAGGAGGCATTTGGAGTAGGAGTATGGTGTTTTTTGATATGCATGTTAATATGTTTGTTAATATGTTGATATTCTACGTATATATCTGTATATGAAAGATTGATTTGAGGTGGTTTTTTTTCCCAAGGGTGTTGGTGTTGGTGTTTTAATGTTGGTTTTAATGTTAGTGTTGGTCAAGATGTAGATGTAGATTTAGATTTAGATGATTAAAAAAACGACGACTTCTGATATGTTTATTGGGGGTTGGGATGGTGGGCTTTTAGGTTGGTTGGTTGTATTGGTTGGGGGGGGGTTGTTGGTTGAATGGATGGATGGGTGAGTCAGTGAGTGAGTGAGTGGGTGGGTGAATGGATGAAAGAATGAAAGAGTGGATGGATATGGATGGATATGGATGAATCAATAGATGAGATGGATGGATAGACGAAATAATACAATTGTAATTGTGGAAATGGATGGATGGATGAATGAATTACTTGTTTGTTTGTTTTTTGGGAGGGGGGTTTCAGTCGTGGTTTATTGTAAGATTATAAAATATCATTATGGTATGATGGGAGAGGGAGAGCTGTATGTGAATTCTGCTAGTGGATGCGATAGATGTAATGAGATGAGATGGGATGGGTTAGGTGATGTGAGGTGAGGTGAGGTGTTGTGTTGTGTTGTGAAGTGAGGCGTTGTTGCATTGTTAGATGTTGTTAGATGAGATGTTATTAGATGTAGTAAGTTCAATAAGTATATGGATATCGATCCAGTCAGCCACTTCAAGTTTGTCTAACAGAGGTTCACCGTTGGAATGATGCGTGGTGGTGCAGAGACATTACATAAGATATGATATGATGTGATGAGATGAGATGAGATGAGATTCAATTGGCCCAAGGAGGACAATTCTTGTGAGACTTGGATGATTTGGTCGATGATTGGATTGGGGGAAAGATATTCTCAGGGCCATGGAAACTACTAATCCGATAATCGCTTTCGGAAAAGAAGCTGGAATGCAGCGCCATCACATCATAAGATCTCACCGACAATCCGCATTCCGAAGCTTGATGTAAGGCTCCTCAAACTTCCGATTGAATGGAAAATGACGGATGGACATTGATGAAATGCCGGAGTGCTTGCTCCAATCCGGCATGCACACATCTTATGATTAAACTACCCATCATCCAAATATATCTCGAGAAGGTGCGGGCTGCTTACTTCCTCCAAGATGGGCATTGCGGCACGGAATTTTCCCATGCCTCGACGGTGAGACCAAGAGTTGGTAATACCACTGCAGGCTTACTGCTGGGCATGCGAATAATGAAAAGTGCCAACATGTAAGTGGAGCTCAACCTCTGACGAGAGAAACTCCTTGGAGACGATAGACAGTTGGTCAATGCGAGTTTCGGGCCTTTGAAATGTGTCTTGTTCCAGATTCCAGAGAGGAAGAAGAGATATAAAGGAGAGGTCATGTTTCGACAATTTGATGCGGACCATCCGACATCCCAATTGCGATCTCGAATCTTCTCAGCGACCCAACATGCCAGCGCGTTCAAGTATATACATTGAATTATACACTCCGGCGGCTGAGAAGCCGGAAGCTCTCAGGATGTCACGACATACTGGAGGACATCGGCATGGACATGATACGGAGCCAGTCGCGGAGTCGAATGAACGTCCTCGCGATAAAAGGGGGGACAGCAGTTCAGCGAATGAAGTGGGAACGGGCCATGCTTCCGGTCTGGATCACGAAAAGTCGGTGGAGATTACTGGCACGGCTTGAGATTCGAGCTCGGCCCTGATCAACGGTTCATGTCGAGTAGATAGTGGGAGACGTCGCCGGGGAATTGGAGCTGGCACGTTCTGTTGATGTGGATCGATTGATGTACAACGAGAGCTGGTCTTATTATTGCCTTCAACTCGATCGGAGGTCTGGGGGATAGTGGATTCGGAATGGTGAGGAACAAAGTGGGGAGTTGGGTATGGATCAAGGGAAGAAAGGGAATAATGCTTCGCGTGAGTTGTCAAGAGACACGGGATGCAGTACTGAATCAAGCCCATCTCTTATCAGGTTAATACAACGACCAAGACTATGGAACTTTCCACGATCATTGCTGAAGAGAGTTGGGATATGATGTGCGGGTAGTGTTTCTGGGAGGTCAACTTGAGGTCAACTTGAGCCCAACATATATTGAATCTATTCGCGTTAGACTGTGTGAAGCTCTCTCTCAAGAGAGCAATGAAAAGACCTACAAGTATGTATTTGTATGTTGAGGATCCGAAGGATGGACAGATAGATCAGAAAAACAACACTGGAGAGGAACGACACGTGACTCTATTTTATTCTCCTAACACTTATATCATGTGACTTATATATGTTCTACAACAAATCCTCTTCCAGTCCACGAAATATAACCATGATCAATTGCAACTTTCCCATTCATCTATAATATCTCATTCTCATTCATCAGCCATGAATATCATTAACATTATCAACTTCTTCTCATTAGTGCTCTCTCTTCCCATCACCACCAGTGCTTTCTCACCCCAACAATATCCCATCGCGCCACCATCATCATCCTCATCATCCTCCTCATCCTCCTCTTCATCATCCCAAACACAACAATCTCTCCCTCAACCTCTAATTGGCTTCGGAACATGGAATCTAAACCTTTCCCCTGAAAACACCACCGAAGCAGTCGCCTACGCAATTGAGATCGGATATCGCCAAATTGATTGCGCAGCCGCGTATCAAAATGAAGTGGATGTAGGGAGAGGAATAAAAGAGGGATTGAAGAGGTCGGGATTGAAGAGGGAGGATCTTTGGATTACGAGTAAACTGTGGAATGACCGGTGTGTGATTTTCTCATGTGGATTTCGGTTTGGGACGTTGATCAGAGACTAATGATTTGATTTGGCACAAATGAAGTCATGGAGATTATGAGAATGTGGAAAAGGGATTAAATGAAACCCTTCAAGATCTTGGTCTGGGGTATTTGGATTTATATCTCATGCATTGGCCCATTGGATTTTCATCTGATGGATCCAAAAATCTCGATCATGTTCAAGTTCGTTCCTCCCCAATTCCCCTCCCTCTCCCCATCCGTAACTAATACCAGATAGACCTACAAATCTATGACTTCCATCCCCAAAAGCCGTGTTCGCAACATTGGAGTATCCAACTTCTCGCCCCTTCAACTAAAAAATGTCGTTTCCACGGGTATTCTACCATATACGCATCAAATGGAACTGCATCCCTATCTTCAGCAATCCGCTTGGGTCGCCACGCACAAAGCTATGGGGATAAGAATGACGGCTTATTCTCCATTGGGAAATACAAATCCTATCTATCATAAATCTTCATCCTCATCCTCATCCTCATCCCTAGAAGAAAAAGAAAAAGCCCCCCCTCTCCTCCAAAACAAAATCATCCTCGAAATTGCCGAGGCAAGAAATTGCACGCCAGCCCAGGTAGCTCTAAAATGGAATATCGGTAGGAGAATTAGTGTGATTCCTAAGAGTAGTCATAAGGAATGGATTGCGGAGAATTTGCAAGCTGAGAGGTGTCAATTGACGCGTGCGGATTTGACGAGATTGAGGTTTGTGGGGAGGAAATGGTTGAGTAGATTCAACAATCCGGGAGGGAGTTGGGGCGTTAGGCTTTTTGAAGGCTTGGATGGGGTTTAGGTCTTTTGGGCTTTTAGGCAGTTGTTGGAGATGTGAAAAGGGTAGGGGTCGGGGTAAAAAGGGTTGGGGTGGAGTGGACGTTGGGGTTGTGATAAGGTTATATGCTGGGCTGGTCTAGTTCCGATATGGAGTTAACATCTCAGTTCGTTGTTGTTGTTGTTGTTGTTCTAACATATCCAGCTTGCTGATTATCAATATGACAGACAGGAAGCCTTTTGGGATTTTGCAATCTAAACCTTTGAATCTCCTCGGAAACGAACGGAAATCTCGTTGATTTATCCGTACAACTCCCAAGATCGGTACCCGCTTGTTCTTCACATGATGAAGCCTCCCATGGTAAATCTGATCGATACTACGTCTCCCCGCTCAATGCGGGTGCACTTCCCCTATGATGGAAAAGATGTTCATCCGAAAAGCAATAAGAGTACTTAATGTACATATCCGGTCACACAACATTGTACTGTAAGCAGCTATCACTGTTTGTCGCATTTACGCACCGGGCATTCGAGTGTGTGATCGATCCAAAGTTAATCTTAATTACTCTTTATGACGAACATCCTGTTTATCTATCTCCGAATTTCTTGCTCCCGAGGAAGTTTCTTTCAACTTGGCTTAAACCTAGGCTTGGTGTTGTACGATGCGCAGTAGTGCGTCGGAGAGTATATAACCATCGTCTGCAGCCACGATGGAAAGTGTTTATTCTTTATTCATCCCATCTCCCGCAACAGATACTGGCTTGGGTTGTCTGCGGGTACAATGGCGAATCCTTGTTCGATATCTACTTTCCCTTTTCCGGATTTACCTGGTGCTTCGTTTCTCTCTGGCACAGCAGTACCGGTGTCTGATTATTCTGTTCAGACCCCTCAATCCGATTCTCACTGGGCTAGAGATATTACTGCACTTAGTTTTTGTAACGTGACGCTTACATATACACATCCCGGCCAAAATGATGTTATCAATGTGAAAGTCCTCATGCCGCCCTCCTCGTCCTGGAACGGTCGATTCCTAGGAACAGGCGGTAGCGGATTCGCCACGGGAAGTTTCGACGCCTCTCTCGCCTATTCCGTCTCAGAAGGATACGCTGCCGCCGGGACAGATGGTGGACACAGTAACTCCGGCTCCACTGTGTTTTCTGCTAAAGAGTGGGCATTGGTATCACCGGGCAATGTAAATCTCTATCTTCTCCAAGATTTCGCATCGGTTGGGTTGAATGATATGGCGATCATTGGGAAATCCATTGCGTCTTCTTATTATGGAAAGAAACCGGATTATTCCTATTGGAACGGATGTTCGACGGGAGGAAGGCAGGGCATGATGATGGCGCAGAGGTATCCGGAGGCCTATAATGGTATACTAGCTGCTGCGCCGGCAATCAATTGGGGGCAGTTTGTGATGGCGCAGTATTGGCCTCAGTTTGTTATGAATGTGCTGGGTATATATCCAAGCGCATGTGAACTGGATGGGATTACTGCTGCTGCAATCAAAGCATGTGATGCAATTGACGGTGTCGAAGATGGAATCGTAAGCGCACCCGATCTCTGCACTTTCAAAGCCAATGAGACAACAGGAGAAGAGGTCACTTGTCCCGATGGAAGCATAGCCACGATATCCGCAGGAGCCGCGCAAGTAGCACAAGCATCTTGGGACGGTCCAACTTCAGATGATGGCGAATTCCTCTGGTATGGATTGAATCCCTCCAGTCCACTCAGCAGCGGCCTCGCCACCACCTCTTGCAAAACCCCAAGCGCAGATTGTATAGGAGTACCCACGGGCATAACAGGCATATCTCTCGACTGGATAAATCTCTTCGTCCTCAAAAGGCCCTCTTCTCCTCTTCAAAACCTCACCCGCAAACAATATACCCGCATCTTCCACTCCTCGGTCCAACAATTCGCCTCAATCATCGACACTTCGGATCCCGATCTCAGCGTGTTCCGCGATGCCGGCGGCAAACTCATCAGCTGGCACGGGCTTTCCGATCCGTTCATCTTTCCTAACGGCACCTCTAGCTATTACGAGGAAGTCGAGGCGCGGGATGAGAATGTGAGGGATTATTATAGGTATTTTGAAGCGCCGGGGGTGCAGCATTGCTCGGGTGGCAATGGACCCTTTCCCGGGGATGCGCTGGGGGCTTTGGTTGATTGGGTGGAGCGGGGGGTGGCGCCGGATATTTTGGTTGCGAAAAGTTTGCCGGCTGAGGATGGGTCGGTGGTGCAGAGAAATCTGTGTGTTTACCCGTTGGTGGCGGCTTATTTGGGTGGGGATCCTACGGTCGCCAGTTCGTTTGAGTGTAGGGAGTCGTTTCAAACTGGCGGTGTGCGAGGGATGGGAGGAGTTTAGGGAATGCGGAGTGAGGAGGGGCATAATTTGTCTTTACAATGAGCAGTTTAATTTGGTGTTTGTTGTCTGATTGAATCTGGGGTTGCGGATATCTAATGCATCCATCGATGGTATCAACTTGTGCTGGGGATGGGCGGGAAGAGCGGCGTTGGGTAATGTGGTATGCAGTTATGGGGCGGGGCATAAGTTGATATAGATCAAAGGGGGCTACAATATGGTCATTGGGACTGGAAATGGAGCATAAGGCGCCGCAACAGCGGATGAGGAGTTACAATACTCAGCGTCGGAGCATATGGAAATTTGGAGGGACCGGTGGGCACTCCTATCATCAAGATTGGAAACGACCCCTCAAAGATTACAGCGATATCGCCTACGCCGAACGTCTCTGGATTCAATGGTTCTCAGAAGAATATAATTGGGGGCCTGTCTATGATTGCAAGACTTGGATGTATTGTTTTGAATAGAAATTTAAATTAAGTTGCAGCAAGCTTTATATTAATTCAACCCCTATATCTATGGATATGAACCATAAAACAGGAACCCAAATTTTTCTCCTAGTCAACTCTGAAGTTTATGTAACAGTGCGGAATCAAGACAGAGAATCATTCACACAAGTAAAGTTACTCAATGTTAAAATTCATTTCCCCTTGAGCCACAACTCTGATATCCAATGCTATAACAGTCAGTGGCTTGAATTATTAAAATGACTCTTCATTTCGGTTGACTTAAAACTCCGAGAACTTTCTTTAAACTTGAACTTCTTCCATCCTTGATTTACAACCTCAAACTCGATAATATCAACACAACTCCAAAACCAACACAACTTCAAAACTTCCACAAGTCCTGTACGATACTTCGCACTGTCAAACATCAGCACCGGAAAATACAACCCTACACAAGACATCCGAAAACAGACTTCACCATGTATGCCCAATACCTCATCGCTTTTACAGCTATCTTTGCTGCTATGTTCAACCTCTGTGCCGGCTTCTATATACCAGAACAGTCCGCCTCAGACGCCACAACATTGCCACTCGCTCCCAGACAAGAGGGCTTCACCTATTGCGTCCCAAACCAGGCAGGAAAATGTATCATCGCATACCTCGTGACGCCAGGAGCAAAGTCCCCTATTAGGATTGAACTATTCACCAGCGATTGCCAGAACATGATCGGCGGCAAATACAGCATAGATGAAAACGCCAGCCCCAATGACATCGAGACAACTTCCTACGCAACATCCCCGACCACTAAGTTTACAGTGAAGCACGCCAAGGAGGATAAGCCTGCGGACATAAAGGCAGATGGGACGAAGATGGTAGATTGGGTCCGTGCAGATAGGGAGGGAAAGAGAATTTGGACCACAAATTTCGTCTGTCATATGCTTTGAAGACCGATAGCATGGAGGTCCGTAGCCGAGAGGTTGGGGGGCAGTTGATGGATGCATCACGATGCGGGTCGTCGTTGCAATATAGTCATTGTAGTCTGGGGCAGAGAGGCGAGGATTGAAGGTCTACTGTCAAAGATCTCGGGTATCAATGGATTGATCACGTAACACAATATTACAATCGTTGCTTTTCACATGCTTTTTCCCAGTCTTTCCGAGTAGCATTGATTTTCTTGTCTTTGAGTCTATTTAATACACAAGTGATCCTCTAATACTTTTTACCTACTTCTTAATTTAAGTGATTTGTTATTACTACTGGCGCCGGAAAAGAGTGAATCTCGCTTACAACAAACCATCCAGGAGTCATGATATGTGAGCCATTCACTATCAAGACTGAGAATCATATCTTTGATGTGGAGAGAGCGTTTTAAGATTGGAGTAATCAAGCCGGCAATTCAGGAGATTAACTCATAACTCCTTCAAAGGACTTTCAATCAGCCCACAAACATACATCCCACAATCCTCAAAGCTATAATAACCCACTCAGTCTCCAGACACACTTTTCCAAAGTCCAAATTCAAAGTGGCCCGCAAAAACACACAATCAAAGACCAAGAAATCAACAAAGAATCCAACATGTTACAAACCATCCTCATCTTCAGCGCGAGAACATGCATGTTCCTTATAAATATAGAGCACGGAAACCCTCCTCACCGGCCGGCATATAGTCGATCTCTCCATCCACAAACGGAAATGCAACGCCTAGACAACCATGAATGGGGTTTTTCATTAGACGATTTGCACATGATGGCAAAATTTGAAACTCCTCATCATCATTTGTAGGGTTAACGTCCCCAGCGATTTCGAAGTCTGATGGAGCTTTGAGAATGCACGTGATCGGGCCCAATGATTGAGGACTTACCCATACGCTCTTGTCACTCAAAAGTGGGATGTATGGAGGTTATCAGCGTGGCACATGAGCGTCTAGATCGATAACGGTGATCTACCCGCATAATACCATCTCAAATCTAAAGCTGGGGAACCCATGGCCAAGAGAACTTACCGAAATAAATTTTGGTCGTTGCTCCATCCCTAAGCATTAGGATAATAGTCGGCATCAAAGCTTCTCTCATGAATCGTGTATCATCATAGAAAAGTTTCTTCCACCACAACGCCTCCGCAGCAAGTGCTGTTCCATGGTATTAGTTCTTTACTGGAGATAATATCCATGGAAATCAATACAACCATCGCGGTGGCGCAACTGAGCATTCTTGGCACGATTTCTTCTGTTTCTTGCATGTGCATATCAGCTTCACTTCCTCAAAGGGCTCTGGATCAATGGAGAAAAACACATTCAAGCCTAACACAGACCTCAAGATCTATCAGGATCTTTCTCGAGTCTACAAGGGGGCACGGGTACTATTGATCAAAACCTTTCGCTAGCGTATGGAGGCCTGAAGTTGTGTCGTTGCACAGATTGGAGTGCTTGAACAAAAGAAGTGGCGGGAGATGTTATGAATCTATGTTCTGATAGATCGAGGCTAGCGAGAAGTTTGATTCTGGTGCTCCTTTACTTGGCGATTCTTGAAAGAATTCGTATACATGCCATTATGGAGCCTAGTGCTTCGCCATTGAAGTATGGTTCAACCTTTTCTTCAACGGATTATCCTCAAGTTCCCCGGATATCTGCGATAAAACTTCCAGATTACGGCGTGATTATTTCGCGTTGCACCCTTCATTACTTTTCATACTCCCAAAACCCCAGCACGCATTTACGACGTTTAGATACTCCGATAAAATCCATACGGAATAATTTTAATTCTGCTCCATTTTAAGAGATTCGGCTGCTATCTCAGCTTTGACTATCATCTAACCGAACTCCTTTTCACCGGTCGAAGTCCATCTGTGTCTGCTTACTCCCATTCAACTACATCAAGATGCTCCTCCGCGCGTTTTCTCTATGGTTCTCTCTCAATTTCCTCCACTCTCTCGCGTCTCCGCACCCCTCTGGAACCGAGTTTTTGAATTCAACTACGAGTGTTTTTTCATCTACTAGAAACCACCCCGGTAACACCACATTCAAAGAAATACCTTGTACTCTCGGAATTCCCGTTGTCGGATGCACCTGTGTCTACATAGT
The DNA here is from genome assembly GCA_017357885.1 of Monilinia vaccinii-corymbosi. NCBI lineage: Eukaryota > Fungi > Ascomycota > Leotiomycetes > Helotiales > Sclerotiniaceae > Monilinia > Monilinia vaccinii-corymbosi. The sequence goes on along the minus strand of CP063407.1, from coordinate 943,606 downwards.
CAATGAAGCGAGCAACACTTTCGACTTCATAGTCTGGAGCCAGTTTTGCGTCTTCAAGGCATTAGAGTAGAAAAGTCTTCCATTTAACCTGGACAACGTCATCGTGCGCGAAAAGTGCTGCTGAATGGCAACATCTCGGCACATAGCGTGGAAACGCTTCTTGACCCCTACCATTCGTATATTTGGCACAAAAGTGTATATCTCCCATGAGCAACACCAGTCAGACATGCGGACAATCAACTTATTGGAATGAATCAGTTTGCAAACTGCGTAGTATCGGTGTTAAGCAAACGTTTCTATGATGTTGTGCCAGGCGTTGCAACTACCCAACCCCTCAGCTCCATGTTCCATCACTCGTGTCTTCCATATATAACGCAATAGCCGATCTCCATAGTTCTAGTGCGGAAATGCAAGTGTCTGCGGAGGCGGCAATGGAGGCGTACGAGTAGCTTCAAACGATCTTGATCCGAATCGGCAAGGGCCCGTTTAAATTAGATGAAATAGTGGAGAATGCTCCGTCAATTATGCAATATCACACTGTTTTTGTCATTTTTCGAATAACTTGCATGGAATTTTATCACAGTGCCAGTGTTTAACGGTTGATGTGATGGAGATATTGGCCTTTGACAACAAGGCCTCTAGAGGAGATATCCAAAGAAACCCACAGTTAATACGTAACTGAAATTCCTCCTCAGTGGCTAGATCACAGTCGAAAGCAGATGTGATATGGCTGCACAAATTTCCAAGGCAATAAATCATATTCCTTCCCTCCGCAGTACTGTAGAATCGAATTCTGCAGTATCGAAAAAAGCCGTGCTCATAATTAACCCATTGCGTTTTTATTCGCACGTGCAAAAACTTAAAGACTTCACGTCTTTCGTGATAAGTTGAAACCCTGAATCCCCCCCCCCACCGACGAGCCACACCCTCGGTAGTATCCACTAATAAAAAGCCAACACACTTCACTAACGACTTCTCTTTCGCTGCATTCTCCTGCAGGCTTCCACTTAAATATGCAAGAAATTGCCAAGCGGATTTGCTTCTATGATCGATTTTATGAACGCATCCGGAACACAAATGCGGGTCCCGGTTTGTAAGACATCTTGCGTCTGAGAAACAAGTGGAAAGCTGCGGAGCTACTTACTTGCCAGTTGATTGTGATGAACGAAGATTCCGGAATTTGTCGATCGGTCTTCCAAGAAATACTGGGAGGAATTACTTGAGAAGCAACGTTAAATCATGGAGGATGACAATCAACCAAAGGTGATTGCACCATCAAACTTGTATGTAGTCGAGGAACTAGGCTCTTACGTTGATGCAGGAGAGCCGGAACTAGATGTGCGTGGTTTTCTTTTCTCTCTCCAGAACTGGCTCGGACGTGAGGACTAACTAGAATCTGAAGTTGGGATCCGATGCAGATTCTGCTCTTGCTGGCATGAGCTCAAGGTAAAGTTGGGAGATGACTATATTTCAAATCCATTTAACGATATGCACAAAGGAGTTCTAATTTCACGGTCGAATCGGAGTTGTATCGACATATCGAAGAAAATGGAAGAACCTATCATCGTTACAAGCATGGTCGTAAGTAGTCCTTCCTGGAAAAGTGTATTCTTAGGAGCGCACACTGACCATTCTGCAAACAGAATACCCGCTGCCAAATGATACAGTAAGTCCGGGCACTCCAAATATAGCGTGCAGATACCACTGGCTAACAAGATACACGATAATCAGCTAGAACAGGATAGGCTTGGTACGTGTTCGTATATCATCCAGGGTCGTGAACTGGTGAAAAAGAGCTGAATCTGACAACCATTAGAGTATCAGCACCGACTGTTGCGAATGACTATTGACGGAAAGTTATTTGTGTCGCCAATCGATACGGAGCGTCCCATAAATGTACTTGATGTTGCCACTGGGACTGGAATCTGGGCAGTTGAATTTGGTAATTTCTCTCTTCTCGGGATGCCATCCGCACATGATTCTGACGATAATCACGTAGCAGATGAATATCCAAATTCCACGGTCATCGGTACCGATCTGAGCCCCATCCAGCCGCATTAGTAGGTCTCGACGAAGGTCCCGCTTCCAATTCTCCCCAGATCATTAACGCAGATATCGCAAGTGTCCCGCCGAATTGCTCGTTCCGAATTGAGGACGCGGAAGATCCTTGGACCTTTGGCGATCTCAGGTTCGATTTCATCCACGCGAGCGCATTTTTATCCTGCTTTCGCATTCCCAAGACGGTTTTCGCGTCTGCGTTTGAGGCTCTCGCGCCGGGAGGCTATCTTGAGCTGCGAGATCCGATCTTCCCCTTCAAATATGCCTCTCCGCCTCCGCAGAATTGCGCGTTGGTAAGGTGGAATGAGATGATCGTAGAGGCCAGTACGAAGGCTGGCCGGCCGTGGACAAATGGCCCTCATTACAAGAGGTGGTTGGAAGAAATTGGATTTGTCGATGTTGTGGAGCGAAGGGAATATGCACCGCTGAGTCCATGGGCTAAAGGGCAGAGAAACAAAGTATTGAGTGTATGGGTCCAGAGAAATCTGTTGATGGGTCTCGAAGCACTGAGCATGGCACTTTTTACAAGGGTTTTGGGAATGAGAAAGGAACAGGTGAAGGAGTTACTGGTCGCCGTGAAGGCAGACATCGAAAACACGAAGATACATTGTTACTCTGAAGGGCGAGTGATGGTTTCCCGCAACACTCCTTGCGTTGAGCTAAACGGAAACTATAAGCTAATACGTCGAACTTAGGGTCCTGGTGTACGGCAGAAAGCTGTAGAGAAAGAAGTTCGTGGGTGTTAGAGATTCTTGCGGGTTAATGCATGCAGTTCGCATCTGCAATGCTTCTGTACATATTCTCTCCAAAATTTTGGGTGGCCGTAGAATATCGTCTGAGCGGTGTGAATGGGTTCCGCCTCTGCCAATCATACCAGACAGATCCTCCGAGGCTCCGAAAGGTCACAATTTCCACATCAAGCTTTTGCGTTCTTCGCAAGTCGGGAATATCATGCTATGGTGCAAAGCGATCCGTTGGACGTGGTCCGATAGCTCTTGGGATGAAAGTCAAACGGAAAACTACATCCCAGATTCTGAATTTGAATCTGAGCGCCATTGGAATCGTAGTCTGTGGATTGATCATCTCTCGATATGATGAGGCATGAAAAGAGATGAAAAGGAGTGAAATTGTGGGTGTGGTTAGAATACCAATTACCCTACATGTACTCGTAGGTTTATTATCCGAATTTAGCTAGCAATATAGGGTAAACGACCCTAACTAAAACTTGAGAGCATTGAACCCCTGAGTTAACCGTATTCCGTTCGTCAAACATCCCACAATTGCATTGCATACTCCCAAATCCATAACTTCAATATTATCTTACAATTTCTCCCATCAAAAATTGAATTTCATTGCCTTTCCCCCTATCCAATTAACCCAATCCTCTCCCTACAATAATTACCATCCACCCCACACACCTCTAAACCCCTTCAACATGCATATTCGCCCCATTTCCTTTCCCCAATCCCAATCCCTCTCCATCCCCATCCCCATCCCTCAGCATCTCCTTCAACTGATTCGATCTTCGCCATCGAGGTACCGTATCCTTGAACGCCCCTCTAATTATATCGCCCTCAAAAAGCGTATGAATTCTCTCCAGCGGAACATTCCTCGTCTCCGGCACACAAACAACCGCATACCCAGTCATCAGGACGCAGCAGCCTCCAAAAAGTAGGAATGTCCCATATGTAATCCCACTCAACATAAACGGCGTGATCTTCGAGATCAGGAAGTTGAACAGCCACTGCGTTGCAATGGCGAGCGCCATGCTTAAACTGCGCAGATGGTTGGGGGAACACTCGGAGCTGAGGACGAAGGGGATGGGTCCCCAGCCAAAGGAATAGAAGACCACGAACAGGTAGATGCAAATGATGGCAAAGATGGAATTTCCATTCAGGGGAGCTCCATCCACTGGCGGATTGACAGCCTGGTTGATTCCAATGTAGAACATGGCAAAGGCCTGCCCGAGCCCCCCAATGATCAACGACCATTTTCTCCCCAACTGCTCAGTCGCAAACATCAATCCCAAGGCCGTAACAAAAACCTTCACCACGCCATAGATGCCCGTTGCGAAAAGCCCCGCCGAGGTACCCGTGAGGCCAACCGTCGAGAAGATTTGCGGAGAGTAGTAATTAATACTATTCGTCCCCGTCCACTGTTGCCAGAACTGCAGTATGGCGGCCATAGACACGGCATACAACGAAGCTTTATGGGAAATCGTAAGTTTCACTTGTCGAAGGAGGCTTAACTTTTCTTTGCCGTGAAAATCGGCGATGATTTCGTTATATTCGCGTTCGATGAGGGGGTCATCGGGAGAGCGGCGACGCACGTGAGAGAGTGCCAGGAGAGCCTCTTCGTGGCGGTCTTTTTCCACGAGCCAGCGGGGACTTTCATTTTGGAAAAAGAGTCCAAGGCCGAGGAAGAGACCAGGGAGCATTTGGAGGGCGAAGGGGATGCGCCATTTGAGGGGGTCGTTGCCGGCCATGTTTTTGTTGATGCCGTAGTTTATGAAGTACGCGAGCATTATACCTGTTCTAGAAGCTTGTTATTAGCTCGAGCTTCTGCCCACTTCATTCCATTTCATGGATGGGATAGAGGAATTCACAAAGGAAGAGTAATTGAAGTGTAGCAAATGACACCCGAGGGGAACATACACATTAAACAACTGCATACATCCCACACACCTTCCCCTAATCCCCTTGCTCGCATTCTCCCCAACATAAGTCGGCACAACCGCACTCACCAACCCTACCCCAAATCCCCCAATAAACCTCCCGACATAAAGCTGTCCCAAACTCGTCGTTCCAATCCCACTCGCAGTCTGTATGACACTCCCCAGCAGAAAGACGAAATCCGCCACAAACAAAGCCTTTTTACGCCCAAACACATCACTGATATAGAAACTCGACATTGCGCCAAAGAAGCATCCACCTTGTAAAACCGAAACAATATTCCCCGAAAGATTTGTAAAGGTGGAGGATTTGGGGTCGAGACCGAAGGAATCTTGGAAGGAGGACATGGTGAGGATCCCGCCGATGAGGCCGGTGTCCCAGCCGAAGAACATTCCCCCAAAGGAAGCGATAATGGTGAGAAAATATGCGTTGCGATTCATGGATAGATCGTCCATGAATTGACGATAGCGCGAGGGAGAGGGAGAGGGAGAAGCACTGGTACTGGCACTGGTACTCGAAGGACCAGGAGTGTGTAATGTTGACATTCTGGCGATAGTTTGTATACGCTGGTCAAACCTTTACAATTGACGTATACCAAAAATATAGCAGAAACGAATAGAGATAGAAAGCGATCATGAAAAACAAACTCGAGGGATAAACATCAAGCAATTGATGATGAAGGGGGGCTCTTCAACTTACTCCCCTCCTCTACTTGTACTCTCCCCTCTCCTTCCCAAAGCAAATGCTAAATATTGGATCGGCCCATAACGTAATCTGAAGAGGAAGATCTGTTGGATGGATGGACGGATATATAAGTAAACCACTCTTCCAATTAGCCTATGCAGAAGGATCTGACCATTCAGAAGAAGGCATTTCCCCTTCATTATCTACTGCCACCACCCCGAACCAACCTCAAAAATAGACTTTGTGTTCTCTAATCTCACAAATTTACAAAATCCTGTTTCATTAATGTATGAAGATCGATGAGTTTAAGATTTTTATCCCGTGTAGCAAAGTATCTAACCTTAAAGAAGATTGTCCTATATATGACCCTGCATATATTAGAGGGGGTCTAGTCGTGCCCGTTGCCGACTTTGCTATCCGTCTAAATACTCCACGCCAATGCTCGCTAGAAAGAAGAACCTTGATTCTACTTTCGGAAAGAAGTTGTAGCGAAGTGTCGGGGTTTGAAGGCGTTTGACGGGAATTTTATGATGTGGGCTCCGAGTCATGATATGATACTAAGAGGTAATCTTATACCCCACGGGGTAAAGAGCACTTACTGTACCGCTTTCCAACCGATCTCCAACAGTTGTTGCTCTTTGAAAGAGAACCGGGATTCCACATTTAGGAGCACGGCCCTGAAGATCGAAGATTCATGTAAAGTCAGTCTTCTATATCTGCAAATCTTGCGTCGGTTCGATGTCCGGTTCCAACTTAATCCCCCCCCAGTAAGGAAACTAGAGATTAGCCCCCCTTCGGTCCTCCCGTTCTCCCACGACCCCACTGAAACTATCCCTCTCTTCACTGTCGCTATGTGTACTGACTGTATTTGCGGGGCTATAAAGCGTGGGGACGGGAACGGGAACGGGAACAGTTTAGTGTATCCTCTATAAATAATAATGATATAATTATACAATTAGATCTAAATCCAAATTCGATTACTCGTAAAATACTATAGACGCCAAAAAAAAGTATTCTTAATTATATCGAGAGGCTTGTGTCGAGACCCCTTTACTTCCGGATAAGTCCGGAAAATCCGGGTATGAGTCACTCGGTGAGGTTGTAAACATGCCTACGCGAAAGTTGTAATGTTTATATGAGTGTTTAGATAAGATCGATCATGAATTAGCATTACTACTAGGACTACTACTACTATATATATCTGCACAATCAAACAAGAATAAGAAATCTCTTCAAAAAATATTCTCATTACATGTGATATCTATTATCAACAAGAGTCAGGTGCTTCACAGGACATCCATCTATCGACGTTTGTTACACGCCGAAGACTACCTGAGAAGCACGCCATACGTATCTCCCGTATACGTACGAACCCAAAGAAAGCCAAGAGAAGACACAGTCCAATCTGCTCCTTCTCATCCCACCAAAACCTTCTACTCAGGAACAGGACAATGATCATAATTTCCATCGACATTGTTGCCCCACCATGTCGGGAACGGCTTGGCGACTCCAGCAGCCCCAAACACCGCAAACGACAAGATAAACAACACGGTTAAACTAGCACCATCCCAAGCCCCCGTGATCAAGTACGAATAATTCTTGAAGAAATTTGGACGGTAATTTCGGAGGTAGAGTTGGGTGAAGAGTCCCGCAATGATTTGGGTGAGGATGACGCAGGTTTGCGATTGATTATAGGGGATCATGCCGGCGTATTGAAGGAACTGGGGCATGTTGATTTCGGTAAGTTGAAAGTTGCGAATTTTGGGGATAAACTAGAGATTTATATTAGCCAAGAGCTCAAAAAGAGGGAGCGGGAGTTGGCGGCACTCACGATTATGATAATACGGTGGGCAATGACAAAAGCGGCTCCAATAATCATACCCAAAGGTACGATTGCGAATTTGGCTCCTGTTGTGTAGAGCTCCGTTGCTAGTGCCCAGGAAGCTGCGTTGGTATTAAAGGCTTGAATGTTGGCGCCACTCCAGGAACTATTGCCATTCCCGGTTGTGAGAAGTTCGCGGTTACCATTTACGATGGAAATCATAACGACGTAGTTGATGAAACCTCCTAGAATGGTACCATATACTTGAGTGAGAAACATGACACGTGGAGGAATTTTGACTGGGTGAAATGGTTAGTCTACTCAGTATGGATTTGCATATGGCAGGTGTATCGATACGTACGGTACTCGCCCATCTTTAGGTCGCCAGAAAGATTGACGGTGTTGTTGATAATATTATGCGACCAAGCCGCAAAATACATATTGCCAACCGGACGTCCAGGAAGCATGAGACCCGCCAACATCTTAGACAAGTTGTTTGTGGCGATACCATTTCCAAAACGAGCGTAAAGAATATTGCTCTGCCATAACGTCAGAACATTTGTTTTCGAAATCAGTAATTCACATGAGATACATACCAAGGGGGCGATAAAACATCCCACCAACAGCGCAACGATATACGCCCAAGCGGGAAGAGTAATGTTTTCTTTCAAAACGACAATGAGTCCAAGAAAGAAGCTGATCGCGAGGGTAGCGACGAACCACCACCATGGTGCGTCCTTGTAGGTTTTGGCCATGTACGCATGATGTGGATCTGCGAATACTCCCTCTCTTGAGCTCTTGAATGTGCGCACGACATCTCCTCCCCAAAATACACAGGTATGAGTAACCAAGGCACCGATCTGGTAGTTGAAAGGTCAGCCATGACACAATGTCAATCATGGACTTGGAGCACTTACAGCAGCGTTCGCCATGAGCATGGAATATGCAAAGCTTCCAGTCAAAGTAGGGCTACCATATTCTTCCAAAGCTGTATTGTTGAGTATACCATCGCTAAATACTTTGGCAATGGGGTATCTCGATCCACTTTGCGAGCGAAGTTGGGTCGACATAAATGGTTGCGCTTTTGAATCCCACGTATTGGTATAATAAATACCAAGCATGGCGAAAACGCAGACGAAGTATCCTGCGATGGTATGTAATTGCAACTTGAGAGGGAGAGAAGTGCTGAAAGATGTTATCTGCCAATTTCCATTGATTAGTTCTTTTCCTTCGGTTCAAAGTAACACCAAGAAAGTGTCCGACTTACATATTGCCAATCGAACGACAGCGTAAATAGTCCCAAGCCCTCATTATTCGTCGCACCACCGAACAGATTTGTAAGGACAGCCGCCTTACTCCCTGTGGCCTTGCTGGCCGCTAAGCATGGAATAGAAACGGAGTTTAACCAGGGGAAAATATATGCTGGGAAAAACTCGTATGTAAACATACTACCAAATGCGTACCAGAAGTATCTGAGGGGCTGGGAACTTTTTATATCTTGCCAGTGAAGTGCTTGCAGGGATTTGACTGTGGGTAGCGTGCCCCAGTATACGGATTCTGGGTGCCATACCATGATGGGACGAAGGATTCCGCAGAGTCCATATCCGAAGAGGCCTACTGAGATGACTGATAAGATGACGGTGGTTGCACTGAGAGGTATGTCATAGAAGAGATCTTGAGCTGCAAAGACCGTGACAGTTGCGGCAGCATTGGAGGCGGATGTGGCAGTGATGGCACAGATAGCGTGTTCCTTAAGATTCCAAGGACCATAGTTGAAGAAAGAGATGATTCGGATCCACAATGGCGGTGTGCCTTGTCCACCCTTTTCTCTCCACCGAGCTTCATATTTATCGCCGCGAGGAAGTAGATTCGCCCAAAATTTGCCGAGAAAGTAGGCGATCAGGACGATGAATGTACCTTGGACACTTATGGAGGTTGGTTTGAACTGAAAACGAAGGTCAGGTTACGTTGGTTCCCGAGGAAATTTCGATGATCACTCACCGAATAAATCTGAAACATAACCGCCTGAAATGACGAAAGACCAGTGGCCAATACAAGACTTCGAAAGCTCAAAGCAGGATCACCGTCATCTCTGAGCGGTATCAAGTGAGCCGCTACATCTGCACCAGTGACAATAATGACATCGTCACTATTATCATCTCTACTAACATCGGAGAGTTCTTTCGCCTCAATGACAGATGCATCTTTAGAAGTCTCTCGATCTCCAGCTGATATACGCAATTTCTCATTGATTCCCTTCTCATTGATTTCCTGGTGTGTGGGAATGGAATTGACGTGGCCATCGACGGGATTGGATGATCCCACGACAGAGATGTCGGTATTGGGGACTGGCATTTTGTCAGATTGACCGTGTCCGACTTTGCTTTGAGAAACAAGAGCACTTTGCAGCCAAAGAAGCTCTAGACAGTTGTTTGAGGCACACAGAAGAAGATCACGGGCACTTTGCACTCCATATATGGGTGTCTTCATAAACCCTTGCTGGTACCCATGCCCATGCAATATGGATTAATGAAGCTTCGATATCACAAGCACGATATCCCGTAGGAGCCGGATAAAGCAAGTAGATGCTGATGCGCTACCAGCTATCGCGCACGCCTTTTCAGCTTTGCTGGATATCCCAACTGGTTGCATGAATGCATAGTGCTTTCCCTACATATCAATCCGACAATTTGACTCTGCATCCTTGTTTCGATTCGAATAGAATAGAATAGGTATGCTGGTATTATTGCCACCTCGGAGGATGCTAACGGAAGCGATAGGATTGTACACAGGCTGCAAGAGACTGCCATGCTCGAATTGCGCTAAACCTTAAAGTAAGACTGGGCCCGCTAGGATCCAAGTTTGATGAAGGGTAAGGCTAGATCACATGAACATGAAATACTGTATGAGATGGCATGGATATCATGGATATCATTTCTTAAAATTCGAAGTCGAAGTCGAAGTCGACGTCGAAGTCAAAGGCAAAGTCCAACTCCAACTCCAAATCCAAATCCAACTTCAACTCCAACCCCAACTGTTGGTCGAACAATGTGAAATAGAAAAATAATAACAGAAGATGGTGTGATGATAAGGTTAATATCGAAGTGGATATTTGAGATTGCTAATCAACTTGGCAGTAGGCACGGTCGATATCAATCCAACATCTTATCTTTCAATGTTAACGGCCTGTCCGTTCTCCTTCAATAGCGAATCAATTCATCAATGGTAGAAAAAGCAAAAATGGATTGATCATCCCTCCAAAGAATATCTCCCCTAGCGCTGAAGGCATTGGTCTGCTATGGATCCGAACGATAGTGGTGATTGTAGTATAGTGTCGTATCGTATCGCCGCCTCTTGACTCTAGAAGGAGTGGGATATAAGGTCAATGTTACGATATGATACATACAGTGACTAATCATCATGGAAACACAACAATAGAGAGAGCCCACGATCATCTTATCTCAATCACCATTAAATTCCGATCACACATCCCCCGTACATTTTCACAGAGTGGAGGAACAAGAATAATTCGCTAAAGTCGCATTACCCTGGCTAGGTTATCGGCCGCCCAACCGAATGGACGACTAATCCCCATAATACGAAGTCCGTTATCGATATATCTGCTGAATGAATATGGGCCTTCCTTGTATGGAATGCCACTCTTGTGTGCGTTATAATCTACTGATAAGAATCTTTCAACAAGTTGATGATCTTAATGTTCTTATCTCGTCCACCAGGTGATCCAAGCAAATCTAAGGACATGCATATCTCAAATATTTCATAGATATCTTGGCAGTCCCGAGAGTTTGGCTACAAAAGAGAAGATAAAATAGTTAATCGTATTAAATAACTGAAAAGAAAACTATAAAACGATTGATCCACTTTGTACTCCTCGGACTCAAGGAACAAAAAAGAGTTCATCACAGGATTCAAATACTATTGAAGCTAGATTAAGATTAGAAGTTATTCCGAGATGATTTTCATAATTTAATATACTTTGAACGTGTTTAATTACTTTAATTATATTATAAAAAGCCTAGGACTAAATTATTCGGATCGGAATAGCTAATTTCCTTAAAATACTATTATTGTTTCTAATCATTTAGAAAAGAGTTAGGAACGTAAAGGATCACGAGTCAAAGTACCTAGAAGGGATTAGTACACGGTCTGGTCCGTCCTTCCCCGTTCTACTCGAGTACTTTTGGATTATTCCATAGAAACTGATTCGATTTGCAACTAATCGCAGATCCTAGATTTCCAACAGATAGACAGACCATGTGGAATGCCTAGGTTAATAGATGTGACGCTTGTGCCGTAAAGAGCTGAATGAACAGGGTCAGAAGGTTCCTTAGAATTTACTACTACCGCTACTAGCTACGGAACAGCGCTCCTATATATATTTTACATGAGGCGCACGTGCTCGCTAATCGAGCACGTGAGCTGTGTCAGCAAGCACGTGCGCCGGAGCGGCGGCTAGGCCGGCCGAAGCGTCAGAATCGTGACAATAGATAGCCGACTCTCACACCCAGCCTGACCATCAAACTTGCTGGAACACATCACGCTACCATATGCACAGCATCCTTCGAAGGACTGCATGTAACCACATATATGCGGTTCAAGAAGAACCTACTGCTCTTCGTTCACACTGAAGAATCTTCAAAATCAAGATATGGTCAAGCTTAACCCCCTTGCTGTAAGGTTACAGAGACGTGTATTTGCACAAATACAACATATCAAGAATATGAACTTTATATTGGAAGAAGATGCTCACTATGCAGGGAAACTAGTCAAGACTTGAATTTGAAGTGAGGGTCGCGATATTCTATTGGTGACCAGACGGCGGTAAATGTGTATCAAGATGACTATTTATAGTCTGGATTATAGTAGTCTTTCGTATATTCTTCAAACTAACTTTTATCATATTGAAAGCTTTTTACACCCGTTAATTATATCTCAGATTACTTGCAGAGTAAATACTTTCTATTTAAGAATCAACAGTGAATCTATAACGAAGTATATCTCTTGTTAGAGTTCTATCAATATCTATATACAATCTCGCTATCGAAATAGCACTTTTCTATATACTTTTGTTATAATCACGTGTGGAGGGCTCGCTACGCTCATGCTCTTGGCACACACATACTATAAATATATAGCTCTAGCATCATAGCACGATCTAAACTATTCCAATATAATAAGATTGAATCTCATTTCTCAAATTCCTATAGTATCAATTAATCTAATCCACAAGTCCTATCAGTATATCCAACATAAATTCTGCAATATGCTATACCGAGCCCTTCCAAGCTCGTCGTCGGAAATATTAAATCTAGAGTTAAATAAACACTATACAGGGTAGACTATCAGACCTATCTTGCACCGGTAAATCCCTATCTCGATCTGTATTTACGTCCATCCATCCATTTGCATGTATACCATACTCCGTACTCGAGTACTCGCGAACTGCTTACTATCGTCCAATCCCGATGAGTTTATATATAGAATATCTAAATCCTCTGTACTCTGTAGACAGCACAGCAAAAGCGGTAGGTAATTTGTACCGCATGAGGTTTTACCTGCTGGATGCTAGATCGGAAAGGTTACCTTCCGCAGATACGAAATGAATTGAAGAGCGGGGCGCGAGCAGCACGGCCGGGGGGATTTTGCATTCGGTAAGTTTATACATCCTGTTGAACTCTATGGGGTGGGGTAGATACCCTAATGTTCGGCTAAATATCCTGGGCTATCCTGGGCGGGGTGTTGTGGTTGAAGTGGGATGGATGGGTCATGTGATCATCGATTAGACTGTGTCAAAGTGCAGAGTTGTATGTTTTATCATGATCAAGAGCCATAACGTAAGTTTATTAACATGTATGTTGGAGTATTAGAGGTTAGGCCAATCTTAAGATGGGTGGAAATGTGGAAAGGTACATGTAATTTTATCATAGGTTACATGTTGAGCAAGTACTACTTGAAAAAGGTTTATGTTTCAATGGAATCTCCTCCATAGAGTGAGTAGTCGGAAGAAGCTCTTATTGTGTGGATAAGTTTAAAGCCTCTACGGAATACAAAGTTGGCTGGGATCTCAGTCTTGTGGTGGTCGTTGACTTGAAGCTTTTCATATTTGGAATAATGTAACCTATCTATCTAGCCATCGAATCACATAAGATCAAACAACACACGCGCATATTATCCCAAACCCATCACATGTCCCCTCGGTGCTACGACATCCTCACTGCAAAGCATGGATCGGTACATCCCCCCCGGTCGGCGCAAAACATCGATCAACAGCAACGGCATTATTTCCCCACCAGTTTGGAAACGTCACATTGGGGAGATTGAGACCAAATACCATGACCGTTTGCATGATCTGAGTACCGCAGTCAAGACCAACTCCAAGGAGGTAGTTGTATTTGCGGAACCAGACAGGATGATAGCGATATACGTAGCCCATGCTATTGAGTAGTTAGATTTTGTAATGCGAAGGAAAGGGATGAGAAGGGGGTGCAAGACAGCAAGGACGAGTACTCACAAAAACAACGAGAAGGCGGCACTAGTCATTAAATTCGTAGTTTGATAAACCGGAAACCATGTAGCTCCAAAGAACATCAACGTCGGATTGAATCTCTCCTCGACCTTCCACTGTGGTTTCCATTTATGCACGATAAACGTGAGGATGACAACTGCGGGACCAACGATAAATCCATAGTAGATCCAGGAGTATATGGAACCCTGCCCAAAAAATACTTTGGGGCCGAGGACTCCCCAGATTACGGAGAGAGAGTAGTAGTTACGGGTCTTGACGGCATTCCAGGCTTGAGAAGGTATTTCCCCGGTCAGTTTGGGGCCTTGAGTGTCTATGATGAACCCTGGGAGTGGGAGATTGATTAGTATTTGATCTTCTGAAGGGGAGAGGCACTTACTCATCACGCCATAGTTAATAAATGGGCCTAGAAGTGTTCCATACACTTGGCCGATAAACATTTCCTTTTCTGGAATCTTCATGTAGAAGCCGAATTTATAATCAGAGATCAAGTTGAGATTTTGTTCCAAGATTTGTCGACCGTAGACCATGCAAGTGAGAACTCCGAGAGGGTTTCCGGGGAACAGAGCTCCGGCGATGACTTCGGACAAGAATTGCATTCCTACCTGCATATTGGCGATACCCCAAAGTATACCGTTCGGGAATGTAAATGCACATGAGATGATGGCAATGACAACGAAACCCCTACAATGATCAATGAGCCGATGGAGAACATGACAGTGAAAAACGCGAGACTTACCACCAGGGAAGTTGCATTTCTCCTCCATAGAGCTGGGCAATGGATAGCGCAGTGCACACGAGCAACAAAAGCGCATACCACCAATGTGGAACACGAGGAAATATTTCCATAACCTTGAGATAAGGATCATCATAATTATCCCTTTTATTCCTGAAAGCATCTCTCATTCCACGGTAGGACGGAACACCATACCAAAGCACGGCGTAGAGCATAGCCCCAGTCGATGCAGCAAAGCCGAAGAAGAATTGAAGTGCATATGATGCCGACCAGTATGGTAGAGAATAAGAATCCATTGCTTCTTGGTTCAGTGTGAAATCTGAATTGAGTATTCGCGAGATATTATACTTTGCGCCGGTATTGTCCCATGTGCCCGAGCCCATAGGAGCAAAGCTTAAGGCGTTGAGAGTGTTGGAGAAATAAACAATAGGGTAGATCAACCAGCATGCAAGCATTGCCCCGGTGAACTGGTTCGCATTTGACCAAAGAGGTGTGTAAAGTGGTGAGAAAAAGCCGACATAGTTCCAGTCTAGGCTGAGATCGAGAAGTCCCTGGAGTGCTCATTAGTATGTATTACTGGCCACGTTGAAATCAATACAACATACAAAGCCAGTGTAGCCGGAGCCCATCACATACGCTTTCCAATGTCCATGACCAAAATAACAAATAAGTGGAAGAGAACCCAACATTGGAAAGATGACACTGGGAAACCATTCATAACAGAATGTAGCACACGCAACAATGGCGAAGAATTTGAGAGATTTCTTGGTGACGGCGGGATTCCTGTGCATAGCATTAAACAAAGACACATTGGGCAAGACTCCTGGATAATATATGTTTGGAGGTCGAACAAGAATATCACGAAAGAGTCCAGCAAATCCATATCCTATCATTTGAGTCGTAATCAGGAATAGAATTCCCCAACCAGCATGGATTTTGCGGCCATAGTACAATTCCATTGCAGAAAGTGGACCGAGGCCGTAAGCAGTATAGCACTTGTAGTTATGGTCAGCGAATGGAAACGTGATGTTGTCGATGGCCACAAGATATACTTACACTGCCCCAATATGCCACCACGATGAGAGCATGTTCTTTTGCGTTCCATGGCCCTGGATTGAGACTCCATTGGAACCCAAAAGTATTGAAAACTCGCTTTGGCAGGTAAGCAGCCATTGCAGCACCCATACCCCACGAAAGTAGTTGCACAGCATAACTTGTGAGGCTTATGGAGTAAGGCTTGAAGTAGTAGAATGAAGATACTCCACATCCAATGACCACCCAAAAGGTAGAGCAGAACCAGAAGCGAAACGTGAGAATCGGCTCCCTAATAGAACTATGAGTATCGAAATGGTTTCTAGTTTCACTTCAGTATGCACTTACGTAGGATCATTGTGCAGACTAACCGTCTTAGCCACCAGAGGGATTGGATAATCTTTCAGACGAGGATCAATGAAGGCGTCGTCTTCTCCGGGTGCGAAGTTCTTTTCGTCAGAGATGTCCTGAGAAGCTTTTGAGTCAAAGCCTTCCACCTCGATATCCGCGATCTTTTTTTCGGAGACAGGTGATTCTTTGGAGTCTTTGGAGTCTTGTGAGATAGGATCCCCGCCTTCTCCATGCACATTTATGGATTTCATCATAGAGCCAGCGGTGCCAGTAAAGAAAGGCTATCTGCAATGATTTCTCCGCAACAGAAATGCTTAGGGACTGCAAAGCTTATATAGAATGACTTGATATACCCCGGCCCGCGTCCATATCAATATCAAACGCAGGCCTTACCTATTATCTAAGGGCTTGGCCTTACAGCGTTAATTTGAAATGATTGCAATCGTCTCATTGGATTGTGTTGACTAACAGTTGATATTCCACATATTACGAATGCGATATCTTTGAATCGGGCGTGCATGCGCTTCAAATCCTATTGATAAGAATCGAAGTTAATATAATATAGCAGAACCTCGACTAAGAATAGCCTTGTTATAAGTTATTAATTTGAGATCAAGTTCTGATATATTCTCATAATTTTTAACATAAGAATGTTATTATCTTTAAGCTTATTAAACTTTTATATATCATTGATTTATATAATAATAAATAATAAAATTTATGTTAGATTTATATAATATTTATAACTAATTGTACTATATCGGGACTAATCTGAGAATATATATTAAGTTTAGGTTCAAATTCTACTAAAATCCTATATATACTTATTTTAAGCGTCAAAAAAAGTATCCTTACATCGAGGTTTCACTGTATTCCTTGACAGTTTTCAGCGCAACCTTTTTCCGATACGGTTAAACTTACCAATAGCAGACCTACTTGTCCAAATTTTCCGATCAAACAAGAGTCACAAGATGATGCTCTGCAAGCACATCTAATGGACATATGCTCAGCTTGAATGCTGAATTTACATTTATATGCATTAGATACGGGGTTACCGAGTAGTATGATGTACACTCTGGTGGGGCCAAATAGGAAAGAAAAAAAGCCCGCAGGTCATCAATAGGTAAAGTTTACCTGCACCATCAACTAACTACTTGTTGCCAGCAAGTTGGTGACTGAAAGATGGAAACTTAAAGCAAGTTGCGATAGACACTTTTGAACTCGGCGTTGCCTTGAATAGGAAGGTTTGATAAGATGTCTTCCTACATTTTCGATGTTGGTGGGCTGTTACTCAAGATAAGAGAACGAATGATATTGGAAGGAAAGCTTGAGGTAGAAAAAAGCCGCTCTTTTCTCGTCATTGTTGATTTTGTTTGGTGGAAAAAGTAACCCAGCCACTGCGTTGATAAGATATCGATGCAGATAATAGGAAAAAGAAAAACTGTTTGATGTTTGATCACCCGAAATGTATGTGAAAGGCTCGGTATAACTCGTTTACCACAGCCTCAGGCAAAAGGGGTCTGGCGAGATACTTATCATATTTCCATGAATTTTGAGCCATGGCATTTCTCATGATTTTCACGTGTGGAGTTTGTTTGTTAGTAACGGAGCAAGTTTGGAAGCAGTAAAAAGATTGCTCAAAATCAACAACGCAAGCACGTTGACGGTCTTGTTGAAATTCTTCAATCTACTCAAGGACTGGTTAACAGTAGAGAATTAAGAAAGTTAAGTTTTGTTCTCGCTAGTGCGCTAACGAAGTAAATAAGAATTTCCTTAAAATTATATTCTTCGCCAATGATTGGCGAATTTCCCGCCATGCACATGATGCACGACTTTTCAAGTGATTTGATTTCTTGAAGATGTTTTGTTTCACGTGTACTGTGTGCATGCCCCACCTTAGTTGAGGAGGCTCTACAAAGTGTGGCTGGCTAAATAGGTTGGCTCGGCTGGGTCAGATTATTGGGATCTACAAAACATCTAGCAATCCCGTCTGATATATTAAGATTTGGCTATCCTGCCGATATCTCGAGGAACCGATGCCGAAGGCGGTTGGGGATTTTTCACTATCAAGCCACAACATGATAGCTAGAGTGTATTGCGGACTTTGTCATTAAGGAAATTCCAATGAAGAACAAGGAAGAGATGCCTTGTTGATTGGTAAGATGATGAACTGAGACTTCAACATACAATCATGGGAGAAAGATGTTTACAATAGTGCAGTTGTTCCCATCATGTTTAACAGAATTATCTTCACATCCAAAGACAGTTCTTTTTGAAAGGCCCGTCATAACGCAAACTCTTTACTTTGTTGCGAGGGTGAAAGAACTGCTGTTATCAACATGTTGCTTTCCATCATATGTATAGATATTAAAAATATAAGCTTAACTGAGACCCCGCTCTTGAATGTGCTTGTACTGTTCCATGGCCAGAACTTACAATCTTTCAACAGCAAAAGAAAGAATCATCATCATCATCAGCATATAACCCAACATGGTGAAAATTTAACAGACAAGAGTGAATGGTTAGGATGAGAGTATCAGAACAACTAGATGGCACGTGGAAGCGGCACGATAGGAGATTTTGTTCTCAAATCTTCGGTTACTGTCCTGTCTTTTGGAGAAGTTTTTTTTCTCTTTAAAATTTTTGAAATTTGATTTCTCCCCTAATCCTTCCTTCCTCCCTCTAACTTGATTAGATATTCTTTTCGCATCTTCTTTTGACAAAAGATACGTTTCGGCAGCTTTTGATTTACATCACACGCGGATCATCAAGATTCTTGCTTCCTGTCCCTCCTTTAAATCAAAATGCTGTTGGCTGAACTCTTATCACACGATATGGAGTCTGTATACACCCTCACCTCCGAACAACGCCTGTTCTTTGAGGAGCATGGATATCTAGTAATCACAGATGCCTTCACTAAAAAGGAAATTGAAAAGCACAAGGACTGGGCAAATGTTGTCCATGATCTCCCACGTGTCAAGGAGCCTTGTGGTTATCTTCAATACGATGAAATCAACAATCAAGGCGAGCGCGTGCTTTGTAGGGTTGAGAACTTTGCAGAAGAAGTCTCTGGCTTCAACTATTTGCTTCGTGGCGAGAAGATCGTTGGTATCGTTAGCCAGCTGGCAAAAGCAAACATGGTTCTGTTTAAGGATAAGCGTAAGTCTTGACTCTTCAAAGAAAAAAAAGCTTTGAAATCCCTCTAACTATCTAGTAAATTACAAGTTTTCTGGTTCAGGGGGTTTTGCAGCACACGTGGACCGTGCTGGTTACGGAGCCTTCAGTAGCCTTAAGCATTTGTCAATTGCTATTGCTATTGATCCGGCTCACGCAGAAAACGGTGGTATCGAGGTGGTTTCCGGTAGTCATAAGATGGACATTCCAATCAGCGCAGACAACACTCTTGAGCAGAGTTGGATCAAATCCCAGCAATGGATCTCGGTCAATCTTAAAGCTGGTAAGATAAATCTCTTGATCAAGAGTGACAAAAACAAAACTAACAGAGTCCGCACAGGTGATATGCTGATCTTCGGCACTTCATTCGCTCATAGGAGTGGACCAAACAACAGCGAACATGATCGTCGAGTTGTCTACGCAACTTACAACCGTGCCTTCGATGGCGACAAGCACGATGCGTATTACCGTGAGCGCGCCAAGCAATACCCATCGACTCACCACCGCATTCCCGGCGTTGACTATACACCTGGCTCAAAGAGCTACGCGTACGGCACACCAATGCTTACGATCGAAGGATTAGATCAGTCAATGACCGCAAGCGAGAAAGGTAGTGCACAATGATCTCCCAATCGACGTACAGTTGATCGAGGTGGGGGAAGGGAGTGGGGGTGTTATAATGGCGAAAAAATACAATAGCATTGAAGCACTTTCCTTGGGATGTGGAAAGTGCCCCTGTTACTCATGCTTTGTTGCATAGGGTCTGGAGACCGTTCTAGCTAGCATTTGTATTCCCACTTGGCTAGCTAGTAATTTGCTACTTGGAATTCCATGAAACTGATTGAATGTGCAAAAACTCCAATAATCATCAGGATGATGATAATGGCAAGACAAAGGCAAATCAAATCGACCACTTGGGAGATGGTGTAATACTTTGAAGATCTCTGCTACAGATGTCAATTACTGTAAGAGATTATCATCCATACGGGCGCTCAGATTTTGTATTTGTGGTTGTTGTACTGATAATATATGCGTAGGATGAAAATTGGATGGAGTGACGTCCTGTTAAACTTACGTAACCTTTGCTGGAGAGAGGCCAGACACG
This sequence comes from Monilinia vaccinii-corymbosi, assembly GCA_017357885.1. NCBI lineage: Eukaryota > Fungi > Ascomycota > Leotiomycetes > Helotiales > Sclerotiniaceae > Monilinia > Monilinia vaccinii-corymbosi. Next base: position 923,428 of record CP063407.1, on the reverse strand, counting down.
TGATCCCAACAACCTCAACCCACTAAACCTTTCTTATCAACGTCAACTACAACTACTCAGTCGTTACAACAGCGGAAGGAAAGTATATCAGCTTGAACCTAAAGCAGGGGTCATTGCGTTAACATGTTAGCATATAACACCAATTCTCTTTGGTTGCATCATCAAATCCAAATCTTACTTAGCCGAGAGTACAAATCTCACTTAGCCGAGAGTACTCCTGTCTGACCAGTGTTGTGTCTTTGTTGATTGAACTGGGATAACATCAAATTAATCTTTTTCAATGACTTCCAATTGTTAAATGTTGAAGTTCTCTTCTTTTGTCTTTAAGGGAACCTTTTAATTGCTCTGTATTATTTGAAGCAGCTCCTTTTCTCCTTCTTTCCCATCAAATCTTACAAAGGCATATCCGGAAACGATATATTCTCCGCTTTCGTCTTTATTCGTGACAATCATTTGATTTTTCTTGGCGCCTTTATGAAAGATTGTGTCAAGAAAACAAAGACTTCAAGTCTGGAATCTTGTTTCGCCGGATGCAAAATGGTATTTTAGGCTCAAAGTGCCACAACATTGAAAACTTAATCTTGCCACTGAAAGTATTATTAGCCGCCCTATTCTATACATCGCTCGCAAGCCAAGATGGCAGAACAAATCATAGACCCGGCTAAGCCTACCATGTCATCTAAGGATCGAGAAACAATTCTCCAAGGCCACGCACAAACATATGCGAGTCCAAGTGAAGAGGATATTGAAACTGTTATCCGAAAAATTGAACGGGGTTGGGGACCTGAACCCGGAAGATCTGATGGGGATCTACGAGACACTAATCTCCTCCCTTTCAGACCAGTGACCCGTCTTGACCTTCGAGACTTTATGAGCTTTTGCGGACCTGTCTCAGGCATGGAGTCCAAGGTTGAATATTCATCTCAAATCGGGGAGAGTATTCTCAAAGTGACCGATGCCTATCTTCGACAAATATGCCTATTTGTGAATAGTCATTCCCCAGTCCGGAATGCGCGCGCAGATTATCCGACCATGGCCTATTTACCTCACGATTTCTGGGAGCCACCGTCGGATCCTCCTACCGAAGAGTATATAGAAGACAGAGCGCGATTCATAAGGACTACAGCACGTCTTCCGCCTCAACGACTTGAAAACCTCACTCATTTGTTCATTCACATTACACCGCGCCGGTCATCGACTGATATCAAACCAAACAGTGCCTTGATAGTAATCACACCCAGAGCGGCAACTATAGAGTATCTTGACCAACTGGATCATCCCGGCAAACATCAACTAATAGGCGATATCATGAATGTCATCTCACGCGTCGATCCCGATCGACATAGCACATGGCTCGAGCTCGCGGACTGGAAATGTCGGGCTGGAGCATCAGGTGGAAGAATTGAGATCATGAACCGACCGGCGGACCAACTCAGAGGAACTCAGATTCTCGTATGCACTAATGCTCTAGCCCAAGCTTTCGGTCACGATGTCAATATGCCCTGTGAAGTGCCGCGTGGAGCGCATGATGATGACCAGTCCACGTATGACTTGCTTATGTGGAGGAGAGCAATAGTTATTGCGCTCGATCTATACCGCGGATATTTTTCGAACGTGATTGGCGATCCGCAGTATAAACCGAGGGTCAAGAGGATGTATGGCCATCGCCCACATAAGCAGGGGGATACGAAAGCTTGGATCGATTGTGCGAGGCAGAGGAGGAATGGTCCGCCGTGGTTGCATTTCTCACCATTCGTGCATGAGAGACTTTTGGACCGAGAGTTGGCGCAGTGGAATGCGGAGAATATTTGGAGGGGACTTGACGAGGAGCAATTGGAGGAATTGGCGAGATTGAGAGAGCGGAATCCGGCTCGCATGGGTAGATATTATAATGCGCCTAGAGGGGCGGAGTTGGGGGAGTTTGGGCCAAAGATGAAGCTGGAGAGGGCAAAGAGGTTGAGGATGTGGTTGGAAGATGCAGATTTGGGTGAGGAGAGAAGGGTGAGTCGTTATCATCATCCGGATTGTTGTGTCGGATGGAAGGAAACCGGGGATCCATTAGGCTAGGGGTTGAATAAACTGCGACAGGATTGTGGTGCTGTGGGGTTAGGGGTTCGGTTGGGTGTACAGGAAGGTTGTAAAGGCTTTACGTTCGTGTACATTTGCGTGTTGCGAGATCTAGCCATTCGTGTTTATTTCCTCTGGTCTTAGATTTGACACGCGTGGATCGGGTGGCCAAATAAGTCTTTGGAACTCAAATTGTATCGTTCCTATGGATTTTGTTACATGTTTCTAGCGAATGTGCCATTAATCCGATCCAAAAGACCTGGTGGACTACCCGGGTAGCCTTAGCGAGTAGCGAGACAGTACCTAAATGACACTAGGTAGGTATTCTCCAACACGTCGCACAAGGACTGAGTGCTGAACGAGGGCTGTTTCTAGGTGGGATACAGATACAGATCGATAGATATATATTGAAGTTCTAGAACTCATGATTGTCAGCCACTTGTGGCTGGATCAGGTTAACATGAAGGTTCGTACCTTGACCAATAGCATCGCCTTTTACCGAACGCGAATGCAAACTTGATTTAAACGCCCGAGGAGACTTCAATCTTCGATATAGCCCTATAGAACTCCCCGCGCTCAATGGCCTAATGCAACGCTGATTTGTCAGTCCATATTTGAAGCTGGGATGGATGATCACACCGCCGCCTTGATCTAATCTTGCCTTTCTACCATGGCCCCTCACCGTTGGCTGATGCTTATTGCTTACTCGAAGTGATTTATGCATATGGCTGGCCCCCATCATCATAAGCGCCAGCTTTGTACGTACAGTCAAGTCTCCACCCTTTTTGACATTCGAAGTTGTTTTAAAGATTGATCTAGTCCCAGAAATCCGTGGAAGCTTATCACGCTCAAAACACTTAACCTTACCAAGACAAGCTGAATTTTGTCTCGCCCATAACGCCTAAACATCTTCCAGCGGTGAACGAGGAACTACCCTGGATGCTATAAGGCTGCCACAAACATCTGCAATATTGAAATACTCGACTGCCATGGTAGACGTTGTCTCAGTCATCATCGCCGTTATTTCCCTGCTTGGGTCACTCGCAGCAGCAGGCTTCACAGGATGGATATCGTACTATTTGGACCAGGCCAAAGCTCGGAAAGCCACCAAGGCTCTAATTCACAAATATCGAGATCCTCTGGCACTCGCCGCATACGATCTTCAATCTCGAATCTGGGGTCTGGTTAACACCCTGCTTGAATACTATGAGGATGAGGAAAAGAAGGAAAATATACATGTTTACACCGCCTTTTTGATCGGGCAATATTTTTCGTGGACATATATTTTGCGTCGACAAGCACAGTTTATGCGCTTTTCGACGGAGACAACAAATCAGCAACTCATCGATATCCTAGACGCCATCACGGAGCAGTTTAGTTTGGACAGATACCCGGGTGAAGATCCGTTCATGCTTTGGCGCGGGCAACAGATGGCTATCGGGGAGTTGGTGACTCTGCAAGAGGAAGGACAGCTCTATTGCATGGGATTTGCAGCATTCTCAAACAAATACCACAATGACCCCGAGTTCAAAAAGTGGTTTCTCCCAATTGAAAAGGGTGTCACTCTGCTTGTAGATGCGCGCCGACGACAGGATTCTGTGGCGACCTTCAGATTGCGTCGGCTGCAACACCTCCTAATCGATTTGTTTCTTCTTCTGGATTCCCATCGGGTGACAAGAGGTCCAAGCCCACAGTTGAAGGTTGATGCCGCCGCATATGAATGCAAATGCGAAAACTGTCCTGGGGTTCTTGCGTTACCTCCGACCGGGAAGTCTCCAGTATGATAAATTGGAAATTTAATGGTGTTAGGCTGGTCTCAGGTTGAGACTTCTCATGGACTCCATCCGCCTTGAGATGCTGAGAAAAGGTGCTGGGAAGTGTGGGCCATTCGCGTCTGGACGAGAGATTTGTTAATTACTGCAAATTACATACATAGTTTCCATGTCAGATGAACGAAACGAGTTCGCTTACATTAAGGATTGACCAAAACTCACGAGAGGTGTTCGAACATGCACAAGTCATCATTTCAATAGAGCTCTTCATGTTGATGTGTGTTGACTGAATCTCGAGATATATGAGAATGTTTCAAGGGCTATATTTAATACTCTACAGAACTCTTCTTGGGGGCTTGGTGCCTTACACATTACCTTCTTCCACTCATAAGTTTCAGTAATGGCTCATGAAATGTAGTTTCCAAACCACATTGCTTTGCTCTCACGAAAAGGTTTTTGGTTATAGGTTAGTTGTCTTGGGGGCCGAACACTGGCACAAAGTCTCAACATAGGAACATCGATCAAAGTTAGATGAAACACTGAAATGACAATGATTGATGTATTTTGATAGACAATGTCCTTCATTCAGGTGGCATCAGATGTCTCTGCCTAGCAACTTTCCGAAAAGCTATTAAAACCTAAGGTCGGGACGGATAAGAGATGGAAGATGTTTGAAGCTCTGGACAAAGCTTGAATTGGCGATGAAGATCCATCTTCTTCTGGGAGTTCTCTGGCCTTTCATACCTACGGTTCGTTTATTGCTACCGAACGGCACCAGTCACCCCGCATCATGATGTTGTGTAAGCAGTCTGCTAAGTCTCAACCAATACGATAAAGAGAAAACGATGAAGATAATAACTCATTTATATACTCGTACAGTGCTACGAATGGAGGTGTATCATTTAAAGTCCGAAGTCCACCACCCCTTTCCCAGCATTCGGGTAACATCCCGCCGCTAGTGACAACCTGTAACGAATCAACCCCCCCTTCACGAATGTCGCAACGTTACTATAGGTGGTCTCGGTGGGTACTAAAATCTTACATGTTTAGCAACGTATATGCTCACCTTCACTCTATGAAAATATGTATTCATCAAGTCAAGTAGCCCGAGCCAGCGTTGCTGAATTCCGAGGTAGGTCAATGCATCCATTTTCTCAAGAAGTATGCATTCTATCCAGCGCAAACGGTTTTCATCATTGCTTTTTGCTATTATCATAATCAATGCCATTGTGCAAACAGCTGCATCGCAATCAAATCAAGGGTTGGTTGATCTCCTGCAGCGAAGACTACCTGCTCATGCAGATGCCTTCGAGTTTCAATTACGAGGGAATCATACGTTGGGGGTAACGAATGATGAGTACGTTGTATCTCAACGTTTGGCGGGCAGGATCCTGGTCGAAGGAAACTCGTTGAGTGCTCTTGCTAGTGGGTACGTAATCTCTACTGGTGTTATGTTCCGGGATTTGACTGGGAAGCTAGGTTACATAGATACTTTACAGATGTTCTGCACGTAGATATCTGGTGGTACATTGGCTCTCGGATTCATCTTGCCCCCGAAGAGTTCCCATGCTTAAATTCAACATTGAGAGGTTTAACTATCGTACCATGGCGATATCATTTCAACACTGGTAGGTGATATGATCGCTCTCTCAAAAACTACTAATAAACAACTCATAGTTACATTCTCGTACACTGCGGCCTTTTGGACCTGGGAGGATTGGGAGCTCCAACTAGACTGGATGTCCCTCCATGGGATAAACCTCTCTTTGGCCTGGGTAGGTTACGAGAAAACCTTGCTTTCTACGCTCCTCAACATCGGCCTGACCACCAGCGAAATTCTTCCATTTTTCTCCGGCCCAGCCTTTCAAGCCTGGAATCGATTCGGCAATATCCAAAGATCCTGGGGTGGGAATCTCCCCTTGTCTTGGATCGAAGATCAACATCTCCTTCAGAAGAAGATCGTAAAACGAATGGTTGAATTAGGTATCACGCCCGTCTTACCTGCTTTCACTGGTTTCGTTCCAGAGGCCTTGAGAAGAGTAGCGCCGAACGCCAATATCATCAACGGAAGTGGGCATTGGGCTGAGATTTTCCCAATCGAGTATTCAAATGATTCATTTCTCTACCCTACCGATCCCCTTTTCACCACTCTTCAACATACATTCCTCAATCTTCAATCCGAATACCATGGGAATGTCACACATATCTACACCCTAGATCAATACAATGAAAATAATCCCGCATCTGGCGATCTCTCATATCTAGCCCATGTTTCGCGTGGAACTTATCAATCCCTTCAATCCTTCGACTCCAATGTCATTTGGATGTTACAAGGTTGGCTTTTCTACGCCTCCTCGTCCTTCTGGACACAAGATCGAATCGAAGCTTATCTTGGTGGTGTCCCAAATAATGAGAGCATGTTAATTCTAGACCTCTTCTCTGAATCGTTTCCACAGTGGGAAAATACGCATCAATATTATGGTAAACCATGGATCTGGTGTCAGGTGCATGGTTATGGTGGAACTTTGGGTCTCTATGGTCAGATATACAACATCACGAATTCTTCCATCGAAGCATTCCAGGCGTCGGAGAAAATGGTGGGCATGGGGAATACAATGGAGGGGCAGGCCGGCAACGGATTGATGTGCGAATTACTTTTAGATCAGGTTTGGGATGCTAATCCTATTGATACGGAAGAGTACTTTAGGTCTTGGGTGGAGAAACGATATCATTTGGTAGGAACTGACCGACAGATACCAGGAGAAATATATGAAGCTTGGGATATCCTCCGCGGAACAGCTTATAACAATACGAATTTGACGCTTGCAGACAGCGTGCCGAAGTCGTTACTCGAAATGCAACCTAATATTACGGAGTTTCATGGACGCTCGGGACAATCTCTCACGATGGATCTTTATGATCCCCGTGATCTTTTCAGAGCCTGGAAATTGTTGTTTGATGCGTCGGCGCTGGCCCCGGAGTTATGGGAGGATGAGGGATGGAAATTCGATATGGTGGATGTTACGAGGCAAGTTCTTGCGGAGAGGTTCAAGTCGGTCTATGTAGGTTTGGTTGAAAAGTATGCGGATGGACGTTCGAGCGAGGGGAATGGTGAGATGTTAATTGGGATCTTGAGGAGTTTGGATCGGGTGCTATGTACATCGCCTTATTTTCGATTAGATACGTGGGTCAATTCTGCCGTTTCTTCGTTGTCGGTATCTTGCTCGACGGATCCCTCCTCGTCTGTCTCGTCTACTACTTGCTCGTTGTCGAATTTTAACCTCACTCGAACTCAACGATTCTTGGCATACAATGCCATAAACCAAATTACGATCTGGGGACCCACGGGGCAGATTGAAGATTACGCGTCGAAAAGCTGGGCGGGTCTTGTCGGGGGGTATTATCTCCCGAGGTGGGAAATGTTCTTGGGGTATATTGGGGAGGTGGGGATTGCGGAGTATAATGCGACGGAGATACAGGGGAGGTTGATGGTATTTGAGGAGGAGTGGCAGTGGAAAGGCGGCGTGGTGGGTGATGTATGCGATGTGAAAGGGGAGGATGGGGAGAGCGGGTTGAAGGCGTTGGTCGGGGAGTTGGTTGGGGGATTTGCGTAGTGAGTGTTCGTTCGTAATGAATCCACGCTCCTGCGAAGCATCATCTGCACGCTCATCGGCTCGAGTGTCCTCCAAACAATCCTGCTATCCATTCTTCTATTCTCCTTCGTTGCCTCCACGTGAGGTTATATACAACTTGACAACGCCTTGACTCTCGCTAAGCTTAACCTTCCAGTACCAGCACCAGCACCAGCAGCATCAAATGTATATGTGCGGAAAGGCAAAGGATTCAAAACTTGGCCATCTAATCTAATCTCCTATACGCATAATAGAAAAGTTGAAGATTCACTTTGCCTTTGTCACTAATTTCAAGCTCAACTAACCGAGGTGCCCTACCTATCATATTTTTAGCGTGCTCTTAGCGTATTTTCAGTCTGCACATCCCCCACCGTGTTACTCCGCAACCTTCAACCTTACACTTCTTCAACCCATCAAATCAACAACCTCCAGACCAACCACAACATTGCCATACAGATTATTTCACGACGTCTATGTTCCTTCGTATTGACTGGGTCATACTGTATCACGAGAACACAAAGCTTATCTTGTACATCATCTTCAGGAATTCTCCATCTGAGCAAGCAGTAGCAGGCCGTGGCAGTGGCAGTAATTACGTCCTTATTTTGCAGACCAAGAAATTACAGATACATTGAATCATCTTTCCGTCACTAGTTTTCTTTGATTTCAATCTCGATGGTAAGATGATAATAATCCTTCAAATCTTAGCTTTAACCAATGCTCACACAATATTATAGCAACACGGCACCGAAGCTCAGATGGTAGCTCAGATCGAGGCCATGAAAAACGAAGAGCAAAGACCAACTGTTTCGAATATAACTACAAGTCATCAAATTCCTCCCGAAGCCATGGAGAATGCCGAGATATCCCAACCAGCACTGGTTGCATCCGGCAAAGTTGAACTCCAGACCCTCCTCCATGAATCTGCGAATACCCAAAATAAGATCGACTTGCCACAGGAAATCCTTCGGAATATATGCTCCTACGTCGATAGAGATGATCTTCCCAACCTCCGACTCGTCTCCCACGCCTATAGCCATGCAGCAGCAGTTCACATGTTCAGGACAGTGAAATTCAGCTTTACGCCAGATTCATTTGGACGTTTTCTGAATATTGCCCAGAGCATCAAACTTCGACACTATGTTTTAAAGCTAATATATGAGGCTCGATTGGTAGCTACATATCCTTCACCACTGGGCGGGTGTTTGTCTCCAGATTGCGTTGAACTACACTTATCGCGTCAACATCGATTGGATGAAGCTTTACGAAAGCTGACAAACCTCAAAACTGTCCAATTTTACTCTATTCTCCTGGACGTAGAATACATGCCTAAGGGTCCAAGGAGTATTGCATTCGATTCACTCTGGAGCTTTTTCACATCATCGCTTTGTAATGTGTCCAAATTGAGATCAATAATATCAGCTAATATTACAAATTCCAGAAACGAAAATCTGAAAAAGCTCTCTGATGAGGAATCAGAAGCTCTTGGACGTTTATACAGATTGTCTCTCAGTCTCAATCACTATTCTGCTATCCAAATCCCCACTATCATGTCTTGCACAACTAACCTAAGATTTCTTGAGCTCACAGACATGTGTGCCGAGAAAGATTTTTCGGAAATGATCAATCCAAGTACAAAGTTTCATTCATTGGTTTCTCTCAAACTATATGGATTCAACTTGCATGAGCGTTATTTCAAGCAATTTTTGCTCACAAACGCAAGTTCTTTACGTTCCCTCTCACTTGGAAACATGAAACTCGAAATCACCGAGGAAGAATATACTTCTGAAAGTTATCTTGCAAGCAATCAGTGGATCCGAATGTTCTATTTCTTTGGTGAATCGATGCATCTAGAAGAAATTAAATTTGATGGACGTTTCAGCACATCCATATCCGGGACTTGGTATGCACACGAGGTTTCAGAAGGCGAACCATCCAGTCTGATGGTAAGCCTGAAGCAATTCATTACACATGTTGAAGGCTCATCATTTCCTCTACCACATCCTGACGTAGACCTTACCACTGTCGACCTGAAGGAATACAGTTCAATGTTGGACTTTTTCTGGTATAGATCCAAGGAAACTCGCGGAACCATTCGATTATTGGAGAAGAAACCATATCAATTAGCTGTGTTCAAGGGCCTATTAGAGTGGGGTGAACAAGATTCAGATATAGATTCAGACGACTTTGATGACGCTGAAGATACAGAATCCGACGGAGATCTTCATATAGAAGGTTACGGATATGGTTCAGATGATCTATCAGACACTGGGGATCCCCATGAAGAATCAGACTTCGATTCAGCCCAGCCGGAGTCCCATGACTCTCTACAATCTTCTGAGAATCAAGCTGGTTCCCAGTTTTATGAAATTGAACCTTTTGAGGATCCTCTGGTAAGATTTGGAGGATCCGAAGCAGGAAATACCGCATTCGAACAACTGAAGGATCTTTTTCTCGCCAAAAAAAATTCATGGACTGAGGATGAGAAAAAAGAATTAATCAGAATGATGAATCATGGCCAGACCAACGCTGAAGGAGAAGGCTCGGGCCTAGATACCACGGAAGAGGAAACACCTGTGAACATTGCATCTGCCGAATGACATTGAATTTGTATTATACGATTTCCTCGATGGATGAAGAGGACGGATATCTTTGGAGTTGTTTGGTCAACCACTTTTGTCATGATATGTATGATACCTGGCTTTCTCATTTTTGTTATTTCTCTCGATCACATTTTTCTTTTCTTTTTGTAGTTCTACTTATTTGCGATATCTGGGATATACTTATTAAGAAAGTGCGGAGGAATTTCTTTGGTTGCAATTGGACTTTAAGGTGGTGGATGAGATTGGGCAAATACTAGCTGTGGGTATCGTCTTCAACTTTTCTCTGGGTACGATGGATTTTTCTGAAGTTGCGAAGGATTGGACATGATGGTGGCTGTGGATATCTTCCTTGATGCTTTTTCTAGGTACTGCGGGTCTGCCGGAGTTGCGAGGACTGGACAGGACGGATTGTAAATGCCTCGACCCTTTTCTTTCTACTCTAGGTCGTACCGATAAGGTACAGCTGCGGACTTGATAGAATATCATATTTCATCAATTACTTGGTTCGTGATTTTTATCGTGACTTGTTGAAAGTCCTATTTGGGAGAGTGAGTACTTGGCTGAGATCTTGCAATTAATCTTCACCTCGCCTTTTGCACGTCATCTATCATGTATTGAACATCACGTCGCCATTTTTTTCATTCTGAATATACTGGAATTAGATATTCGTTTGTTTTTCTCTGTATACCGTTAAGTTGAAGAGAACCAAAAAAAAAACAGAGTTGTCCATTGCTAGCATTTCGCGTTATTAAATAGATCGATCATATTTACTTTGCACTTTGATCTATTGGATATATTGTGACGTTCAATGCCTTAGAGAGCTATACTATACGAAGTATGTATAGGGTCAACTGAAAATCCTTAGTATTATCGACTAGAGGTCTATATACAACTAATAGAGCTTTATATATAGCTATCGCTACGGCACATTCCGTTTTAACTTCACCAGAGCACGATTCCTGGCTGTCCTAATCCTGCTATATACATAACGCATATAGCCCTTTTAATCCACCTCGTAATTAACTTAACGCATAGTGTATACGTGGATCACGCGGGTTGGCTATATGCAATATCTTGAGTTATAGGCATGCCAGGCGTACATGTCGGGCGTATATGCCGGGCGTACATGTCGGGCGTACATGTCGGGCGTACATAATGCCTACGCATAAAGCACGTGCTTCACGTGACGTTCTGAATCTTCTGAATCGTAACATATATATTCTAATTAATCGAGTGGCTTTTTGCTTTGCTTTGCTTTGCTTTGCTTTGTTTTGCTTTATTTTACTTTATATAAATAGAATCTCAAATCCTTATTCTTTAGTCTTTAATTTATTATATATAATAGAATATAATAATGGAATTCTTTTATATATATATAATATAAAATATAAGAATGACTTATAAAAAGATAAATAAATAAATGTTACGATTCTGCTGTTTCTGCTAAGCCTAGCTCACCGCTCCGGTGCACAACACATGTATTATGTATTTTGTATAGAATATATATAAAAGCGCTGTTCTATAGCTAATAATAACAGTAGTAAATCCTAAGGAATCTTATGACCCTTCAACGTATACTATTTGGCACTCTTTTGTAACTATATTATACGTCTACAAGCTCTTTTACAATATAAGCGTTATAGATTGATTCGATGATTTATTATATTTATTGTGATGTTTATACTATTAAAAAGCTCGTAGACGGATAATATAGTCACAAAAGAGTGTCAAATAGTATACATTGGAGGGTCATAAGATTCCTTAGGATTTACTACTGCTACTATTAGCTATAGAACAGCATTTGTATATATATTCTATACAAGATATATATATTCTGATATATACTTGCTAATCGAGTATATGAGCTGCACGGGCAAGCACGTGCACTGGAGCGGTGAATTAGGCTGGCCGAAACAGCAGAATCGTGACACAATCAATCAATCAATCAATCAATCAATCAATCAAATCTCTTGCAATTAATTTTAATTGATTTTTTATATTTTTATATTTGGTTTCTGGTCTGCTTTTGCTCTGTTTGGGTTCTGCTCTTTGAGGTTTGAGGTTTGAGGTTTATGTTTACGTTTAATATTTTATTTGGGGTTGGGATGGAGATAGAGATGAGATAAGATGAGATGTGAGATTTGTTTGGGTATTGCTGTTGCTATTGCTATTTTTTGGTTCTGAGGAGTTGCTTTGCTTTGCTTTGCTTTGCTTTGCTGATGACGACGATGTTTTTGTTGTCTTTGTTATTTTTTGGTTTAAAACTTTCAAAGGGATTCGGAGGGTTTGGGAGAGAGTATGTGAATGTGTGTGTGTGTGTTTGTTTGTTTGATTAAAGAGAGGCGTTTATATATATATAAAGGGAGGGGAAAGGAGGGGAGGAAAGCTGGGGGTGTTTTGAATGATGATGATGATGATGATGATGATGATTTTGTATTGATTAATTTGTGATTTGCGGGTGTTGCGATTGCAGTTGTGGTTGTGGTTGTGGCGGCAGTTGATAGATGAGAAGTGGACTTGGACATGATTCATATGATGAGATGCCCTCGTCGGTCTCCGTGAAACCTAAAGAAGTATAACTCAAGGGAGAGGTATCATCTTGAATCCGAAATTGCTCCCGTGTCCCGTGATTCCCTAGCATCCCATTCCCATTCCCATTCACATTCACACCCCCCCTATCCCCCACCTCCCCCACCCCACATATCCCCTCCCCCAACCTCGCCCCCCTACACCTCTCCACCAACCTCCAACACTCCATCCCCAAATCCACAGTACCAGACAAGCCCCTCTCCGCATTCCCCTCCTCCTCCTCCCTCAACTCCAAATTCCCCACAAACCTCCGAATCCGCATATCCGCACACCCACCCTCCACCACCCCCTTGCACATCTCAATCAAGCTCAACAGCTCCCGCTGACACGCGCCCAGCTGACATTTCATCGCGCGCACCTCGCGCGCGTAGAAGTGGCACTTGGCCTGATCGAACGCCACCTCGGCCTTTTTCTTCATCCGACACTTGCGTGCGGCGCGCCGGTTCTTTTCCAGGTACTTTTCTCGCGCGAGGAGGGATTCCGTGGGGCTGAGAACTTTTTTGGCGCGGGGTCGTCGTTTCTTCTTGGGGGTGATGTTGGAGGTGGAGGTGTGGTTATCAATTTTCAAGGGTTTGAAGTTGGTGCTTCTGTGGATTACTCTCTCGGGCAGATTATTCATTCTCATGCTCGTGACATGGGATGCATTTTCTAAGGCGAAAGGCGTATTTCTCGATGATACTGTGGAGCTATCGTGAGGTTGCAAATCAGACGGACCTGTATCGACTTGGAACGAAGGCAACGAATTATCTCTTTCCCGTTTAGCCATTGAGTTGATAGAATTATCTCTCATTGTGAAACCTTCCACGTCATCCCGAGAATTCGATTCTTTGGTCGGGATAACGGGGTGGTTATCGACTTCCCCGTGCTGTCTATCATGAGTCATAATATTCGGGGTTTGTATGATCTCGTCGAACATCCTCGGAAGGATATCATCGGTAAGATATGTTTCAAATGCCTAGAAGAGGTCAGCTTCCAAGAACCTGAAGCTCAAATCATCCACGATGGTGGGATTGAAGCCATGCGTGAGGGATGGCTTACTTGGTCATTCTCTACTCTCGGACTGAGGTAAAGGTATGAAGAGGGATGGTTGCATGTGGATTGGATTGTTTTGAGCGCGTCATCCGTCGGGAATTCTCCAAAGTTGAATTGGCCTGGATGAAGGCTGTTGAGCTCCGTGTTGGTCATTACCACGTATGTCGATGTCCTGTCGTGATTCGCTGATGTCGAATGATGTATCATGTATGAACTTCGGTAGGAGACGTAATACAGCAAAGCAAAGCAAAGCATTTATATCCAAAGTCCCTCCCATCACAAAGCAAGCCAAACCTCTTCATGACATCATATCGCGCCTTTCAAACTCGCATCAATTCTCTTTTGAAGAGAAGAGAGGAGAAGAGAAGTCCACCATCACAGACAAAGCATTTGCCGTGCTTGATCTGTGAACGTCGATTTCCACTTCACCGCATCGGAGAAAGTTCCGGTGGAAGAGAGCCAATTGCGGTCACTCTGCCTTTGTCTCTGGCACTTGGCACATTTGCATCAACAAGCAATGAAGAAGATCGGGTTCCGAAGCTGCATCTCTGGACGCTTCTCCTTCAGGCATCGAGACGAACGGACAAAGGGTCGTGAAAACACGGAGTATGCTGTTCCCTCGCAGAATACTCGAAATCCGTCATTTCTCGACTGTTCTGTCGGGTTGGTGGTCTTGACGTGGGATGTAGAAGAAAGAAGACATTTGCTGGGTTATCTATCAAATCTTGATGACTAATCAAAAATGATCCAAACATAAGGTTGAACTTGTATAGAAATAAGATTTGGAAGAAGAAGCAGACGGGATCCCTCATTTTCCGATATATAGCTTGGACATGCCATCCTCTTCCATCAAAGCCATCCCTTTATCAGCTATCGAAGTCGAAGCCGCGGTCGAAGTCGATATCTTCTTATACATGGAGAGTATTTGCACCACGGCAAGGCCATAGTCCCCCTACGAAGTCGGCAATGCAGCAACGCGTCTAGTTGTCTGCTGCTACTGTAGCTCATTGTCGCTGATTCTAATTATAATAGTTTATAATTGTTTTCATAACCTGACCAAAAATCAATTCAATGTAAAATATATGGCATGTTGTATTGTATTATATCTAATATGCATTTGTTATTGATTGATCATCAGAAAACCCATCTAAATTAGAAAATCGTCTAGAATGATTAAAATGGACGCTAAGATGGGCCTTTTTGGGCATAATATATATATACGGCGTAGTGTTTTGTATCACAACAAGGTCATCCATCATCCATCATCATCATCATCATCACCACCACCATGCGCGTACAGGCTCATCGTCGGCGTTTACTCGTCGCCCTCATATTCAGCGCGTTGATTGTATCCCTTGTCTACTACAAGTCTAGACTTGATGCGACACCATCCCCATCCCCATCCCCAATACATCCTGATCACGCGGCTGTTGCTCATGATGCGACACCTTCACCACCCCCAACACATGTTGATAGCGCTGTTCATGATGCGACACAATCACCAATCCATGTTGCCCCAGCAGTGACATGCCCGACGTATCAGGAGATTCAACGAAAGAAGCAAGAACCGTTGTCTGAAGGACGGAGGAGATTCCCTTATGCTCGTCCTTCAGCCGAGTGTCGAACGTTCACTCTTCCGGCGTTAGAAAAGCTGATCGAGCAAATGAAAAGCGTCATCAAGGATCCGGATCTCTTTCGGCTTTTTGAGAACAGCTACCCAAATACCTTGGATACGACCATCAGATGGCGGGGATACGCAAATAAAATCGATCCGGTTACGCAGAACGAGACAGCCACAGACGAAGAACTCACATTTGTGATCACGGGTGATATCGACGCCATGTGGTTGCGGGATTCTGCTTCTCAAGTCTATTCGTATCTGCCCTTGCTGGAAGCATCCGATCATCGAGATTCTCTCGCAAGTCTATGGCGCGGGCTGATAAACCTACACGCAAGATACATCATCATTTCACCGTACTGCCACAGTTTTCAACCACCCCCGGAATCTGGTCTCGAACTCCTACATAACGGAGCGTATTCCCACAACCATCCCATTCCCCCTTATGACCCCAAAAAAGTCTTCGACTGTAAATGGGAGCTCGACTCCCTAGCTTCCTTCCTCCAAGTGTCATCGGCCTATTATCAGCGCACCAACGATTTCTCCTTCTTCCAAAAATACTCCTGGATCGATGCGGTAGCCGCGGCTGTAGATGCGGCGGGTGCAATGAGGCTCGGCACGTATTCGCCCGAAGGCAAAGTTCAAAAATCCGCATGGTCCTTCACGGGCTGGACCAATCGTGGAAGCGAGACATTAACGAACGATGGCCTGGGGAATCCGACCAAACAAAACGGGATGGTCAGAAGTGCATTCCGTCCTTCCGACGACGCATGCATATACCAGCTGCTCGTTCCCGCCAACATGATGTGGGCAAAATACCTCGAAGAAGCATCCCTCATCATGGAAAAGCTCGACGGGGCCAGGGCGAAAAACCTCACGGCCGCCATGCGCGAACAAGCTTTCGGAATCCGCAAAGCCATCGACCGCGATGCCATCACGCACCACCGCCAATTCGGCGACATCTACGCATACGAGATTGACGGCTACGGCGGCCAAAATCTGATGGACGATGCGAATGTCCCGTCGCTCCTGGCCATCCCGCTCTGGGATTACGCCAATTCGTCATTTGCCCTCCCCAAGCCCGTCGAGGGAGGCGGAGCGCAAGGCGGGCTGAAGGCCAAGGTGGATCACGCCCGCATCTACAAGAACACGAGGCAATTCGTCCTGAGCCAAGAAAACCCCTACTTCATGCAAGGACCCGCCATCGCGGCCGTCGGGGGTCCGCATCTTGGGCCCGGCAAAAGCTGGCCCATGGCCGCCATCATCCGGGCCATCACGGCTCTCGAGGTGGCGTCGAAATCGGGAAAGGGCGTCGGGGAGGTGGAGAAGGAGGTGGCGGAGCAGCTGCTGATGGTTTTGGATAGTACAGGGGGAACGGGCGTCATTCATGAGAGTGTCAATGCGTGGAATGCTGGTGATTGGACGCGAGCTTGGTTTGGATGGGCCAATGGGCTCTTTGGGGAGTTGGTGATGAGGATCTTCAAGGAGGATCAAAGGGCGGGGAAGGGAGGTGGAGGCTTGTTGGGGAGGAGTTGGCAGGCGGAGAAGCGTGATAGTGCTTGAATGAATAGCGTTTAATGCGATGAGATGAGGAGATATATTTCTTCCCCCCCCCTCTCTCCTTCGCAATCCTCGTTGTAATTATATTATTGGATGGTCTGGAATATCCATCCATCCATCCGCATTGGAAAAGGGAAAAAGTATAGGTTTGGGATCGATAGCGAAATTGAATGTTTGTTTGTTTGCATCTCTGCTGATTTCTATGATATGATATGATTTCATATATGATTAATTACACCATAATCCACGATCCTCTCACCCGAACTGTTTCTTGCCTATACGAATATCTACTCTCCTTTACTCTTCTATTTCATCTCATCCCATCCCATCCTATTTCTTATTTTTATCAAATTTCCCATCCTCTCCATTCCATTCCATTCTTTCTTTTTACTCTTCTTTCTTTCTTCTCTTTCCCCATCTTAACCCTTCCCCTCTATCCCATCCATCCCATCCATCCCATCCCATCCCATTTCAAACTCGCTTACCACTTAACCCCACCCCTCTTTCATCCATCCACCCACCCACCCACATACATACATACATATAAATCTTCACATATAACTCTAGCAGCCAGCCAGTCAATCAATCAATCAATAACTAAACCAGCCAGCCAAACCAACTCAAACCAGCCATATACTATATACTATATACAACCCATACTCCATCCATCATAAACAACAGAACCTCTGTACACTACACTTGTACGTCCTCAAGTAGTTCCAAGATACACATCTTCAAATCATACGAACCAAAACCCCTTGCATACTTCCTTCATAACCAACTGATATATATGTACCTACCCACCTAATAAATAGTAGTAGCTCAACCAACTCAAGTAAATATATATCACTCTCCTCACTCTGCTCCTTACAACTTCCAACAAGTTCTCTTCTATATCATGTCATCAAACAATATGTAATCTTACCTCACCAACCATCCCCATCCCCATCCCCAAAATCCACAAAATAAAATCCCACACACACACACACACGCAAAGCAAGAGCAGATAAAGTTAACGATTCTATTGATTCGTGGATCCGAGGATTGGCGAGGCAGGATCGTTTGAAAGAGCTGCATGCCGAATATCTATACATCATCTATCATTGCCGCAGTAAGATGTCGAATATCTGAA
The DNA here is from genome assembly GCA_017357885.1 of Monilinia vaccinii-corymbosi. Taxonomy (NCBI): domain Eukaryota; kingdom Fungi; phylum Ascomycota; class Leotiomycetes; order Helotiales; family Sclerotiniaceae; genus Monilinia; species Monilinia vaccinii-corymbosi. Next base: position 905,423 of record CP063407.1, on the reverse strand, counting down.
ACACATACACAATATGTTGACATTGACTCGAACCAGTATTTGCTCAAAGTATGGATAGAACCACAATTGGCAATATTTGAATATCGCCTAGATGGGCAGAAGACCATCCTGTACAAATCGCATCCTTCTATCTGTAGCACCATCTTGGGAACTTCGTAATATCAAAATATCACTTCAACACATGCAAAAAGAGAATCCAGAGAGATAGCAACGCAAATCAGAAAAGGCTCACTGAACAAACGCGCTTGCGAAAGCTCCTTACACGAGAATACACGGTCAATGAGCATTTATACATATTCTTCACAAAATAGGCATGGGAAAGGGCATCTTAAATCATCGTTGATTGATATAGCACAAGATCCATATCCATTAATATGCAGGTGCCCTCGAGAAACAATCCGAGTCCTTGCAACTCCAGGTCATTCTATCATCGTGAATAGATCATCGTAGAATAATCGTAGATTCGTTGCTTCCTGCCATTCATATCCACAATTGTAGGTATTTACGTTCGCGATCAAACATATCACAAACTCAAACGACCTTTACACAAGAAAAATAAATCAAATTTTTGAGGGAATCGTTTTAGGATTTGATGCTTGATATCCGGATTTTCCCAAACGCCTCTTTGCTGCTTGTTGCCACGATCTTTCGCAAGGAATTTTGGGCGAGGTCCATCTTCTATCCGTCAAATTGCGTATCGAAAACTAAAACCATATCTATACCCTCATGATGCCATTGCCATTAACCGAAAAGACGAAGCTGAAAGAAAAGTAGCGCGGAAATATCTGATCTACTTTCTTCTGAACGAGCAGCCCTCTGTCAAACGAGCCTTGCCACCTGTTGGTTGGCAAAGAACAGTTGAGCATCCAGCGCAGATGACAACGGTCTGGGCGTGGCTAAAGACGGTGGTAATGGTGAAGCATCCTGGGCACTTGACATCCATGAAGAAGGATCTGGGAGCTGGGACAAGTTGCTAGAGTGGCGAATAAAAATATTAGCTTTTGCCAATTTTATGTCGAAGCGAGAAGTTGTTAAAAGGTGGTGTCGCATACCTTGAGCTTGTGCTTGCGTGCCTCAGCAGCTGGGGATGGATTGAGGAGATCGATTGCGAGAACCTATCGTGGCAAAGATTGATCAGCAAACATCCTCATCAAAATATTGAATTTCATCCATTCATCCATTCCAGCAATTCAGTCCATTTCAATGGCCACCAAATAACGATTTCAATTCCATTCCAAATATAGTTTCCTTCTCGTGATTGTTGTGCGAAAGCTGTCGTGTGCCACCGTAAAATTCCACCTTATGCCTTCACCATCATGTCGTATTCGATGTATTGATGTGGGGGACCAAATGACTGGAGAAATTCCTTACCATCTTGACGGATTGTGATCGAAAATTTCTATTTAGATTTTGCTGACTGACGGTGTCTTTGTCAAAGTCTCGAATTTGGACGTAGAGAGCGAGGCGTCAGTCTGTTGTCGATAGATCGAACTTGAAAATAATATCAAGAGCGGAGAAAATTGAACCAATTCTATGAAAACCCTAGAGTTTGTGACAAAATTTTAACCGAGATAGTCACGTGTGAAATAAATCAGACCCATGCAAAGAAAGTGCTTTTATTTATTATTTTTAAGTGGGTCCGTTTTTTGGTTGTTACCCTCGCATTACCCCTCCAGGTCGGATAAGGGAAGGGTAGCATTAACTTCTTACCTACCTGTTGCGACAACTTCAAACTTCAATTCTTACAATCATGGCCGCTCCTATGGACCAAAGGATCAGTGTTCCTATTGATGATCCAAATGCCGATACAGAATGGAATGATATCCTACGAGCAAAGGGAATCATCCCCGAGAAACCTCCTTCCCCCACACCCCTCATCGAAGAAGCTATTCTTGAAGCACGTCGTCTTGCGCATGAAAATCGGCTTGAAGGCAAAGATCTTGACGAACTCGATGCTCTCGAAGATGAGGAAGATGATGCTTTTCTCGAACAGTATAAAAAACAACGAATGGCAGAGCTATCGTCGATAACGAAACAGGCCAAGCATGGCGCGGTTTATCCGATATCGAAGCCTGATTACCAGAGAGAGGTTACGGATGCGAGCCACGATTCGCCAGTGCTGGTCAACCTTACAAGCGGATTGGGGACGAATGTGGAGAGCAGGGTTTTGACCGAGCTGTGGAGAAGAGCAGCTGCAGAGTTTGGGGAAGTGAAGTTCTGTGAGATGAGGGGTGACATGGCCATTGAGGGGTATCCTGATAGGAATTGTCCTACAATACTGGTTTACAACAAAGGAGATATTGTGAAGCAAGTGGTTACATTGATGACTATGGGAGGTGCGAGGGTGGGAATGGCAGAGATTGATAAACTGTTAATCGAAATTGGAGCCATCAAAGACAATGATATGAGAGTCACAAAGCGAAGGCGAGATGCGGAAGATGAAGAAGAAGAGCGCCGAGAGAAGGGTGGCATTCGAGGTTCGAAGCAGGCCAATGTAGAGAGTGACGATGATGATGATTGGTAATATGAGATCTGGTATCACCTTGCATAGCATTTGGAGTTATGGTGCATTTAGGAAGGTGAAAGCTCCTGGACTTGTCTGTATTTACCACAATTTACATGTGAAATTTCCTTTGCAGGTTCACGGATGTAACGGATTCTCTTGGCAGAGTGCATCGGAATATCTTATTTGAGGTTCTAGTGACAATTTGGTAAGATGAAGCCATGTTTCCAAGTATAGATCCTTACAAGTCTCGTATTTTATTGCAAAGCTCCCTCGCAATTGCACTGGACAAGCTTTGAATGCGCCTTCACTTTCTCTCCTCTCTCGCCGGACTTCGAAGCGTTCGTCGACAACTTGCAAACCGTCGGCAGCTTGTTTGCAAGTTGCCATCTAGATCGACATTTTATCCTCTAATATCCTCAAGTTTCTTAGAAATATCTCGAGCCTCGTTGACCATCACCGAGGAGCTTCCACAATACGCTGCTGTCCTTAGATAATCTTCAAGCAACCACAGAGAGGTCGTTGCAAAGAACAATGAGAGCCTCATCACTCCGGTCTGTCACTCCGGTAGAGCCCTCGGCCCAGATCATCATCAAGGTGAGACTAGGAGCCTGAAAGTCCACGGCCCTCCTCTTAACTTCCAACTTGAAATGCAGGATTCACAGACCATGGTAGGTTGATTGGGAGTTAAGCTGCGGCTTTTCTGCTTCGATTAATGCTCCTCCGGAGGCGGATTTCGTCTATCCATAGGAAGAATTTCGAGGCGTCATCGTATGGAGAATTCCTGGACTGGATCGCATGGTATTCAAACCACCAATCACAGCCATAACCTTCTCAGCCTAACGAGGCAGTGATTCCCCTCTTCTTAAGAACCGCATCATCCCATTCCTCCGAAACGACCCCTCGAAACGACCCATCCGCCTGCTTCAACCATTTATACTCCACTCCCTTATACCGTGCCATCCCGCCATGCTGGAACCCAAACCCATTCTTCGAAACCGGCGTCACCCTCGCGGAGTCAAACGTCCGAATGACATTAAACGACTCATATGTGATTCCCAGACCCAGACTCTCGATGCCCGCACATCCATCCTCGACGCGGACAATGGCACTCTCGGGATTACAATCGTGCGAGGAGTAAAACACCACGACGGTATTGTCATCCGACGATCCCATGTTCGTCACCCACGCCGAACTGGCGGGTTGCGCGATGCGTGCCTGGCAGCCGCGACTGGGCGTTCCTCTCCACGCACCGGAAATTTCTGCACTGCGACACTTGGGCTCCGCGTAGAATTTAACCCAGTATGCCGATGAAGACGCGATGCAGGAGAGCAGCCATACGAGGAGGAGGAGGAGCATATTATTATTAACTCGACACAACATCATGATGGGCAGGCAGACTCGACCCCCCAATTGCCAATGACGATACACACACAAATGACCGTGAACGACCGATTCGGAATTAGAGATTTCTTCAAGTAATTATCCTCCTCCTCCCTCCCCCCCCGTCCCCCCTCACCTATTATTTCTTCTTTGTTAATCAGCAAAGCCATGGCTGCATTATGCCCAGGGTCAGCATTCCCATGCGCGCGAGCCCAGCCAGTTGTTTCGAATCCTGTAGGATTCCAAGCATGCATCAAGGATCAGCCTTCATTCCTCCAACATCTTGACCTTTTTTCATTCCTGCGATCCCGGGTTGCACGACATGGCATGGAATAGACACATACAGATACATACACATCGTCAGCCATGCAATCCAATCCATGGAGTTCAGACTATACTCCAGATCTGTACTGCATGCCACTTTTTGGAGTGCATTCTTTGTTCTTTGTATTTATTATTGCCCCTCCAATGCAGGAAGAATTCCAATGGGAGAAAGAATGCGGGAACACGGACTTGGCGAATCGTTCTTATCATGGAGAATTTGAGTTACTCTCACAAAAGTTTCTTTCTTTCTTAGCATCGCATCGCATTGCACCGATTGAGAGAGAGTTTTGGGTTTACTTTGTTGGAAAATTCAAAATAAAATTGCTTGTGGTTGTGTTGTGGTGCATGGCAAATGCAAATACATTCATTTGGGTAACGCTGGGATATAGCCAGTATGTGAAGCCAGTACTGTACAGATTCAATGCTACTTACCCGTACGGTATCGTTTTAAGTAGTAAGAATCTCCTGCGATACTTGGCTGCTTACCCCATCTTCCATCTTCCCCAGGTTATGGTTTGGTTGGGTTGTCTCATCTTCTCCAGAACTCTTCCAAAGCTTCCTTCAAAGCTTCCAACTCATCCTCATAAATCCCCTCATCTTGGACCTTGATATCTTCTAACTGAAGCTGACTCTGTCTCTCTCGCTTTTCTTCTATCCGCAGTGCTTCTTTTATCTTCTCAATCTCCGCGTTTGTCCTCTTCAGCTTCCTCTCAACCCTCCCCAGCAGCTTATCTCCAAATCTGGCTTGAAGATTCAAAGATAATTGCTCAAGCGAACGGCATAGGCTATCGAGAATTTTGGCTCGCTCATCATCCTTCAGGTACGTGGTAATGTATGTTGCATCGCGCACCATAAGCTCGACCACTATGACGGGGATTCTCTTGGTGCGGTGAACAGCGCAGTGGCGGATTTGACCAATCTTTTCGAGGAGATAGGAGAGCCTATCTGAGATGTGGGAGTTTTCACCATCAATCAATCCCGCGATATCATCCTTATGAGCCTGCATACCAGCTATCATCGCAGGAGCGAGTTCATCCAACCTGCAGAGACTGGTGTCAGCACATGTCTTATTTTATCCATGATATGGGAGATTATTGGCATGTCTCCATCTCAACGTACTCGGCTTCACCCATCTCTTCCCATCCATTTTCCACACATGTCTCTGGCCAATTTTTATGCAGGAATACGAACAAAGCGTCCTCCACAACGTTCTGTGTGCGAGTCAGAATCTTAGATTGGACGTTGAACGGCAGCCATTTGTCGCTTGCAACCGGTACATCATAGGGACCGAGGCCATGAAACGAAAGTTTGTCCTCAACCTCCCTGAAGAGATGCTCATTCTTGATCCATGGCTTGATGGGAGAAGCGGGCACCCGCCTCTTTGACGGCGGAGCCTGTGGCGAGGCAGAGAAAGGACTTGGAGATCTGCTGCGCTTGGTCTTGGGATCTGTGACGTGTGAGACATCAGCGGCAGCTTTCACGCGGGGGGCTGACTCACTATTTTGAGACAGCTGGGAGTTGCTTGATGGGGTCCTGGCTCCAGGGTTAGAGTCCGCCATTCCTCGCGCGTGTATATATCGTTGCGAGTTTTGTTCGGTAAGTGGTGCCGCCATGTCGCAGGATGTCACCGAGCTATATACCAAATATGAGCAATAAGCTCCTTCACGTTAGCATGCAACACAACCGTACCTTTGCCCACTGGTTTCCGCAGGTAGTAAAGGTTCTTGGACATCGTCTCCCCCCAAAGAGCCGACGCTTTCGGGTTGCGCAAATGTCATATCTCTGTTTGGTTCTTGCGCAGCCAGAAGGAAAACTAGCCTTGAACATGCAGGTTTCCTATAGAAAGATGCAGAGCTGAAGTAGAAATTCGAAATCGTGCATTGAATAACGCAGATAGCACGGCACCTGACGATGTCGCATGCGGCTGTACTCACTCAGCCTTGGATCTAGGAAGCCTTTACTATCGTAAGTTTCAAGTTATGTGTGCGTATTGTATATTTGACAAGGCAGCCTCGATCATCTACTGTGAACTTGGCATAAAATGTTGGAAGAAGAAGAAGATGAAAGTAAGTTAGGGCGCAGCCTTAAGCTTGATACATATTTTGTCGTGCTGGCAGGTTTAGGTCAGCTTCTTCTGCATAATAGTTTGAAAGTAGTGAATACTTGCAACATTGAGTTATCATGATGATGAAATGGTTGTGGAGATCTAGACCAACCGCAAAGGCTATGTTAGTGCGAGAGTTGGTAAGCGCGTGAGGAATGATTGGCTCCTTCACATGATTATGTCAATATGGAGATTTATCAGATATGCAACAAATCTGTATTCAGAAACTATTCTACAGTCTAAAAAGCTCTAGATAGAGCTACCGACGGGAAGCCAGGCGAATGATCAAGGGCTAACTTTATAGAAAGAGGAAATACACAAAGGGATATCATTTAAAACCAAGTCTACAACTCATGAATATGCTACAAAGCTTTTTCTCTAGGTCCAGACAATCTTTCAAACTTGTCAACACTCATGACAAATGTTCCTCTACCACCAGTCATACTCCTCAGATGCTTCAAATATCCAACCATTTCCTTCAGTGGCACCCTGGCCGTGATTTGACGCTGTTGACCAGGACCAGATGAACCTGTGCTAGTTCCCGACGCGAAAGGATCTGGAGGTGTATAAACTCGGGAGATATCGATGGGTGGCAGCTCATTTTCTGAACCATCTACTTCGTTATCGTGTTCGTTTTCGAGTGATAATATATGGCCGCCGCGAGATGATGAGAGATCATGGACAATCGCACCGAGGGATGATTCGTCGCAGCTAATAACCACGTTCATGACTGGCTCCATCAGTCCAATAGAGTTTGCCTGGAATGCTTCTTTGAGAGCGGCTTGTACGGCGTGCCTTGATGCAGAAGATAATGCGGCAGATGTGGTGTCGGAACCGAAAACATCCTCGATTGGATCGAACTTTAGTAGTACATGAGCAGAATGAAGTGGGAATGCGCGGCGTGGGCCACGGGCTAGACCCGCGACAGCGCCATTAATCAATGCAGTATGAACTTCAGCAAGAGTCATATCGGATGGCAGTGTCGAAGTTCCATCGCCTCCATCATGTTTAACTGGTTTCGGAGTGCGGACCGTGATTGTGTTTCCATCAATCTGCATAGTATGATCCGAATCTTCTAAAGGCTGCCCATCTGGACTGATACTAGCTTCGCATCCTGCTCTTCCTTTCTTGCCCGCAACTTCACGGTCAAAAACGTACTTTTGAGGCGATGTGGGCGATAAGATGCATTCTCGATAACCAATTTCAATGTTACCCATAGTTGCCTTGGCCTTGAAATCGTTCACGAGTCTATCATTGGCAATCTCTAGATGCAGCTCACCCATACCACTCAACTGCATTTGCCCAGATTCTTCATCTATATTGACATGAAGACTAGGATCTTCCCTCAGCAAGAGTTGCAATATTTCAGCAACCTTTTTCTCTTCACTTAGACTGTGCGGTTCTATCGCGGCAAAAAATACTGGCGGAGGAACATCAATGGGTCGCAGTTGAAGAACATTCAACGGTGGCGGCGGACCGTTTTTTGGATGGGCACCTGTGTACGTCAATAACGTATCGCCCGTGCGAGCATGTTTTAAACCGGCAATAACGCCAATCTGGCCAGCTGGTATGCTTTGTATCTCTATTGCATCGGATGCATACATCTGTAATAGTCTTTGGGCTCTCTCAGAAACATGAAGATTCGTATTCCACAAGACAGAATTTCGCTTGACTATACCAGAGTATACCCTAATATAAACCAATACGCCGCGTCGAAGGTCATTGACTACCTTGAAAGCAAGCGCACAAGCTTCAATCTGTGCGATGAGAGAAGTCCGGGGACTGGATTTCTTGGCCAGATGTCTTGGTTGTGCTGCAGTGAGGTCTAGCTTTCCATGTAGAAGCTGCGGTAAGCTACCATGGATATTTCCGAGTCGAATCTCTGGGTCGGGTCTTTCAGTAGGATTCGGTAGGAGATTGTTAATGGCATCAAGAAGTGGCTGAACTCCAATGTTGCGAAAACTGGCTCCCGCAAAGACTGGAATGAGTTTACCAGAACCGTCGAGCACGCATTTTCGTAGACTCTTAGTAATCGCATTTGGTGATATGGATAGACTATTATCATTGCACTCCAGCCAGGTTTCAAGGAGCCCTTCATCGAACTCGCACAATGCCTCCACGAGTGCAGCTCGCGCTTTCACAATTTCCTCGGAAAACTTGGGGTCATCTTTCTCCAACTGATCAAGAGTGAAACATTGGATAGATTTGCCATCACTACCTTCTTCCCATTTTAGAGCACAAAGGTTGACTGCATCACCGACTCCTATAAATTTCCCCTTGCCACCTTCCCACCACGGAATCTGACAGACCGCAGGCCAACCTCGAAGTCTTGATCCAATTTCCTTGACCGTTCTCGCAAAAGAAGCTCCCTCTCGATCAAGCTTATTGACAAAAGCAATCCTAGGAATACTATAATTGTTTGCCTGTTTCCATACTTTCTCCGTCTGAGCTTCTACCCCTGCTACACCATCAAGAATACACACGGCACCGTCAAGGATTCTCAAAGAACGAAGGACCTCAAATGTGAAATCCGCGTGACCAGGAGTATCAATCAGGTTAACGGTATGTGATACATGTGATTGGGATGGGTCAAATACTTTGAGGGATGCATCATTGTCGGTCACAGGAGGCCAATGCATGGTCACGGCTGCTGATTGAATGGTTATTCCTCTAGCCCTTTCGGCGGGGAGAAAGTCTGTGACTGTAGAGCCATCATCAACGTCTAACAAACTTGTCAGACTCTGTTCGTGAAAATCGTGTGGCCAGGATATCGATAGTCATACCTCCTATGCGACGAGTATAGCCACTGTAATAGAGCATACGCTCAGTAGTAGTAGTTTTGCCCTTTTGGAAATCAGATACAAGCAACAAGAAAGGTACAGCAAACTTACAGCATCGATATGAGCTATGATACCAATATTGCGAGTTGTATCTGTCAACGCATCACGGCTGTCGGTATGTTGTGAAGTATATCGAATGAACGCCTGGAATTGGCCAGGCTTAACCTTGGTTTGACAAAGTTGAAGAGCTTTTGTCACGTCTCGAGGCCATAATCGACACCCTCTCTTTGATATCAACAAAACCATTTCCTCAGAGCATTGAAGATACGTACTTTGCGGGTAGCGCTCGCGAGGAGGAGAATGCTCGATGACTAATCTTTGCCTTAGGCAAAAGCGTAAGATCACCATGTTTGACCCCGTTGACGCCTACCTCACGAAAAGCTGAAGCTCTATCTCCAAGTCAACCTCAATCGATTGCTTGATTTGGCACCATTCTACTTGTTGTGTACGAACTTATGAAATAATCAGATGCACTAGTTTAAATGCGAAAGTCCTTCTTGATCCCATAACCTTAATTGCTTCCTTTCTATTCTATTGTCTTTAGCTTACTGTATCTTACACACTCAAACGTCGCGCAATCCATCATCATGGACTATTCCGCCTCGATCAATGATCCCGATAATCCGGCAGGTGCTTCTCCATGGGGGTCCTCCCCTACTGGCTCACCACAACATCCAAGGACCAACACATTTCCGTCGAGAGATATTGTGTCGCCGACTCCATACCACCCGATCCAACCCGGCAGTGCAAGCTATTCGCAAGAAGATATAATGGGAGCTGGAGCATTTCATCGGCCAGATAGCAGTGCCGGTGCATCAGTCTCTGACGCTGAAAGTCGCAGGCCTGATACTGCCGAATCAACTCAGAGTGATGTCGAGGTACAGCATGGTTTTGGACAGCAGTATCAACGGCAAACATCTTCACAACAGCAGTATCCAGTGGGTCAACATAAACCCGAACCTCAGAGATATCACCATTCGATTGCGCGACAAGCACATCATGCCCTAGCAACACATTACAAGCTGCAAGCAAAGATCACTGGACTGGAGCGCACTGGGAGGAAAGATCCTATCTTGCGATTTGATGTACACGTAGGTCACGAATGAAGGAAATATGTTCTCGTGGTATTGGCTAACCAAACTGCTCAGACCAATCTTCCAAAATTTAGAACAACTCAATTTCGCGATGTTCGACGAACACATTCCGAATTCATCAAGTTGGCTGACCATTTAATATCCTCGAACCCGGAAGCTATAGTTCCCGCAGTTCCTCCCGCGTTGACATCTGCCGGTGCTGGTACTGATGAGGACGAAGCGCGGGTTAAAGCTTCTCTGCAGAGGTGGCTCAATTATGTTTGTTCTAATGACGTGTTAATGAGGGATGATGAGATGGTTCTGTTTGTGGAGAGTGATTTTGGATACAGCCCCATGTTGAAGAGAAAGCAACCAGCCACTGGCGTTCGCCGAAGGGTTATTAAGCAATTTGCTCCTCCACCGGATGATACACCAGAATTACAGGATGCCAGGCCGGTTGTGAAGCTCTTCTACCTCGGTTCAATGGATGCAGGCCACAAGGTGGACAAACTGGTCAAAGCAAGACGGGGTAGGTTGTCACATGATGATTTATATCCAGCTAACTAACCTGTGTACAGGTCTTGGTCTAGCGGAATCCGATTTCGGGGTCAAGTTGGGTGCAATGAACGTACAAGAGCCTCATCAAGGCCTAGCTAATGCATATCGGAAGCTTGGGAAGACAATCCAAAGTACGGGCGATTTTCATGCAGCGCAAGGTACTGCTGAAGCCACGACAATAGGTGATCCATTTCAGTATCATTCTCAAGATGCATTTATCGTCAAAGAAACTCTTACGAATCGGCACATCCTTCTGCGCGAATTATTACAAGCTCAGCAATTAACTCGAAGCAAGCTTAATGCCGCAGACCGCTTAAAGGCCAGCTCGTCTGTCCGAAGAGAGAAGGTTGATGAGGCCATATCAGCCCTGGATGAGGCACGCAGTAACGAAATTTATCTTCAGAATAAAACCCAACGTGTTACTGCAAACTTATTGCTTGAGCAACGAAGGTGGACCGCTCGGACTGCTGCAGATTTGAGACTAAGCCTTCGAGAATACGTGATTCGTGAGATTGAAGCGGAGCGACGAACATTGGCAACTTTAGAAAGCATCAGACCGGACATACGAGCGATCGATTCTTCTGGAGGACTTAGTCGGTTGGGTAGAGAATCACACCCAGCAGCAAGGAGGGCCAGTCTTGCAGCAAGTCAAGGTCCTAAAGGTGATTCATGGTCTGGTGTTCCAAGACGCCCCGATGGACTTAACCGGAGCATTTCAGGCAGTTTTATGTCTACTCCCGAAGGCGCAAATGGCGAAGAGGACGGTGTAGGCCATGACAGGTCGCTCAGTGGCAGCACTGGTGGATTACCAGGCTTGAAGGAAGAAGATGACGAGGATAGAGTTGATGCGAGAAATGCGGCGTCAAGATTGGCTAATGTTCTATGAGATGGTTAATGCCGAGAATTCTATGGACAAGGGGAAGGACTTTCCCGGTATTATGATCCGAGAAAAGGGCCCTTGTCACACGCATTGTACAACCCAAAATCTGTATCGTTCATGCAAAGCAGCACAGTGTGTATGCAATACAATAATCTTTGTGCAACTTTATTCGCTAAGCTGCTGGTATCTTATGATTCCTGCTTGAGAATCTTTGATGAATTTGTCTGGTACCATCAAAAGTGTTCAGGTAGGTTCCCTCACCGCTAAACCTCGATGTTCTCTTTTCGCAAATCAGTATGCACTATTGCATATAACATATCACTCGAGCTTCGTACACGTACATGAGCCGCAGACCCGCTAGACCCCTCGAAAAGTTTCAAGGGCTTCCGGGTAATTGCACCAAAAACCTTGACATCATCGCTAATCAAGACGATTGCATTACCAAGCCATGATAAATTCGAACCAGGTCTTTGGTTCGTACTACACCATCATCACAGTAGGTTCCCTTCGTTGTACGGTTTTTCTCTTGTAATTTGTGGTACAAGCTTCAATGAACGATTTGATATAGATTTTGTGTCACATATCTGATTTCTGCACTCTTGATTTTTCACATGCTGCAGCTCTAGCCACGTCACGAAAATGTTATTCTCGATCAAAAGTTATGGTCTACCTCCCATCATATCATGCTCCAGTAGGATCAAAATGCCAATACACTACCCGGAATGAATGCGACGCTGTGAATGGAGAACGAACCTTCTGCCACAACATCAGGCATGCGGGCCGTGTTCTTCCGAATGGCTCATAGCAAGCTGCCCTGGTACTTCTTCGCTGTTTCTGTACCCAAGTACAGTACAGCGACTTTACTTGAAAGTCCTGGGTCGTGTTCGGTTACTTGCTCATTTTCAGCCTGAGTTGGGCATTCCTTGGCTTCATTTCAATTCGCCATTGCCACCTCCCTGCTGCGTGAAAGTGGGCTTCTTTCGAAATGCGAAAGATTACTCAGTATGTGCGCTAATGGCGAACTCTGTATCACATCTTGGCCATCCTTACCGGCATATAATGGACATCTCACCATTGTGAATTAATTCCCTATTAGTGTCCTACCATCCATCACAACTTTACCAGCCTTACCAAACTTCATGAATAAAGGGAGTTGCGCCATTAATGCAACCAACATGTCTGCTGAACTTTTTCTCATCACAATGGGATCGATGAACGGACGATCAACGGGACGATCAACGGTTAAATCGACGATTAAAAAGCTATTGCAGTGGTGACACGGATACCCCGACTTTGACCAGGTTTGGAGAAATTCTGGGGAACGGAGGAGAATGTACTGATTTTCACTTTGTCAAACTTTTATGACGACGGATTACGACGGATTTAGGGAGCCAATGCTTCTTGCATTGTTTCCACTCTCAAGTGTATGGCGGAAGCTATAGGAGATTAGAGGGATTGAGGTCTTTTATATCATGATACCGGGTGCGTGTTGTCGACATATCAATGTATCGTTTACTAGGATACAAGCAGAGTGGAACTTATTGCAGCTATTTTCAACGTCCCCGTTGCAGCCAAATATCCGACAATGTTGTATCTTTTGTCTGCCGTTACACACAACACAATCTTTTTGGTATGTTCACTTATCTCATGTAGGTATACTTCAATTCACTCCAAAGCGCCAGGTTTTCTCGCGTCGCACGTAAGAGTCCGACTCCGATGGAAGTACATAATTCATAGAAAGTGTAATGTGCTTGCGTGCCTGCGTCTGCAGGGTACAGATGCATGGGATTATATGCATTTTCCGTCGCACTCCAGTGGATTGTTGCTAAGGTATACTGCGGAATGGGTAGCGACATGATAGATTGAGCTTTCGCATGATACTTATCTGGCAGTCAAAATAAATCATCATAGTGTAGATAGCTACAAGCTACCTGACTCGACAATGAGATGACCATCCCCTTGTCTGAGGGAGGAGGGTAAACGGTATAAGTTTCGGGGATCACTTTGGGGTGGTGGATGAAGAGAAAGAATTTGTTAAGCCCCCGCGCTTTTCTTTCTTGGCTGGAGCACTAAGAAGTCGTTTTTGTTACCTCATCTCTTTAATCTCTTACAGAGTGGTTCGAAATGGCGCCGGCCTACATTGAAAATGTGATGGGTGCGGAGTTGCCATTCCGCGGAAGTGGGAAGTCTACTATTCTTAGCAGTGTCCTACATGGTAAACGAGATATCAGATTGGTAAGGGAAATACATTCATTTCACTCTCCCTCCAGCATATATATCAAGAGCGTTCCCACTAATTTTGGATCCTAGGAAGTTCGCAACATCGCCGAACCACTAGTTGGAGAGCTTCAGATCCGGATCAAATCGACTGGTATCTGCGGCTCAGATGTAAGCTACTACACGAAATTTGCCAATGGCGATTTATGTGCTTGTGCACCTCTATCTCTTGGTCATGAAGCTTCAGGTGTAGTGGTAGGAATCGGACCACAAGTCAATGGCTTCTCCATCGGTGATCGAGTTGCCCTCGAGGTGGGCATATCATGTGGTCAATGTGATATTTGCAGGAGAGGCAGATATAATCTTTGTAAGAAGATGAGGTTTCGGAGTAGTGCGAAGAGTGTACCTCATTTTCAGGGGACCTTGCAAGAGAGAATCAATCATCCGGCGGTCTGGTGTTACAAGTATGTTCTTGCTGTCTACGGGTGTAGGGGATTGTTTTGCTGATTTCTCGTCAAGACTACCTGATCATATTTCATTTGATGCCGCCGCACTCTTGGAGCCACTTTCCGTGGCTATACACTCTTTGAACCGAGCAGCACCCACGCCTGGATCTACCGCTGTCGTAATCGGAGTGAGTTGCTCCTTCCACAAACAGAAACTATCAGCCTCTCTTGTGTATTTCCAATGCACTACGTTTAGAACTTGACTAACACTGAATTTAGGCTGGAGCTGTAGGCCTCCTCGTCGCAGCCATGGCCCGCCAATCCGGCTGTCCCATCGTAACCATAACCGACATCTCTGCCAACCGCGTTCAATACGCCCTCGACCACGGCTTCGCCACCCATGGCTACGTAATTCCCCCATCTAGATCCAGCTCCACCGCGCCGTCCACCGCTCCGTCTTCTGGAACATCCACTCCTTCTCTCTCCGGTACCTCAACACCTCTTTCCCCTTACGCTACCATCTCCGATCGTCTAGACTCTGCCAAAAGCACCGCTTGCGACATCCTCTCCATCTCCTCACCCGACGACACCCTCGCCGAAGACGACCACGACGGCGCCGACACAACCTTCGAATGCACCGGCAAGGAAATCTGCATGCAAACCGCCATCTACAGCACCAAACCCGGCGGCAAGGTCATCATGGTCGGCATGGGGACGCCCATCCAAACCCTCCCTCTCTCCGCCGCCCATCTCCGCGAAGTCGATATCCTGGGCGTCTTCCGGTACGCGAATACGTATCCGACGGGCATTAGGATCTTGGGTGCGAGTGGGAAGACCGGGGGTCTTCCGAGCTTGGATCGCATGGTTACGCATCGGTTTAGGGGCCTGGGAAATGCACAGGGCGCGTTTGAGTTGGCGGGGAGGACGACGGATGATGAGGGTGCACTTGTTTTGAAGGTTGTTATTGAGGTTTAGGGAACTGTTGGGGTTAGGATTGGGAAATGGGTGGGTAGGAGTGGATATGTGCAGGGTGGAGATACAAGGGTTTTGCTGCGTGCAAGACGGGCGGGGTGAATGGGGTTTGGATTTGGATTTGGTGTTCGCTGTTCGTTGTCGAGGAGAGCAGAGGAGAGGAAGCGAATATGAAAAATTCAACTGGGCGTAGCGATCTGGCGTTGGAATTTGAGATGAAACGACGAGTGTATGTTTGCGGGTCATTGAAGTTGTTCCATTCGACGACAGCTTCTAGTTTCCTCCCCCCGCGGCCCTTGCATTTCGCGATTCTGCTTCTATCTGCTTATTACCTACCTGCTCATCCCCTCCAGACTTCCACTTCCATCTCCAATGAAATCTTCGACGTTGAACCACCCGGAGTTGTCCCTATAATGAATGTCAGATTATTTTCCTCTGATATCCAGCGGATCCAATCTGTGCTCGCCGTGCATTCTGAATCAAAGTTACTGACTGGCTGACTCAAATCTCTTCTAATATTAATATTCGCGTCTTACACAGATCGACCATTCCGGTATGTGTCCTTCCCACCAAAAGTTACTATAAACACCCACCCTCTCCTGTCTTTCAAATCATGCCATGGTCGCATATTGGTTCTGTGCTAGACGATGGAATCCGTCACACTTTGAGCAAAGCCGCAAGGTCTTACGATGCAAAGACTGGGCACAAAAATGTGCAACCAGCCATCGAAGTGATATGAAGTCCCACAAGATAAGATATGCAGGCGAAATGCTCATCATCGTGTCATGTTAGGTATTCATTCATTGCCTATCTAATACTCGTTCATTCGTATCCTCATTCTTATGATATCAGAAATGCTTTCCTGCAGGTACGCCAGATGCCATTTTCTTCTCCACGATAAATCACGCACCACCTACACGCCTGCCTGACTCTCCCATACGCCCAAACCAGATATACGCCGCTGAAACCCCCAGAGAGAGAGAGATAGAGAAACACTACTCTGTCTATCCTAGATCTCCCACATTCATTATGTCTCGCATATGATGACTTTGGTCGTTCCAGCCAATGCCCCCTAAGCCACCCTGCTTCATCATTTTGTTTATCTTGACGTTTTCAATGAAGGAAAACTTCTTTCCTGTCTCTCTGATCTCATAGGCTGATTTTGTGAGTTCGCCAAGGAGGGAGATGAGGCTGACATCGTTCTTTTCAGAAATGAGTTCATGGTCGAAACCTTGACTGTCGGCGGGTATGAGAACACTGAGACGACCGAGGAGGGCTTGAATTGAGCGAAGAATTGAGTGGTTAACTGGCGCGTAATTCTTGGATTCCATGTCGTCTTCTGAGGCAACACCATCGGATACGTAGGAGGGTGGAAGGTTTTGAAGGTAAGCCGCAATCAGATTAATTCGAGATTGTAGCATCTTGATAGCGTTTACCTTTGCAGTCAAAGAAGCAAGCTTTTCTTCATCTTCGCGCGATAAGCTGTTCTCCTCACGTTTCGAGCTCTCAGCGTGAAGAGAATTTTCGGACTTTTCCTTGCCTTTACCTTTGCTTTTGCCTACGACTCCTTGCTCTGGGGACGCATCTTTCTTGCTAGTGTTATCTATAGCTGTAGCATTTCCTCCACCACGGGCCACGAAGTCAATACTAATCATCTCTGCTTCACCAGTCTCTACAGTAAATGGGAGCTCCTTGAATCGTAGTTTGAGTTGTGGTTCCCCATCTTTCATTTCCTTATCCTCGCCAGTCTCCACGCTGCTTTCCTCGGCCTCATAGTTGCTTTCGTATATTGTGAGAGGCAACTTCCCGCCTACCGCACCACCAGATACTTCTTCAGGGTGGAACCCAAGTAGAATAGCAGACTCGTTGTAGAGAGAGAGGATTTGCCGATGAATTGGTAGGTGGATAGGTTGCGGTCCAGAGTGAGGAATGATAGTATACCAGCCGACAAGGTCGAGTGCGGGGCTTTTATGAACATCCTTCACTGTTTAGAGTCAGCATATGGGTATCAGTATTTCCCACACAAAATGGGTGGCACATGCTCTGCTGTAATCTTGAGGCAAACCATGTCGGGGATAGTCTCAATTCATCTTCCTCTTCCACAAGCAGGCATTCAAATGCATGTTCGATGGTAATCTCACGACCATTCTGTTGGCCCAGCAATGCTCCAACGACGGGTCCTGTTTGTTGTCGCAGAGTGTGTCTTGTAATATAATCCGAAATTGTGAGGAGGACGAGGGGATGCAAAGCTACCTGGAGACCCGAATCTGATGACTTGTGTGCCGAGAGTAAAGGATTATCATGGTCGACGACCATCATGAAGCTTTTACCAGAATCACCAATAAAGACAGACGGTGCTGAAAGTCGTGTGATGAGGTAGCTAAAGTCAATGTGTTGATGCTCTGCTTGTTTGCCTGTTTGTTGTGAAATGGAAGTGGGAGGTTCTCATGAGAGCTTTATCGATTGTATCGGTTAAATGTCGGTTAAGAAAAGAAAAGGTCTACAAGTACTTCCTCCTCCTCCTTCTCCTCCTCCTTCTCCTGGATAATGGGATATCCTTCATAAACCAACGAAAGAGATCAACAAGGCAACATGTATATCAAGCCGAAGGTGCTTTTTCATTGGTCTTTCAATTGTATGAAGCTTGCTATGTATCTGTGGACGGTAATGTCAAACACGGTAAGGTGGTAGAATAAAGACGAGAATCTCTGCATCAACCTTTGTGTCTTTGCCTAGTCCACGTCTTGATTTTATATCCTCAACTCCTCCTTCGTTTCTACACCCCTTAACTTCTTATCATTTACTTTCTCTTCGTGATGGCCGAAGTTGAACAGGTTGATGTGCCGAGCTCTACTTCGCCTCAGATTGCTCCCATTCCAGAATCTCAAAGCACCTCACCACCTCAGGGAGACAGTTCGCCCCGGCTGGATGATCATCAACCTCCTCCAAGTGCAGAGATCTCTCATCAGCAAGTGCTGCTAGAGAAGCCTCCATCAGAGAAGTCAGCCCCGGAGCATTCAGATGGTGAAGTGGAATTTGTGTTTGCAGTCCCGCGACGAAGGAAGAAAAAACGCAGAAGGTATGAGAGACTTTTGCTCGGGTGAAGTAGTGCTAAGAAGAATATACTAGGCTGGAAATTCCACCACAGGGCACCCACGTTGAATCATCTAGTCCTATTCCGAGCGCCGAAGTTTCAGTTACCCGTCCATTTCGAGATAAATCCACCGCTGACATAGCTCCTTTACTTGCTCCTGCTACTGAGCCAGGCGATATGGGTATGGCTAGATGCCGATCCATCCACGCGCTACATCCCCCTGCCACTTTTGCATCTTCTCTACAACCCTTGAATGTATTGCAATCGGATTTATCTAATCCATCCCCTTCGCATGTATCTCAAACCATACCGTTCAAAATTCCACCACCTTGGTATGCCAAATCCATGCCTCCGCCCCCTTCACCGATGTCACAATGCCATTATTCAAAATCCGCCACCTTCACATTGCCAGAGCAAGATAATGCCAAGAAACGAAAACACGAGGAGGATTCGAACAAACATTCAAGCGAACATTCAAATTATGTGTCCCCATATAAGTTATCTTCGACCTCTATGTATCCACCAAGATCAAAAGCTGTGCCTTCTCACTCGGAGTTTAGTACTGTTGGGGGGCACATGGGTTTTGTGGACTTTCTAGAAGATCCCAATGTGCCAACTACCTTCGGGGGGGTACCTCCGCCTCTCCCACCACATCGACCGATCATACCTGGCTGGCAAGACTTTTCCTGGAAACCAGCCGATTATCCACCCTCTACATGCCCATCATCAGTTGACTCACGCACGAGAACATTAAATTATACCAGCAATGACCCTGAATGGCATCGGAAATATTACTACGGTGTCGGTGATTCACGTTGCTTCAATCTACAACAAATTCCAACCAGAAATTCACAGAATGACAGATTTGATCAAGATATGGTATCACCGAAATCAACACCGCATGAAATTCAAATCATATCAGCGCCCTATTCTTTGGGCCAGAAAGAGCCAATACCTAAACCATCCCCTGTACCTACAAGGCTGCCTGCATCTGCCACAACTACCCACACTGCCCATTCCCCAAGAATGTTGTTTTCAAAGCCCACGACATGCTCGCAACCGGTGCCTCGTATTGTGACAGTCAGATCTCCATCCCCGCCTCCTTGTCCCCAGGTGACTGCAGCAGACATACGACGCAAGCCCTCCCTTTATAAGGTACCTGCATGGCCACATTCGAGGGAAGATAGCCAAGCCACTCGTTCTATGGCTTTAGGTGAACGTCTTAGTCAGACATGCGATCCTGAGAGTAGTAATTCACGATCTTTATACCCCAAAATACCTCAGCAAGCAAAAGCTATCGCTTCCCACACGCCAAATGAAACCTCCTCTTCGCTCCAAAAGCCAATCCCACAGCCACCAAAACAACAAGCACTCGCACCTAAACACTCACCAAATTTGTACGCTTCCTTCTCATGAATATTATTCCGTCATGTCCATCTTATTTCACTAACCTATCATCAGAATTATAGACATAGCCCAAACCAGCCAAGAAACCTTTCCTTTTGCAGCAGTCGCTGCTAGACACAACAAGCCCATTCAGAAAGTCTTTGATACCTTCTCGGCGATTATTCAATTACCGCTATTGAAACAGGCGGCAGATGGAAGGAGACATGGACCGTTGGGGAGTGAGAGGATGAGGCAGTATAGGGAGGCTAAGAGAGCGATGGAGAGGGCGAACAGGGAGAGGGAAAAGGGAAAGGGTGTTAGAAGAGGTGGAGGGGGCACAGAATAAGAATTTGTGGGGGCTGTTGCCAATGACTCTCTGATCTGAAGTTGTAAAGTGAGGAGAAATGGGCAGAAAATCGATTTGGGAGTTTGTCTTATTTTCCCTGCCATTGAATCGAAGAGCCATGGTCGCAAGGAATCTATTTGTCTGAGGTTAGTTGTGGACTCAAGGAAATCATCTAAACTTTAGAGTACTCATCTCGTCGTTTTCAACCCTAAATGCTCCAAGTTATCCAGGCCGTCTCGTAACTTCCTGCCGAGTTAAATGTATTCAGGCAGGCTTTTACCCAATTCTACGGCGTCGAATATTCATGAAACCTCTAGGAATTCGCTTTACCACTAGCGCCGAAACTCGCCCATAAGGTCTGCATTTCAATTTTCTCCCAATCTTCCTTTTCCCCTCATTCTGCTTTGTCGGCATCCCTTCGTTTACTGCACCAACCTCACGCCATTCAGTTCTGATAATATCATGGCAGAAGTTACCAAGGTCACCAAATCCCATGTTCCTATACCTACCGATAGTGCATTAAATATACGCAAGTTGCACAAACCGGGGTCCATCTAGCGTGACATCTGTCGAAATTGGTCAAATGAATCCCAGTGATCTTTGTCACCAACGGAAGCATGATTCTAATCCCCAAGTAGTGTGTACCTGTTGAAGCTTATCCAAACCACGCTTTCGATGCCATCAGTAATTCATACAGACTTTCAATTCTGTCGGCTTCCAATCTGACTGCCGCTTAGTCAGGGTTTAATTTTGTTGTAAAATACCTCGAAATATAAATCTTGCACCGTGTACGCACGATCTTCTGCCATGAGTACGAGTTCCCCGTGGAACACAAACTGGAAGTATAGAGCAGCAGAGAAGTCGTCTTATCAAAATATCGAAGCTAGAGCTTCTAGAATATCCTTGGATGTTGTGGGGAAAACTTTAGATAGAGGTTTTCCCATTGGAAAGTAGATGGCGACGTATAAAAGCACAACCATCACTTCGACATAAAGTAAATCGAGATGGAGGAATATAGTTCTGATGCGAGACTGGGTATGGAATACAGCTAGAATTTCAAGCATTTGAATGCCGTAAGTATACTTACTGGTCCTACTCATTCGATACCGCCACCGTGTTACGAGTCTCCATTTAATCCTCGCTTAGCGAGGCGGTGACCTCAGGGGAGGTTGAAATTGCGAGAGCAAAAGCGATGCTAAAATGCCAAGTGAGCTCAGCTGCTCGATGATGTTTTAAGATATATACCAAGGGTTTTCTGCGCCAATTTCAAATTTATTCCTAATCAGTGACGATGGAGTGATGTGGTCGGGGTAGCAATGCTCTTTGTTTTTATGTCACTGAATGATTTGCAGGACCTGCCGCAGAGTTATACGCTCAGACAACGCGCATTAATCTTTGTTCCGATATTCAGATAATCCGTTGTATGATGGCAAGTAATGCAAGAGGCTGAGTTTGGCACGTGAGTCTGGCTTGAGACTAGGGCGTGCAATAAAACAAGGTATCATATACAATATCATATACATGCGAAGGATTATCTCGTACACACTAGTGTTCATGGTGATAAATTTTGTGCACACCGGAGACGCCGCCTTAATCATCAGCTCCAAGAAGATCCTGCTCATCAGCTTCTAGAAGGTCCTGCGCACCATCTTCCACAAGCGCACCCAGTCCGAGTCCTCACGATCTGATGTAAGGTTTTCTTTTCCATCTGCGCATCTTTTGCCCTCTCCTCGTTTTCTTTTTCGTTTTCGTTTGCGGATCTCTCGTACTCTAGGTTGGAGCCGGTAAACCGTGGCGACGGTGTCTCCTGTTCGTTTGTGCCTGTGCCTGGCCTATTTTCATCGCCGAGAGGCTCGACTTGTTTCAGGTAAGATAGAATCTTGCTGATCTCCTCAACTTTTTTTACAGCAGCACAGGCGTCCGCGAATGAGATACTTGAGCTTTTAATCATCGCCACCTGTCTCCAAAGCTTTTTGAGAGATGACAGCCCATTGTGAATTCTTCGAAGGATGTCCATTGGCGGACTCTGGTTGAACATGGGCTGATCGTCAGCCTCGATATTCCATTTGGCTTCGATAAGTTCTTCCTCAAGATTCTCAAGAAACGATATAAATCCATCGTCTTCATCGTCTTCATCGTCTTCATCGTCTTCATCGTCTTCCTCTTCATCGTCTTCCTCTTCATCCTCTTCTGACCTCAACGCTCGTCCACCCTGCACCTCCATGTAACATGTAATAAAGTCATAAAGACAGTTTCCCATCACGCAGAACATGTGGTGAAAAATTGTTATCATTTCAACATCGTTTGAATCTGGGTTTTTGGCTTCCAAAATGAGATGTGTTCTTGTAGCCAATTCTTCGCACTTGTTTATGAATATATCATTCCTTCTGTCTGCAATTTCATTGTCAGCGTGAAAGCCTAACCAATCTAATTAGACGGAAGTAGAGGGAGAGTCTACATACCGGCTCTATAGAGATCCTTTTCTTTCTCGTCGAAGCATTCTGAAACATCATTTTCTTCGACTTGCAACACCCCCTTTCCTTTATCTTCTACTATGCCATCAAGTCTGCGAGTCCCGCCCTATTAGCTCCTTTTCCAGCCAGGTCAAAAGTCAAAGCCGGACTTACGTTTGAGCTTTACCCGGGGGAGATTCTGTAGTCTCCTCTGTCACGCCACTCGAGTGCGTAGCGATCCCCAGTTTTCTGCGAGCTATTATGGACTTTTTCATTCTTTTCCTTCGAGACTTGTGCAATGTCGAGTTCAACTGCAACCGCTCTTTTCTTGTGCATTTTACTCCACAACGTGTTATGGACCTTGGTTCTTTCATGGTTCCATTCAAAAAAAACCTCAGCTTGCTGCTAGGAAGATTCATGGAAGTTGTTGAGATCTGATGATATAATATTGACACTGTCGGTGGGCTACTAAAGACTTGGAATAGAATTTTCTGACATTGAGACTCACGTTCGATCGAGGGCCAAACGAGAAATCAACAAAGGCTCGACATTATAAGTCAATTCCACTGGTTTGTTCCACGCCAGGGAGTTATTTCTTTTTTTTTAGAAATAATGACAAGTCAACCGTTTAACGACCAAATGGTGCAATAACAGTCTGCAATGGGTGAGATGCATGTCTTTTCATCCTGGTAAAACGGGTATGCGCATCAGAAATACGGGATACGTCTAGGGCAGCGCGATACGATTCCAGCTTCCCTACTACGAACCTTGGACAACTCCAAGCTGTGATTTTCATCATGGATGAGGATAGCCGGTGAGATATGCCGGGTTCCATGCATCAGTTCTCGGCTCGTGGGCGAGGGGGCATATTTGGAATGTTCCAATTGTTCCTTACGACAAGGCTCAGTTGATACAATGGCGCTGCCTAATCCGTGAGTGCATGCATGGTCTTTGAAGCTTAGTATAGCCAATTAACACTCTAAGAAATAGTAGTAATAGATAGAACTGATTGCTCCTGTGCAACCACACTCAGTCATAGACTAGATTCGCAACAGCCAGCATTGTGCATATGGGTGGGTGGTGGGCTGTTACATAAATTTGGTGTGCTACAGAAAAGTAAACATCCCAACCCAAGAATCTCCTCTCCATAGATTAGTTCAGATGATCGAATTGCAACCCGGGTAGACTCAAAGTGCATCAAGGAGACGAGTATCAAAACACGAAGATGGTTACACCAGCCTCGCAAACGGGAATACGAATGGAATGGGCGCTGGTTCAAGAATAACGAAGACGTCACGGTCTCATCGTCAAGATATGGCATCGGAGAGTCGATTTTGAAGTCGGCTGAGGTGCTGCGTCAACTTCAAGGTTTTGGCACTTATCCATTGAGATTTTGTTTGTCTCCAAGTGTTGGGAAGTGGTTTTGACTGAGTATCCATCATGGGGATGTTTCAAGTATACAGGATTGCCGCTCTGTTGGATCAAGAATCCAATATCCTATGAATGAATGTTCAACACCCGTGTTGATCGTGTCACATATTCCCTCGTGCAACATGAAAATATTGCTCGTACTCGCAACCAACTCAAACAATGGCGGATTATCAAATGCGATGTTTGCATGAAGATCGTTGAATGTTTGAAATTATATTTAAAAGTAATTCCACCACCATATCCATATGAAGACATAGAAATCCATACAGCCCACGAAATCGTACACTCAACTACATACGAGGATCATCTTGCTTTGATATCTCCCTTTAGTTTGTCTCCCCATTGCCCATCAAAGATTTGGTTCTCAAGTAAGCTATGCAAAAATTGCCAGTGAGTCTCATTTGCATCGTGAACCCAGCACATATCTGAGCTTAGTTCTCATGATTTGGAAGAATATGGTCCGGGATGGTATAGATTAGATTTGGAGTTAATCGGACACAAGACTGCAAACAAGTCTATTCGTATTTGGGAAGGGGTTACAAAATGTAAGTAAACTTTCCCGATAGTCATAGCTCGACCTATCAAACAGCTACCCACTCATATAAACACCTTGATGGCAAGCCGGAAGGGCTAGTTGATCTTCGC
Source organism: Monilinia vaccinii-corymbosi (assembly GCA_017357885.1). Lineage (NCBI taxonomy): Eukaryota > Fungi > Ascomycota > Leotiomycetes > Helotiales > Sclerotiniaceae > Monilinia > Monilinia vaccinii-corymbosi. The sequence goes on along the minus strand of CP063407.1, from coordinate 880,768 downwards.
GAGAACTAAATCAGTAAACTTTGACGAAACGTACGTCCTACAAGGCACTGAGCCATGTATGTATGTATGTATGTATGGGGATCTTTTAGCTTTGTACAGGTTACAAAAAGCAATATAGAGTAGCTGCAATGTCACAACTCTCTTTATCAGAAAAAGTAACACGCCCAAACCACGAAGCCAAAGGCCCAACGGTCCAGGATAATTGGTTAACTGGAAATACCTCGCTTAATTAAACCTACAATACAAGTAAGAGAGTAAGTTGCTAAGCGAGGTGTACAAGCGACGCCTTTTCTTGTCTCTCGTCTCATATTTATGATACTTCATAGAACATTAAAGAGAGGCGGTAAAGAAAAAGAACGCAACATGAAGAGAGTATAGGATGTGAAGGGTGCTGGCTCTGAAGCCATGGGTTCAAGGGGTTACCATTCTTGTCCTGCACATCTAGGATGTATCTTCAGAAACGATGTGAAAGATTCCAACCCTGGATTTTCTCACATGTACAAATATCCAAAAGAGAATATTTGTGTCCCTTTCTGCTCCTCGTATTAATATCCTATGCACTTTTTTTTTTTGCAAGCCCTATCACTCTGCAGATTTGAAATTTGCGTAAAATACGTTTTGCGAAGGTCCTGACTGGAGAATATGATGCGCGACAGAAGCGAACGGCCGTATATTTTAGCAATGAATGGACTATATATACTCCGTATGATAATAGTGGTAATAAGTTGTTGGCGTCGTTGGGGCTCGGAGTAGTATATGCCAGTCGCGGACAAGATTACAATGGAGCTCTCTAAACTTAGTTATCCCAAATAAAACATATTTTAATCATAGGAGGTCTACGCTTGGCTGAGTACGGGAGTCTGAGCCAAGGGTTTGTCTTTTGATTGTTTTGGGGGGATTCTTAAGGTTGTGCTTCAGTTCCAACTAAAGAATCAATATGAGATCACAGGATAATTGGCATTGCAGTGCACCTTTCATATGATTTTCATCCTCGACCATCATTATCCTTCAAAAAAAACCCTAAGGACTTAATCTCTTTGGTGTTCTGGGGTAATCGCAGACCAAATGCACACTTGGCAAATTCAGATACCAAGCCACAACTCTGTCCAATCCAATTCCTCCACCACCATGAGGTGGCACACCCACACTCTTAAACACATCTACATATTCTTTGATACCAGGTTGGTTAGGGTCCAAGCCCTTAGATCTAATAACCGCCTCTAATTGGTCTGGTAAATGCAACCTTTGACCGCCACTCAAGATTTCCTGGCCACGCATCATGAAATCATATGCATTTGTGACTGCTGGGTTCTCAGGATCCGGCATTGCGTAGAATGGACGAGCATCGACGGGGAATTTGTCGAGGACATAGAAGTCAGTGTTGAACTTCTTACGGACAAGTGCCCCGAGAGCTTTTTCTTGAGGTGTGCTCATATCTTCGGTGTCGGTGACATTTTTGAATTCTTCGGGCCCTTCTTCACGAAGAAGTTTCTGACCTTCGGCAAAAGTAAGACGGACTTCTTTGCCAGCTTCCGGAAGAAGAAATTCTTCCGAGGGGTAGACAGAGCGGACAAGCTCGATTTCTTCGCGGTAGTTTTCGGCAAGGTTACGGAAAATATAAAGAAGGACACCTTCGAGCATGTGCAAGACTTCGTGATAATGCTCGTCGATTTCCATCTCCAAATCGAGACCAATAAACTATACAAATATTAACATCACTTTCTTTCGGTTTTATTCTTTTCCTCACCTCAGTCATATGTCTTGGAGTATTCGAGTTCTCAGCACGGAAAACCGGTCCAACACAGTAAACTCTCTTTCGGCCTCCGGCAATTTCAAATTGTTTGTAGAATTGTGGAGATTGGGCGAGATAGGCTTCTTTATCAAAGTATGGCATTCTGAATACGTTGGCACCACCTTCGGAAGCAGCTCCAATCAAACTAGGAGGATGGAATTTCTTGAAACGACGAGCTCTTAGGTATTCGCAGAAGTAGTCCTCGACAGCAATTCGGATATCAGCGATAGCTTGGCTGACAGGTGCTCGTTTGTGCATAGCAGGATTGTTAAGGTGGGAAGCCAAACTGGCAGTTGGGGTGCCTTCTGTGACACTGAGACCTATGCATTCGTTAGCTTATTGGTAAAGATCAGAATAGTAAATGCGTTTACCTGCTGCAGCTTCACTGAGATCCTCTTCCTCATCCAACTTCCCCACAGCTCTGCTCGCTGGTCCCAATCCCAGTCCCAACATCTCAGGGGCCGCAGCTACCAAGTAAACCTTTCCGAGGTGTAATTCGAAGTTCGAAACCTTGGTGCTCTTAACAGGCTCTAATGGCTTCTGCACAACAGCCTCAACTGCGACAAAACTCTCCAGCTTCAACCCTCCAATCCATTTGACCATTTGTTTACTAACTGGCTTCCCCTCCGCGCTCGCGCTCACAACCCCCTGAACAGTCCAAGTGCCCTCTTCTCTCAATTCCACAAATGCCATCTTGGCCCCTTGCATTCTTGCATTCTGAATCCATGCGCGAACCTTAATTGTCTTGCCAATATGTTGTTCTCCGATTTCCCTCAGATGTACACTTTCGGCTTCGATTTTTGTGGTGTGTTTGATTTGTCCGTAATTATCCGTCGCAAGATCCTCAGAAGCAGCAGATGCAGCAGCAGCTTGCTTGGCAGCTTGCTCCTCAGCTTTGCGTTTCTTTTCTGCTTCTTTTTTGGCTTTGGCTTCTGCTTTCTTTGCTCCCTTCTTGGAAGGTTGGGCGGGGTCTTCGCCGGCAGGTGGGGCGCCTCCAGGAGCGACGGCTGGATCGGCTGGAATTTCTTTGCTTGGTTCAGCCATACTGATATATGTGAGGAGATTGACTATGATATTGAGCGTTGTTGAGTGATAGATGGATGCTCTTTACGTTTGTCAACAATATAAAAAAAAGATGGAGGGGTACTTTTTGATAAGTTAATATGGTCATATTATGACTAAGGCGGCAAGAATTTTAGCGCTAAAGGTCCAAGCGTTTTGGCGACATGCCTTCCAGTAACCATCGCTTAAACGTAAAGGCATCCCCTTCAGTACCAAGTTAGTATTCTATACCAATCCTGCATCTCCTTTCACAATCCTATCCAATTCCCCCGCTCTTCATAGTCCTCCAGTGTTCTTCTCCCATATAATCACTCCAACCCTCTTCACACAATCCATCATCGAAGCAATCCGCCTCGAGGAGACCAAACCATCGTGCAAAAGGAGAATTTCTAGTCTTCTCAGCAGCACGAGGTGAAACGGCTCGGTTTCACTCCGACGTCTGTACTGGATTCTAGCTACCTGCATTCTTCATCGTAGCCATCAAAAGTTAGTATGACAACTTGCACTCAGGAGAGGCGCTCCAAAACTTACACATTCCTAAGTCCTCAACACCGGTAACAATCTGTTGCACTGTCGAGGATGTTTGGAGGGATTTGCGCAAGCGTTTAGTAACTTTCGAATGATTGGTTCGCATATCGCGCATTGTAGTCGCAACAGCCCAGGAATGGCGTGACGAATAATCTCGTCCGTTCCTCCTAGGTGATATGGCGACAGAGCCAGACCCAGACCCAGGAGCATGCTTTGCTAATCTTAGTGAACTGACGCCCCGAACAAGTGAAGTGATCGCTCGGTTGTGGAACGATGGGGGATCGAGATCCATTTGGTCTTCAACGAGAGATTCATCGGAGGTAATGGTCGATGGGAAAATATTGGTATTCTCTGGCCCGCCACTGCCGGTCAAGATAACTCCAAACCCTGACCCGAAATTAGTGTGATTATGCTTAATGTGAGATTGCCCAAAGTATTCTGATGATATCTTATGAGATGCATGAGAAGTGACGGCCGACTGAGTGATATTCATGTTCTCTGGTCCGCCACTGCCTGTCGAGACAACTTCAAATGCAGAACCAGCCCTGGATTCACTGTGTGTAGGTTGAAATTTCCCCAAGCCCCCAGATGATCCAGGGCGAGATACACCGGAAGTCGCAGACAGTGAACGGTCGTTCGTCGTGTCTGGCTTGTGATTCTCAGTTGAGACACCTTCAGATCCAGACCAAGCCCCCGGAACCTCGCGTGTACGTTGAGCCTGCGTGGGACTCTTCGGGGATCCAGTTCGAGAAACATCAGATGCGTTGACTGACAATCGGCTATTTGTGTCATCTTGCTTGCTACTACTGCCAGCCCAGAATCTAGGTCTCGTTACAGAATTATTGGGTGCGGCCCGAGGTTGTTGAAGATTCGGTGTCGGGCTCATTGCTGTCTGGGGTCAGCGCAAGAGGGCTGGGTTGTAGACGTTGCTCTTCCCTCCATGCAGAGGAGTACCAGAAGTGATGATCAAATAGCGACTCTTCTCAGGAGGGAGCTGTGACGCTTGTGCCGTTAAAGAGCTCGTAGACGGATAATATAGTCACAAAAGAGTGCCAAATAGTATACGTTGGAAAATCAAAAGATTCCTTAGAATATACTACTGCTAATACTAACTACAGAACAGCGCTCCTATATATATTCTACACAAGGTGCACGTGGTTTGACACGTGCTCGCTAATCGAGCACGTGAGTTACACGGACAGCACGTGCACTGGAGCGGTGAGCTAGGCTTAGCAGAAACGGCAGAATCGTGACAGGAGCGTGCGATCACCAACGGGGGCAACTTGAGCTACAGATCCCGAAGAAACGCTCCCAGATCGTCTTGGATGTTGGGGAGAGGCGGGTGCTGTGTTTAGCTCCTCGATTAGCCGTTGCAGATTGTGAGTATGGTGTTGCGTTTCGCTGTGAGATTCTCTCTCATCATCACTCGCAGTCTTGCTCTTGCGAGCCGGCAACCCCACTGCCTCCCTAAACCTATCGCTCTCCACATCCTCATCCGTATACATCCGTAAGTCTCTCATCAAGGTCGAGCCTGCCGAGAATAACTTCGCCTTCCACAACTCATCCACAACAGACTGGATGCTGCCAAAGTCGACTCCACATTCGTCACAACGACGTACCACAAACCCCTCGTCAAAGACCTCAAATAGAGGGAATTTTGCGCATGCCCTACCATACAGGTTTTGCTGATGTGCCGGTAATGTTGAGAACCGCTTGCGAAACATGAGGAACACGGCAAGACGTTGGAGATGCTGAGCTGGGTCTCGATGTAGCGGTTTGACGAATATCTTTTCGGGAATCTTCCAGTGGTCTGGTTGCGGAGCATCAAGTTGGTCTCTGATATGTTGCGCTCTTAGCTCATGGCGTTGTGCGCCTAGTTCTCTGAGCTCCATCTTTCGTACGAGCTCATCTCGCTCCCGAGCCAGCTGCTCATCAGTCATGCCGGGTGGATGTTCCTCCATCGTGTTGTCACATTGGAGAAGATGGAGAAGTCGATGCGATATAAATTTTTCCGTGGAGAAGTTGTGTGTTGAGGTTGAGAGATGGTTCTTCAAAGACTATTGTGTGATTTTAAAGATAGGTAGACGATGGATGGTTGACGACGGAAAAGATGGGTGATATGTAGGAGGAGGTTAATAACAGCGATGAGCTCTTATATAGACAAATAGGCCGAGCCATATTCATATAAACAAACATAGGCTTTCACACTGCCGTACTCGTAGGCCCTTGCGACTAGTAAGTACAGCAAGCGGAAAGTATGCCCGAATGTACCCAAGTGCAGTCTAGCATGCTATCATAGTCTATTATGAATCTGCGACGAGACTGGATGGGATAAATGACAATCATGGAGGTGAATCCATCTGCACAGCTTGGAATATCCAATTTCTCCCATCTCTCCCATCTCTCCCATCTCCACCTCCGATAGCCTCACTTCGCAGCTCTAGATTCCGACCTCGTATCAAAACATAGCTAGCTAGCACTTACTCTTACGATATCGACCTCCCCCAGAGTTAATCCAACAGATAGATGTATAATCAAAAGACCTAACGTAACTACTTACTCCATCTACATCACAACATCTACATACCAAGATAACTCTGCAAACACACCAACACCAACACCAACATAACACAACAAGGTCAACGACAACGGTCAGAACAACATGATATGACTTCTACAGGCAATATATACATACATACCCAATGCTAATATAAGGAAGGTTACTGTAATCTCAGAAGAACTAGGAACCACCACTCACTCACTATCCCAGTGCTACCTCAACCCATCCCCCCAACCATCCACCACTCCAGTACAAATTTACAAATCCAGAATCGCCAATACCCAAACGAATCCTCAACCTACCTACCTACCTACCTACCTACCTACCTACCTGCAAATTGACAAATCTCAAATCTCAAATCTCAAATCCCCAATCCCAAATCCAAGACTCCGAAAAAGAAACCAAAAAAAGCAAAAGAAAAAGCAAACCTACCCATCCATCGCTTCTACTTCCTTTACCCCTCTCACATCTCACGTTCCCTACCCCCCTCCTTTCAAATCCACAATAACCTCCTTTCAAATCCAACCTATATTATAACAAACCTAATATAATTATCTATCCATCAACAACTATCCCTATCCCCAACCAATTTCTTGACTGGCAATGTATGTAATGAATAAACAATTGATGAGAACCAAAATAAGAACCAAAAAAGAAAAAAAGAAAAAAGAAATCCTCAAAGGAGTGAGTCCTGAAATGAGACAGACATACTTCTTCTTCGATACAATGACCACTTCCATCACATCACATCAAGAATCCTTCTCAAACCCCCCACAGTTATGATCTAACATGTAAAATTGCAAAGAATGCTAAACTACATACACACAGCAGTCGACGGCCATTAATCATTACCAAAGGACTTTGATGAACCAAGTCATCCTCCCCTTGCCACCTCCCCAATCTCAACTCTAGCCAAGGTGAACCTATTCAGCCAGATGCATGCAAGGTTCCAAGCTAAAACCCATGCCAAAACCCAAACCATGCCAAACATGAATGCCAATGAAATGCAAAAGGATCCATGATACAACCCTCAAACGCCCGGGTGGAATACTAACCTCTGTTGAGGGTTGGACCCCCTCAAGAACCTTACTAACCCTTTGATTCGTGAACCGCTGTCAATGCATCTCGATCCATATTAAACCCCCAACTCCCGGTACTCCAAACAATGCGATAATCAACAAGACGCCTTCTATCTGATGCGTTCGTTAAACGAACCCCTCTGTCCCTTCCCACAACCTCAATACTCAGTTGGTGGCACCCTTCGTTCCGCACAGGAGAACAGATTTATATGGTTGTCGCCCCTCGCAGCACAAGCCAACATCATACGATGCGGATGGAAAGCTGTGGCTGAAATGGGTGATTGACGAGCTTGGTGTAGGAAACTCGAATATGGCTCCACTCTCGAGAGTTCTCTGCCGTCGAAATTGAAAACTTTAACAGTATGATTTCCAGTTCCGCTAGAGATAGGTTAGTAACATTTCAAGAAGCGGAAGAGAAGTAGACTTACACAGCGAATACCGGAAGATGTTCATGGGTACTTGCGGTACGTAAAGTTTCCTTTGTTGCTTGGATGGTTCGTAGTGGTTTATCCATTCGAATATCCCAAAGTTTAACTTTGCCGTTGCGACTAGCGGAGAGAAGCTCTCTTTGCCCACCTCGTTGCATATGCACACTCTTGATCCATACTCTGTCGGATTCATCTTTCCATTTCTTAACCATCGCTTCCTGCGGCTTGTTTCGAGCATCGAATACTCGAATGGCTCCATCACCAAAACCGGCTACAAAAACATTTCCAGTCATCTGATCAGAAGTTAATGAAGTGACGCAAGAACCCGATCGCGCATTGATATCCACAACACAGAGCTCTGGCGCCGCAGCCCATACTCTAATCACCTTCACGTCGCCAGCTACCAAAAGCTTGCCATTCACCTGTTGCCAATCGAATACCATTCCGGAGTTGACATTACTTGGGACGAGGTGAGTCAAAGCTCTCCATGCCGAAGCAACCTCAATCTTTTTATCGGAGTCATAATTCCTATAAATTCGAATAACACCATCCGAAGATCCTGTTAACAAGAAGGCCTGGTCGTCTTCATTTATGAATTGGAGATCACTAATTCTTGAGCCTTCAGGATTGCCATTGGAAAATCGACTTAGGCGGTCTTGTTTCTTCCAGTCCCACACACAAATCGTATCGCGGTCATCAGAGACAGCGAGATGATCTTCGAATTGATGGAGGGTCATCTTTGAGGGCTGACTAGAATTGTTAAAAAATCCGGTCGCGTGAGTCCATTTTCCATTACCCGCGATTTCTTTCTGGGGTTGAGTTTCACGCAATATCGCTTCATTCCTCGATCTTCGCCAGAGTCGTTCGTTGTAATCAGTGCTACCAGGCTCTTCAGCTTCGTTGGGCTTCATCTGTGGTTCACGGAAATATTCAATCGACCATTCCAAGAAACTGCTCTCCAATGGTATGACAGGCGTTTCTGTCGATTTTCGAGGTTGGAAGCCGCCTGATGTTGGCTCATTTGCTACATGATATGTGCCTGGAGTAGATGCAATGTCGTTCTGCTCCTGTGGGGAATTATAGTCGGGTGGAAGACGTGATCGTATCGGTAGAGAATTTCGCTGAAGGCCTGGTGACCTCAAGCCAGATCTGCCAGCGGAGTCGGGTGGTGTAACCTCACCGGTAGAGCCACCAAAAGGCAAAGAAGGCAAAGTGAATAGATAACTAGCTGTTCTCTTAAGTAAACCTTGCTGGCTGGATTGTGTACTTGAAAAATTGTCTTGTCGCGTGGGTGTGCGAGGTCTTTGCTCGGATGTTTGCTGTTTCGATGCCTTTGGCTTCGCTGAAAGTCGACTGATATCGTCAAACAGACTGCGTGCTGCAACCCCAACAGGCGATTGAAGGAGCGACGCATGAACACAATCCACAATAATGGTTGCGTTGCGCTGAACCTCAGGATGAGGGTCAATTGACATTATAAGGACATGTTTCCAAACCACGGCGAAAATGGAGTTGTGAGATAGACCCTGAGCCGTTGCTTTGATGGTGCCATCCTTATTCCTGTTATGCAGACCAGCATAATGCAACCCCATCTTATGATCGTTTCCATCGTCGACAGGGGGATATCGCCTGTACTCGCGCTCTTCCTGCAATTGCTCGAATGCAACGACCCAGAACTTGGTCTCATATCGATGCATAAACTTGGAGAAGTATACGAGAAGTTCTTTGCGGACCATGGCATTTCCATCATTCGCCAATTCAATCACAGTCCACGAGATTGATTCCTCATTCCGGGCAACCTCATCTGTGAGGTCAGGGATTCCTAGGAAAGTTGTCATCGCGTATAACATGGCAGCCCTAACTTCGCAGCACACATCACGAACCAGACCAGACAGTTTCGCGGGAGCATTTTCCCTAATACCTCGCCATTTGGCTTCCGGAAGATCATTCCAGAGCTGACTGATGCAAAGGCACGCCCACTGTCGCAAGAGTGGATTATCTGCGTTCTGCAGGTGCGTTAAACAGTAAGTCATGATATCGGTTTGATTGCAAACATTTTGACCTTGCTTGTATCCATTGCAAAGCATGGCCAGAATAAAGGCGCACATAGCTTTATGCTCAAGGCTGTCCACCACGGGAAGGCCTTCATTGGGTTTCAGTATGCTTGAGAAGTAGTTGTAGCCACTATCTTTCAGCAGATCTTGTTGACATGTAATATCAACAGCCAGAACACGAGTCCAGATGAAGACCATCACGGGTTTCAATTCTGCTGCGGCAGATTGCAATAACTTCAAAACATATGGGAAAATTCCTATGCTCAAAGCAAGATTCACGGCCCAAGGACCCATGTCGAGAAATTTCCCTAAAAGTATCAAAGCTCGCACTCGGTGTTGCTGACTGAGAAGAACCTGCAGAACAACTGGAAGCTGATCAGGAGCTTTGTGCGTTACAGCACCCTGAGTGAGGTAAACCTCAAATGCTGTGAGCTGTTCTGTGAAGAAACTCGAATTCTGAAATTCGTAATCTGGAAGCTGTCCCGACTCCTTCTTCTCTAGGGATGGTAATTGAGCTAAAGCCATTTCCACTGCTAAATCCCAACTTTCCCAAAGAGGATGCTGATGAGTGTCCGGAAGCTCAGGATATGATTGTGGGTGACATCCATAAGCAGACATGATCCTCTGAGCCAAAAGAAAGTTTCGGAATAAAGCTGCGACCATTAGATCTTGCCGGAAGAACTTTCTGAACAAGGGTCGAGGAAGGGTGGTCCAAGCTATGGTATCGGTAATGGCTGTAAATATCCAATTTAGCTCTCCTAGAGGAGTCCGTCTTTCTTGTAGCCTGCCAGGAAGTTTTTTAGCCCGCTCTGGCGAGACTTGTGAAGGGAGTGGATTCTGAAGGACAAAGAACCATAGTGCCATCTCGATAGGGGTGGTCAGACAGGCAGTGAAGACATCGGCCGGAAGTAGAGGATTGGTGGGTAGATTTTCCTTTATGCCACATGCTGCAAGGTGAATGTAAGGTTTGTAGTTTGTGACTACATAATTCGGATCCTTGTTCAGATTTTCGAGTTCTTCTTGCTCATGCTTTTCAACAAACCTATGGAAGTTGTGCAAGATATTGCCTGAATCCGAACAATCCCAGACGAAGAAAGTAGGTGCTTGTAGCCATGTTTGAAGATCATACAATGAGACTGGAATGTACTGCGTGTAGTTCTTGTTGAAAACCCAAATTTCGCCAGATGAAGTAGGCTTTGGCACGCCATGACCATTGTAATGGAAGAGAACTCGTTCCTCTTTAGCATTCCGACGGAGTGATATACAGAACTTCTTCGTCTCCTCCACCGATGGGTCCAAGTATTGCTTGTATCTTGTTCGAATGGCCAAAGTCTCGTATTGAGCTTGTAAGGATTTTCCAATCGTTTCCAGAGCCTTTTGCACTGGAGGATGCGTGGGATCCTGCCAGGCCTCTAATTTTGCACCTGGTGTAGTCTTCAATTGATCTGGCGGCTCAACTCCAATGTTGAGGCATATTGCTAATGCTGCAGAGACCGTCTTTAGACGATCCTTCATCCTCCAATCCTGAAGTTCATATCCCAATGACTTGGGGTTACCCGTCGTCTCATGTCTCTTATCTGTAAAGTACATATACCAGTTCTGTTGGATGATGTCAGTGCTTGTTTCCGGATCTGCATCCACATAGTCATGTCCAAATGCCCAGCTTAATGAAGATTGAAAGCGGCAGTAATGCGCTCGGCAAAATGCTGGGCTGCTTTCTGAGACTGCAAGTGCAAATTCCCGAATCTCGCTGGCATAGTCTGGACATTGCTCCTGATCTTCGTTTGACCTGGGTGAGAAGAAATCAAAGCTTTCAACAAAAGAGGAGTAACTTAAACTCCCAACATAAAGGTAATCGTCCATGCTTTGATAAAAAGAGGTACGTCAAAGAATGGTCGAAGAGTTGTCAAGTGGAAAGAGAAGGTGTGTTCAAAGGGATAAAAGATTGGTGGACTGAGATAGCATCATTGAAGGAAAGAGTGACTTGGACTTACATTTGCTAGTTGCGAAACATATTCCTCCGAAGCATAATTAGTACCAAATCCATGTCGTTCTCCCCAATCTTGTACATCATCGTCCTCCATATTTGCATCTGTATCTTCTCCTCTCAGGCCATAATCACTCTTTGATCTTTGAAGCAGTGCGGTTGGTCTGCGCCGTCTCCTATCTGGCTCCGAATTGTCGGGTGATGATGATTCTGCCGCGACTCCAGGCGAAGTTGTTGGCCTCGCGCTTGCCAGCGATGATCCATTCTGCGCCATGGGGTGAATGCGACCAGGATTCACCTGCGGATAGGGAGATGCAGCTTCTGTGCCATTGACAGGCTGGACTGGGTCATTGCTCACGGTATGTCTCGAGTTCATTGTTGTCAATGTGCCATGCGTACCATTTATCACTGGAGATGAAATTTGTAGTTGGTGCGAGCTGGGCGCCGTGGCGGCGGAGGTATAGCTTTGTGGTCGAGGTTGTTGACTCAAAGGTGAATTTAAACTTGGAGCGGGACTTGATCGGGGTGGGTTATACTGTTGACGATGAGCCCCATGTTGAACCGCAACGGCCGTCATGATCTTAGATGGGGGGGAGGTCTGCCCTTCTTCAAATCTCAAAGGCTCATTGGGCAGGTAGTTGGTTGGAAGAAGTTGAGGAAAAGAAGAAATCGAGAGGGCGGTCGAGAGGGCGGTCGAGGTTTCGGTAGGGCTCCGCGAGAAGTTTGGTGCGAAGTATCAGAGCGTCAGGGAAATCAGGTTCAAGGCGGAATTTCACAGCCGAATCAAGTTACGAGCATTTCATTCAACAAAGGGGCAGCAGTGTGGGAAATGATTACAACACCGCGAGGGGGGTCAATACGAAGGAGAATGAATAATCATCATGAATTAGTCGGTCAAGGTCACGACCGAAGTTCATGACGCCACAAACGTGGCACGCGCAGAAGATTGATCACCTAATGATTGTGGCTTGACATGTTGAAGGATTACGGAGTACATTACATATGGGGCCCACGAGACTCCGCGAGGGATGCAACCGCTCCCCCGGATCCTCCTCAGCTTGAATCGATCTCGAGATAATGGTACTGCATACTCCGTAGAAGCGAACTCTATTTAACACTCTCGTGGATGGCAATGTATGACCGTATGCAGCCGGCCACGACATGTAGGGAGTGCCTTGACCGTCGTCATGCCTGGGCCAGATCCCGAGTCTGCAACGCACCGCAACCCGGGCCGCGATGATGATGATGATTCCATCCCATCGATGTTGAAGAAAGATAATGCTGATCCTCGATGGCTGGAGCGGAACTTCACGTGCCGCATTGGGCGATGGACGACAGGTGGTTATTAATATTACGAGTATTTAATTTAGAGCTTCACTCCGACAGCGCCAGCACAACTTTGATAGGAGCAAGAGAGCGACGAGGAGTATGTGTATATCGAGATCTACTCAAGCCTAACTGCAACGTTTTGGTTTGGCTTCTTCCGTTTCGTTCCGTCCTTCTTGCGTCCTGCCATCATTGGGCATTATTGGATTTCTCTGGACAGAACTCGAGCCAAGATCGGATGGAGACATTACTCGTAGCCCGCCCCTCCCCCTGGTGTATCTCAACAAGGCGTATTATCACCGATCATCCTTGTTGTACATGGTCGCTGTAAGAGTAGTCATTGTTATAATTATCAAAGCAATAGGAGTATTTTGTCATAATCCGCGGGCAGGAATACTCACCTGCATACATGCAGGATTCAAGGACCATCTTCTCTACTCTTCCCTTCCCTTCTCTCCTCTCCTCTCTTCTCTTGGCCAAAGACTCAATCAAGCAAAGGGATCGATAAAGGTAAAGACAACCAGGAAAGGAAATAATTTTATCATTGACCGCGACCCACACTCCCCCCCCAAGGTTGTCTTGAGAGTTGAGGGAGAAGGGGACAGAAGGGAAAGAAAGGAAAGGAACATCAACCTGACCTCCTACTCTTTAATCATACCTGCCGACTCACCACTTCCACTCCTTTTCTCCCGCCCGAATAAAAACTAGGCACCACTTGCGATTTGCGATTTCGATTCGAATCATCAACCCTTTCTTGATTCGTTCACATACAATTCACATTCTTGTTTACTTAATCGTTGGTGAAACGAAATATCCCATCGCTTCTCAACACCCCCTCTCCCTCTCCCTCTCCCTCTCCCTCTCCCCCCCAGCCATTTTTAAACAGCAAGAACCCTGGGCTTGGATTTAGACTTTAATCCCTTTTCTCAAGATCGTTTGACCGAGTTTGATAACCTTGAATCTCTCGACATAAACAACATTGGTTTTGTCAACAATTCCGTCATCTCGTCAAGAACAATTACCACCTTGCGCCGGCATTGGGAAGCAGTTGAAGCGGCTGGCCTCGAATGGCACGATGGCATTCCTCTTCAAGAGTAAAAAGAATGCAGATAAGGCTCAGGCCTCGAAAGATGGCGGACATGCTTCGCAGCCATCCCTTCAAAGTGCGAATGGACGCATGCCGCCTCCACAATCGGAGAGGACGACGACCCCTTCGAGCAGTATCAATAATTCCATTACTTCCTTGCAAGGGGCCAATCCAGCATCACCCAGCCCGGAACAATTGAACGGACGACGAGGAACAAATCCAGAGCAGGCGCAAGACCTCCCGGTGAGTAATTGGCACTATCCTCGAAATGGGGCCCTGTGCATGTAGAATAGAATCTGGGATTCAAGTACTGATTGATGATGCTTACATGTAGCTCCGAAACGGCGCACCGCCTCCAGTGCAATCGATGAGTCCAAACCCCAACTCCTCGTTATATCCGTGGTCGCAGCGAAGGATTACATATACAACGAATCATCCTCCTCCTTTTCCTCGATATGGCGCCGCGGTCAATTCAATGGCCTCGAAAGAGGGTGAGATATATCTTATGGGAGGCCTCATCAACAGTTCAACAGTCAAAGGAGATTTATGGATGGTAGAGGCGGGTGCAAACATGGCATGCTACCCATTGGGCACTACAGCTGAGGGTCCTGGACCGAGAGTAGGCCATGCAAGTTTGTTGGTGGGAAATGCCTTTATTGTGTATGGAGGAGACACCAAGATGGAGGATTCTGATGTCCTGGATGAAACTCTATACCTCTTGAATACTTGTAAGTCAAAAATCCGACACATGCAGGAAGCGTGCTAAAGAATGATCAGCGACGAGGCAATGGTCAAGAGCTGTACCAGCAGGACCGAGACCGGCAGGAAGATATGGGCACTCGTTGAATATTTTGGGCTCGAAAATCTATGTCTTTGGTGGTCAAGTCGAGGGATACTTTATGAATGACCTGGTTGCATTTGATTTAAATCAACTGCAAATTCCGACAAACAGATGGGAAATGCTGATAAAGAATAGTGATGAGGGTGGACCATCTGTTGGACAAACCCCCCCAGCCAGGACAAACCACTCTGTTGTGACTTTCAATGAGAAGCTCTTCCTGTAAGTCTCGGATAATCATTGGATAGTAGGACGGATACTGATTCTGATTGTCCCAGGTTTGGAGGAACTAACGGTTTTCAATGGTTTAACGATGTTTGGTGCTATGATCCAATCACTAATGCATGGGCTCAGCTTGATTGCATTGGGTATATTCCAGCTCCGCGAGAAGGTCATGCGGCCGCAATTGTTGATGATGTAATGTATATCTTTGGCGGTCGAACGGAAGAAGGTGCAGATTTGGGCGATTTAGCAGCATTCAGAATCACGTCGAGGCGTTGGTATACCTTTCAGAACATGGGGCCATCACCTTCTCCACGCTCCGGGCACAGTATGACGGCATATGGAAAACAAATCATCGTTCTTGCCGGGGAACCAAGCACACCTGCTCGTGAAGCTCAAGACCTTTCAATCGTTTACGTACTCGATACAAGCAAAATCAGATACCCCAATGATCAGCAGGCATCGCAGCAGTCTGCCATCAACGAACGTGTTCCTGGGAGTAGACGCCCAAGTGGTGGGGAAAAGAGTGGTTTAGGTCAACGAAATATGGGCTCCAGAGAGTCTCCTGCATTGCCCGAGGCAAAAAAGGGCAACGGCCCACCTAGAGATGGTGCGAATAGTCGAAACGGTGGACAGCCCAATGTAAACGGCAATGATTCCAACGGCATCGCCCCAGGCTCGGCTCAACTACAAGGTCCGCAAGCTGGTTCAAAATTACCTAGGGCGTTGATGGGGCAAGCTCAACCTGGCCCACCTCCCCAACAGCAAGCTCCTAGCTCTCAAGGCCCGAATGCTGGACCCAACGGTAGAGGTTCTAGAGGCCCTACGGGTGCTCAGGGTCCTCAAAATTCCCAAGGTCCTCCAGGGCAAGGAAGGCCTGATAATCGCTTCGGTCCTGCTATCGATACCACAATGCGAAACCCTAAATCGGAGAATGTAGCACTAGCACAGCGAGCGCTTTCGCCTACGCATGAAGAGGGCCCTCAAGGTCTGGAGAGTCCAACAACCAATGGTCCACATCCTCCATTGCGAAATGCTCCACAACAGCAGCAACCACCATCGCAGACTCAAAATCCTCCGCAAATGCATGCTGGCCCTTCACCTCCATCTCAGCCACCGCCACAATCACAAGCACAGCAAACTATAAAGTCAATAGCAAGGCAGGATTCCGATGCTTGGCAACCTCAGCAAAATTTCAGGTCGATGTCCAGGCAAGATTCTAGCGCGCAGCAATCCGGTGGCACAAACTCGAGGGGTTCGCCAAAGCAGAGACAATCCCGTGGTCAAAATTCTGTGGATAGCAATACGGACGGATCCTTGAGAAATGTTGCCGGTCGTCAGGCATCGCCACCTCCCTCCACACGACCAACAAGCAACCCGATCAGCCGAAGAAGTTCGGCGAGAAATTCCCAAACTGTGACGCTGCTGAAAGAGTTGGACGCCATTAGGAACAGAAACGCCTGGTATGCTTCAGAGCTTGAACTTGCGCGAAAAGCTGGATATACACCAAACCCATCCAGCTGCCCCGTGTTGGACCTGAAAGCAGCAGAATCTTTCGATGACGACGATAAACCACTTATCGAAGCACTCATCGCAATGAAAGCAGAGCTTGCTAATGTTCAGGGCTCGATTGACAAACAAGCGATTCTTGCCGCAAAACAAATTGCCGAAGTCGAAAAGCAACGAGATGCCGCTATCAATGAAGCGGTATATCACAAAGCCAAACTTGCCGCACATGCAGGAAGCCAAAGCAGCACCCCACAACCTGATAGCGAAAACAGAGACATTGAAGCTATGACAAATGATCGATCTTCAGATATTAGTCGGAAATTGGCTGCCGCTTTAGCATCGCAACGGGATCTCAAGAACAAGGTGGATAGTCTCACAGCTGAGCTCGAAGCCGAAAGGCGGGGGAGACAACTTGCTGAAGATACTTCCAACCTCACACAAGCACGGATGGCTGAATTGCAAGCATATAAACAACAAAATTCTTCCGAGGTTGAACTTCTCAAAGCAGAATTACACGAATTGGAAGTTGCCCACAGGGAAGAGACAATTGTTTGTGCTGAGGCCGTCGCAGCCGCACAACTTATTCGAGCTGAGAAGGATGAATTAGAAGCACGATACAAAGAGGTAATGGGCACCGCACAGGATCACAGCGAAACATTCGAAGCTCTTCGAGAAGCCATCACATCATCGGCTGATATGAAAAATTTATTGGAGCGAAAACTCGATGAGGAACGTGCTTTACGCGAGACGCTTGAACAGAAGCTCTCCGCGCTCAGAGTTGAGCACGACAATTGTACTTCTGAGTTGGAGTCGGTCACTCGACGCTTGCAAGATGCTGAAGAACTCGCAGGGCAATATGCGCTTGAAGCTCAAACGCACAAGCAAGCTGTGCTGTCTGGTCTTGATAAGGCTTCGGCAAGTAGAGATATTGCACAAAATGATTCGTCTAGAGATGATCGTGCTTCGGCTCTCGAGGCACAAGTGCAAGCTGCTAATGCTTTGGTACGGAAATACCAAGCTGCAGCGAATACTGCTTCAGATAAGCTTCGAAGTGCTGAGGAACGCATTGCTGGATTGGAGGTGTATCAAGAGCAGGCCAGTCGGGAAGGCATGTCTATTCGAAAGCAACTTCAAGCTTCCATGCGTGAAGTGCAATCACTCCAAGCTGCTAATTCTGATATGAAACATCAGCTTGCTAACCAACAGCTGGAGACAAATGCAGTCAACGTACAGCACAATACTTTGAAGGATATTCTAGGTGAGCGTGGTATCAGTCCCGTCGGTGCATCGCGAAATCGAGCATTGTCAAGCCCTCATTCAGGTTCCAACACGCCAGATATGGCACGTCTTCGTGAACTCGAACAGCAACTTGCGGCTAGCAAACAGGCTTTCGAGAATCGGGAGCAAGAGGCTGAAAGTGCTTACCGCGAAAAGTTGGGTCAACTTGAGAATGACTACCAATCTGCTGTACATTACGTAAAAGGCACTGAAAAGATGCTCAAGCGAATGAAGGACGAACTTTCTCGATACAAACAAGACAATGCCCGATTGAAGGAACAACTCACGGCTGCCGAGGAACGATCTACAGCGACGAAATCACCTACGAGCTGGGAGAGTGAGCGAGCCGTCTTGATTGGCCAAATCGAAACTCTTCAATCAGAGATGAATTCATCGTCTGCGCAAATGCAAAAGCAATTAGAGGATGTTCGAAGGGAATTACAAGTCACTCAAACAAGTCACTCTAACCTGAAACAGAGCCATGAAAGGTTGGAAAAACAATTGGCATCCACGACCGAACAAGCACGTCATGAACTTGGTCAATTGCAAGAAGAGAACGCTCAGTTGGAAAAGCGTGCTCAAGATGCCGAGGAGAAGGTTTCTTTACTACTTGATCAGGTTGAATCATCAGTTGACAACTACCGCCGTCAATCGCGTCAAGTTGATGGTATAGTTGGAGGCCCAGCGACTGCAGCAAGCAAACGAAACTCGATCGGTCACGAATCAGTATCTGAATCTTCGATATATGGTGGTGGTGCCAGCGATAACCGTAATAGTTTCGCTCTCGACAGTCTCGCATCGGAATTAGAAACGCTACGAACGCAGTGGGAAACGACCAACAAAAACTATAGACTTAGCAATTTCGGTGATTACGAGGACCGTCCTACAACCAGCAAATCTGATGCCGAGAATGCTCCTCAATTAAGTGTTAGTCTTGCAGATTGGAGAAAGCGGTTAGATGCCGAAGAGCAAGAAGCCATTTCAAGCAAGGGAAGCTTGACTGGTTCGGAAAGAATCATGAGTCCTACTGGTGGTAGGAATGATTCTAAGACTGGTGGATCGGGTTCAAATCAAGTCCCTGTGCTTTGATGTTGTGATGGCGATCTTGATATTTCAAATCCGATGACGGATATTTGTTTAGTTGTTTTGGATTGCTTGCTTATTTGCTTACGAGGGGGTTCGAGATGGGCATCGAATTACATACATACACGAAAATAATTCGGGATGGCCACCACATTTTAATGAATTTATGAGGATAGGGAATAAGATGAAGATACCGAATGGAGAGGAGGAGATCAAAGTAAATTGTGTGTCAAGGTGGTCCGGTTACCTTTTTTTTTTTTTTTTTTTTTTTTTTTTCTTCTTCTTCTTCTTCTTGTGTTGCAGCCTATACAATTTTGCTTTTTGCATATAATTCGCTTGCTTGATGGATTATTTTCATGGAAAATGGTGGAAAGGAGAGGGGGAAATATCATGTTTGCGTTGCTTTTTATTTGACTTCGTCTTGCACATTTTTTTCTTCCTTCTTTCTAATGGCGTTGCGATGCTTTGTCTCACAAGTCAGCTTCTTTATCATATATATGATGGGACTTTGTTGGATTGCACATGGCATTCACTGCACTGCATGGAACTCTTTTTTTTTTCCCTCAAGGAAGGTGGAGCAAGGGAGATTCTCGTCTGAAGAAGATTCAATGGGTGGTGGGAATGTTGTGGAGGGAAAGTCATGCATTGAGTTGATGGGAGGGGGACGTCAGATGTCTTTTTTTTTTTTTTTTTTTTTTTTTTTCTCTTTTTTTTTTTTTGAGAAAAATATTCATCAAGGGGATTGAGGATGAGGTGTGTTTAATATGGAGGGTTCGGATAGGAGCAGGTATGAGGAAAAATACTTTTGTTAATCTCTATTACTGCGACTTGCTTGTTATTAAAATTTGACTTTTTTTTTTGCGCTTCTTTGGAATCTGGATTTGGCATGATGACTCGGATGATGTATTATAAGTTTAATTTTATGGGGTGGAGAGGTAGTGAAGGAGGGGTTACTTTATGTGAGATGGAGGTGCAGTGGGATGCAGACAAGATGAAGAGAGAGAGAGTAAGAGAGATAGAGCTGAGGCGAAGGAGTATGGAGAAGATGCAGATCGATGCAAGAAGAGAACATGAGAAGATGCGACAGAGAACAGAGAGATGCTCGTGAAGAAATTGATGAGGATTTTTACTTCTTTACCATTTTCCATTCCATTAGAAGCCCAGTTGGTGATGTGTGTGTGTGATAATGTTGATGTTGATGTTGGGGATTTAAAATGTGCATCTATAGATGTTTCCCTACATTGAACCTTGATCTTGAGGTATTTTCATCATCATCTGGGGGTGGAGGGGATAGAGGGATATTGAGGAGCAACTTCAAAGGTAAAGGTCAAGGATTATGTAATAATGTACATGTAGCGTAGCGTAGCAGTAGATAAAGGGGGTCAACAAAGGCGAAGGCGAAGGCGATGAACGAAGGATGGTGGACAAAGGTGCATGTATGCATGCATGCATGAAGAGGCGAAACCAAACGGTAATTCGGTTCGGTTCATGCATGGTCGTTTCAAGGGGTTATCGTATCATATCATACAATTGAACGAGAAGGTCGAATCATGTTTATGTTTGAATCAAGACTATGGATATTAATATGAATATGAATATGAATATGAACTCGGCCCAGGAGGAATGAAGGTTGGGGAGATAGATGGACCTCTTGCTTATGCTTATATATATATATACATGAAAGGGGTTGGTTGGTTGGTTGGGTTAGGAAGGACCATGACAGTACTCTTAGCTCTCTTCTCTTGGTTTGGCTGGCTGGGTAGGTGGGTGATCCGATGAGATCTTCGCCCATCGCACATCTCAATTGCATCTTGGCTGTCAGCTAGCTCGGCATATTTGAGCTGAGCTGAGCCTCAATTAACTTCCGGAGGGTGGACACCTTTGAAAGCCGCTTGCTTGCTTGCCTCTACTTCCTTCCATGGTTTTGATTTGGGGAGGAGGGGGGCTGTTTTGAATAACCTTGTGGGACTTTTCCGAGAGCGAGATTTTGAAGTAGCACCGGTACATAGTGGAGTGTAGTGTCTGTAGAGAGAGAATTGTCGAATTGCGCGGATATATATATATATCCTTTCCACCACATACACCACGTCATAGATCATAGATTCATAATCGGTAATCCTCTATACGTACTCGCAACATATACATACATACATACATACATACATACCATCCATCAATAAGCTGACGAAGAGCTAGCTAGCTCTTGGGCTAAGGTAAGCAAGCCATTTCTTCGAGTTGGTTTGTTTGGTAATTCTATACAACGCTCCTTTTGCTTGGGTGATTCGAATACGAATAGAGATAGATAGATAGATAGATAGATATGCTGCTTGGAACTTGGAATTGGAACTGGAACTTTGGTTTGGATCAATCCATGTATATATATATCCCTAACCATAGATCTGATTAAACCCTTTGGTTCTTTTCACCTCACCTCACCTCCTTCTTGATTAGGCATTCGGATACTGGTTTCTCTCGTTGTCCGCTTTGAATTGGAGATGTGCATTACATTATATTAGTTCTGTCCTGCCAAGATCAAATTGCATATCACAATGAGGTAGGAGAAGGAGACCGACTAGATTGCAGAACTACCGGGAGACTGGATGATAGATACTCCACATCTGCGCAGACACTCACTTGAAGATGATGTATGTTTCGCACATCCCAGCAGCTCAGCAGCTCAGCAGCTCAGCATTATAAGCGAAGACAACTTAGGGCGGGAGGACATTTCCTCGAGAGCCATACGCACCGAACAAAGTCACACGTGGAACGAACTCCAACTCCGTGAAAGAACATCATAGCCAGCCACCAAGCTGATACGGTAATTGCAAGTGACGCGATTTGGGAACGAAAGGAAGGAAGAAACTTAAACCTCCACCCCAATATACGGTCAGCAAGTCGACATAATGATGCTGATTTATTTCATTTACGAGTGTATTTAATGCTTTGCGTTCAGCTAATCTCTGTTTTTATTGTCTTGGTGAACTAACCGAATGTCTGTCGCCATTCCTTTTGCTGGGTCCATCGGTATGCACCACCTTGATACATCTTGGCGAAGCACGCTCAACTTTTGCCTTTGTGTCTTCAGCATTGCATTGCATTGCATTGCATTGCATTGGCTGACAGAAGAGCCGGTGGTGATTTTCCATTGGGGTTGGGAAGCCTGCTTTCTCCTTCGCTAGGGGGGTAAACGTGGAAACGTGGAGCGGATGGAGAGAGCTTAGCGATATCTAGATGGATGAACCATGGTCGCCTTGCGTGAGGACAGAAGGAAAAGAGAGCGCTTGCTTCAGCGTCTCTCTATGCACCTCTGATGTCCTTTGGGTTGGTGAGAATATAGTTGGTGGTGGTAATGTAATTTCAAACGCAGACGGTGCGAAGGGTCGGCGCTTGTCGCCCTGGATTTTTCGCCCGAGTCTTTCTTCTGTTGGAACACCGTAGTATGTATGATGGAGAGCCTTGTAGGGTATAGGGTATGGACCCTTCTGCTATGCTTACTTATAGAATAAGGGAGAGGAGGTGCGGAGTACGGATGGGTTTTGTAATAGATGGGGTATTGCTAGCTAGAGTGGTTATGCCAAAATCTACTCGGTGCTGCGCATGCTCATGCGCGTGAGACAATGTTGCACTCGCTTGGATGTGCTAATGCAGCAGGGTTAGACGAACTGGGGTAGTTGCGAGCAAATGCGACAGCAGCACTAGCAAAGCAAGGCTCTATGATATTGACGCTTCACCTCCCTTTTCTTACGAGCCAGCTTTAATTTCTCACTTGGGCTTGTATCACGTTGGTGATCAGCTCGCAAGAAGGCCAAACTCGTTCCTCTCTCAACTCCCCAATCCTCGCATCGCCAGCCAATTGATCCATTCGATGCCTCGGCCCCGACCAGGACGTATAGGATGAGCAGGCAGTCCATATATAGATTTGATTCCACTGCAGGTTCATGACCAGGTCAATCTACTTTCGGCTTGGGTTTGATGGATGTTGGGTTGTTGGGTCTTCCTTTACATTCCATCTAATTACACGAGTGAATGCCAACAACTCATGAGCATGATATAGACATACATATGTAATTCTTAGTTTATATATATATACATAGACAGATATATACAATGACGCGGCCTTGGATTTTGGGATTTCGGTGAGGGATTATCGAGGAGCCAGGATGATCATGTGATCTCCCTCGTTCGGGGGAAGCATCCAGCCAAACGAGGCCACGAATTAGTTCTACGGTGGGCCATTCATCTCCATCGCCTCTTTCTCTCGCGATTTCTCTCTTTCTTCTCCTCTCCTCCCTCATCCTCCTCCTCCTCCTTCTCTTCTCCTAGTAGGATCATATATCACCAGCCACCAGCATCCAATAGGTACGTAAGATCGTTCATATTCACTCCTTGGCCATGATTCGAGATTAAAATGATTCAATTTGGTTCGCTTTGTTTCGTGTTGCACTCGCGTTAGCCGCTTACTTCCTCTTTCCTTCACACACACACCGCTCTCCCCCTCTTCTTATTCTTCTTCCTCCTCCTCCTCTTCTTCTTCTTAAAACACAAACAATTGAAGAGGACAATCCTACAAGGAAGCTGACAATACCTGATTCCTTTCTAGTGTCTGTTTTTTCTTCTTCTCAACATCTTCTCAACCTTTCTGACCTTACCCTCCTCGTCCTCCCATCTTCAAACTCTTAAAAGAGTCGACTCGCACTCTCTCACTCTTTCTATCAACAACACAACGACACAACAACACTTCCTTCTACGATAATCATCCTCCTCCACTCTTGTATCAGGTTTCCTGACACGACTCCCTCCGTCCATAGTTCAGCTTTCAAGATGACTACTATGGTGGGTGCCAAGTCAAAAACATGCCCTCTGGTTCATACTCCCATTTTCCAGCCTTCCTATGTGCACATTCTTTTTCTTTTCATTGCTTTTTTCCATGTTTGGCTGGACGTGTGACGATGGGGCATCTTGACAGACCTTGTCGCCTCCATCACAGCCTTGTGCCAACATGGCTTTGTGTTGATTCATTATCCACAATTCATCATCATATGCTAACCTCTTGTATCTCTCCTAGGATCTACGCGTGGGCAACAAATACCGCATTGGTCGAAAGATCGGTAGTGGTTCCTTTGGTGACATCTACCTCGGTACCAATATCATCTCGGGGGAAGAGATTGCCATCAAGCTTGAATCGGTCAAGGCCAAGCACCCTCAACTCGAATATGAGGCTCGTGTCTACAAGTCCCTCGCCGGTGGCGTCGGTATTCCTTTCGTGCGCTGGTTCGGTACCGAATGTGATTACAATGCCATGGTTCTTGATCTGCTCGGTCCGAGTTTGGAGGATCTCTTCAACTTCTGCAACCGCAAGTTCTCCTTGAAGACGGTCCTTCTCCTGGCCGACCAGCTCATCTCCCGCATCGAGTACATTCACGCCAAGTCCTTTATTCATCGTGATATCAAGCCTGACAACTTCCTCATGGGCATTGGTAAGCGTGGCAACCAGGTCAACGTCATCGATTTCGGTTTGGCCAAGAAGTACAGAGACCCAAAGACTCACTTCCACATCCCATACCGTGAGAACAAGAACTTGACGGGTACCGCTCGTTATGCCTCAATCAACACCCATCTTGGTGTCGGTACGTCCTCTCCTCCCTTGCTTGCCACCCATCCTCGATGCTAATCATTACTGCGGCAGAGCAATCCCGCCGTGATGACATGGAATCCCTCGGATACGTCATGCTTTACTTCTGTCGTGGTTCTCTTCCATGGCAAGGTCTCAAGGCTGCTACCAAGAAGCAGAAGTATGACCGAATCATGGAGAAGAAGATGACCACCCCAACCGAAGTCCTTTGCCGTGGCTTCCCCAACGAATTCGCCATCTACCTGAACTATACCCGTTCCCTGCGATTTGATGACAAGCCGGATTACTCGTACCTCCGCAAGATCTTCCGTGACCTCTTCGTCCGTGAGGGTTTCCAGTACGATTATGTTTTCGATTGGACCGTCTACAAGTACCAGAAGAACGCTCAGCAACAAATCAAGCCGCAAGAAGGTGAGAAGCCATCTCCAGCTGAGGGTCCAGCCGGTGCTCAGGTCACGGGCGGAACGGCCAGAATCCGCAAGACTGTGACTCCCGTCCAACAGCAGGGACAAGCCCCCGAAGGAACCGGTCACTAGTAAGTCCCCTCGTATTCATATTTGTATTTTGGCATAGAACTCTTTTGTTCTTCGCGTTTGGCTTCGATAGCGCTGGCCGCGAAGAGGACATTACGCTAATAGACGGCTGACGCTTTAGTTACTAAAATAGCCTCCGTTCTGCTGGTCCCCCTCCACCAGGCAATGGTCTCTGAAAACCTGGATTGAATCGCCTCAATTTTAGACCCTCTTCGATACTCGACATTCGGCTACTTTTGAGACGTGACCGTCCCACCAACCAACATCGTTGACCATGCAAGACTTGTTTATTGATACATGCTTGAATTTGGCTCGATCCCCACTCCAACAAATATCTCTTTATGGACCGCTTTCCTTTTCGTTTTCATGGATTGATTACTGGCTTTCCTATTGGCTCGAGCACTTTGGTTTTCATCATGACTCATGACTCGCATTTGACGATTCCTTTTTTTGGGAGTCATCATTTCGTGAGCAAAGTCATTGGAATTCCAAACAAATCGAACGGCATGTCGATGGCATCATTTCCCTTGCGAAGTATTACCCAACTCAATCATCAGATCCACGACTTCGAATGGTATCTTTTGTCATCAAAACCATCCGTCATGATCCGAAACAAAGCGATTACAAGGCAATCAGTCAAACATGCAACTCGTCAACTTCATTGCTGTGTATTGACGTGCCCTCTGTCTTCCAAGGATATTCTGTTTATGCTGGACTTTTTTCTTCTTTTTCTTTTTCGTACTTTTTCCTCTTTGATTGCTTTTCATTGAATGATATTCGGACTTTATGTGTGGAAGAGGGGAATGAGGGTGATTTGGTAATGGAGGAGGTGGTTGACACTCGAGAAACCAACCTGGAGGGATGTTGCATTTCTTTGACAACTATCTTCGGGGACAATCTTGCAATAATCGGGATGAAATACTTTCAAAGACCACTGGGGTGTCCACACATGCGAATAGCAGCTTCTGGGGAGGTCTCTTTATTTGCCGATTGTCATTTCATATTACAAAGTTTAGTTGTGTTTCATGATGGAATAAATGAGTAGCTGACGTTGAGAGCGAGACCAGAAGAAATTCGCTGGTGGAAAGATCAGAGATTGCTAAAGCTCGCATACGAAGTTACTGGTTGGACATATTCAAGGGACCTATACTTGAAGCAAGCGTCTTCTCGTTGTGGAGGAAGCGAACTTTTAATTGAGTACCTTTTGTACTTTGTTAGATGCGTATCTTGCAATGAGGGGTTATTCGAATAGCCAAATGAAACATGAAACGAACTAAACAAAATTGATGGTTTATTGTTATGTGATGTGTGAAATGTGAGGTAGGTAAGGTTGACGGTGGGTCAATTAGAAGTGTTTGATGCGAGGGATGTTTATGTTGTATTATTTGATGATTTTGAGGATTAATTTCTAAGAAAGGAGAGATATTTCTACTCTGATTGAATCTGATTGAATTTCAATTATGATGATGAACTGTATCTTCTTCTTATAGGGTTGATGAATGAAAGTTGATGGTTAATTAGGGCAATACCGAAGCGAGACGAGACCGAATAAGCGAGTTGATGATGATGAGTGGGGGGATAAGGGGGCGTAAGAGGGCCGGGGTGATGTGGTGATGTGATGATGTGATGGATGATATTATGATATTTTTATTTTTATTTTTATTTTTGGTCTCTTTTATATCGATCAAGTGAGGAGGGGGATGGGGAGAGGGAAAGAAGGGGGGAAAGGAGGGAAAGGGGGAAAAGAGATTTCAATTTTCAAAGTTAGTTTTGAGTTTTGAGCGAGTGAGTAAGTGAGTGAGTGGATGGGTGAATGCATGGATGGGTGGATGGGTATGGATGGAAGGAGTTGGATGGATGGGTATGGATGGATGGGTATGGATATTGGAAGTTTCAAGGGAGGATTTCAAAGGGGATAGATGAAGAGGGAGAGGGAGAGGTGGGATAGGGTTTGAATCTAGTTCTGGTTCTCATTCTGATTCTGGATTTGATTTGGTTCTGCTTCTTGGTTTTGGTTTGATTGAAGATGAGGGGTGAGGGGGTTAGAGGAATTCGTTTGCAAGTCAGTCAGTAAGCGAACGAGCGAGCGAGCGAGCGATTTTTGGTCGATGAAGGAAAGGGAGAAAGAAGTAAAGTAAAGTAAATATATATATGGTTGGGTTAGTTATAAGAGAGTGGTAATAGTAGTAGTATCTAGAGTTATTTTTGGGTTGTTTTTTTTTAAATAGGTAAATAGTTGAGTAGGTGAGTAGATGAGTGAGTATCTACGTCAATATTATATATCAATACGTTGTTGATACAAAGTTACGTTGATACAAGGTTATAAGGTTATAAAGTTAGTTAGTCATTCGCTCCTTTTCTCTTCTTTTCTTTCCTTGCTTCATCTCATCTCGTCTTTTCAAACCTAGCTCAAACCTAGCTCAAACACGAGGTTTGTAGTTTTGCAGATTTCATAGATTCATTATTCTATTCTCTTTTATCCTCTTCTACACGTCCATCATCTGCTTGCAGCTGAGTACTGTTGTATTTCTTTCTTTGATTCTTCTTTCTTTGGTTTTCTTTGATGCTTTTCTTTACTTCTTTCTTTGATTTCTTGATCTTCTTTGCAGGTATCGATGGATATACGGAAGAAAGGAAATCCTAATTCTCTATGTTTGTTGATTACATGAAAAGGGAGAAGGAGATATCAAGAAAATGGAGAGGAAAGGTAGAGGAAAGGTGTAGGAGAAGATAGTGCGGATTTGTTGGTTGGTGAGTTGATTGGTGAGTTAGTTGGTTGAGTACTGTAAGATTGATGGATCGATGAATGATGGAATATGGAATATATATATATATATATATATATACACAAGTTTATATATATCTTTCCTGGCTGTATAGTATAGGAAAGGAGAAGATTCGTGGACTGTTTTTTTTTTTTGCGGCTAATTGATTTTGAGTAAGTAGTATTGGCTAGCGAGATGGGTTACGCTTTTTAATGAGTGTATATATGTGTTTGTGTAGTTTGGTTTGATTCTTTGAGTTAGTTGATTTTCATTTTGATTTTGATTTTGATTTTGATTTTGATTTTGATTTTGATTTTCATTTGTAGTTTTATATATATACGTATACACACTTATATGTTATCCTTTCGATATGATACAAGTAGAAGATTAAAATAGGATGAATAGATGGATGGATGAATGGCTGTTTTGTTGTTATTTACATAGCTTGCTTTTTTCTGGATGCGTGTTGTATGTATGTATGTAACTATTTCTCTGGAAAAGGAGAAATCTGGAGGGGAGAGGGATGAGTGAGGAGTTGAAAATGATGGGTTGGAAACTTTTTATTGTGGGATGGGATGCGGTGCGGTGCAGTTGCAGTGCGGCGTTGTGTTGTAAATGAGTGAGTGAGTGAGTGAGTGAGTGAGTTAGTAATGGTGATAGTTATACTTATGGTTATAGTAGACCTACTTGAAGTAGGCTTTAGGAAAGAGGTTGGAGATTTGAGGATGTTGGAAGTTAGAAATTAGAAGTTAGAAGTTGAATGTATATATATGCATACACCCAAGTAGAACTAACCTGTTATCCCTCTAGCTACTTCGATGTGCTTCTCGTTGGTGGGGAATAAGATGAAAGGAGTATTTGCCGAGACTGTGCATATAAATTAGTCTTCCTGTTTGTGAGAATTCTTGATGTTGAGTGAGGAGTGAGCGTTAGTACCTCAGTACATTAAGTTATGTTATAGATTGGAGGGTTATTTAGGTAATGTAGTTAGTTTATCGAGGATAATTGCTGTAAGAAGGTGCGTGTGGAAATGTAGAGGAAAGAGAGCTATAGGAAACATCAGATTTGATGACGCTACAAAAGGGAAATCCCCGTGTCAATTCATTATAAAAGTATAATCAAATCCCACTTCACTTCATGATTCAACAGATGCGCCACGCGAAAGCGATGGATCTATCTCTCACTCAGTACCATCATCCTCCAATTTTCTCTTCCTCCCCCGCGGCTGAAACTTCACCGATGTCTGCAGTTTCCTACCCCAGCCTCTCCCCATAACCCCCTTTACGGCTCTCAAACATCGAATCCTCCTCGAGCTCCTCAATCTCATATTTTCTTCCCGTCTCTCGGTGACGAGCCTTCTGATCAAGCTCTTCATGAATACATCCTGCTTATTCCTTTTCTGCTTCTCGGATATGCTGATGGAAGTAGCGCTGCTATACAGCTCGCATTCCCCAACTTTGCTCGCCTTTGATGAAGAAGAAGAAGAAGAAGAATCGGTGGTTTGGGAAGCCCTTGGATACGTTTCTGCTTCTGGTTTTTCTGAACGGCTGAAAGATGGAGTGGGCTTTGTTTGCATATGAAGTGCATTTCGGCATGGTGCTTTTGGCTTCAAGGCCGAGATCAGAAATTCCATTGGTCGTGTATGTTCCTCCTCGATCTCAGGGAAGTCCTCGACAAAGCTTTGAGTTGCGCCAGTCTCAGAGTTGCCTTTGGCTGCAGTTGGAATGATCACGTGTTGAAGTTCCGTTGGTTGATCTGATCGAGAGGGCTGGTTTTGTTTACATCTTTTGAGATAGGATGTGATGTAGGAAAATGAGCCTTTGAGGATTCTATTGTTGTCTTTGTTTTGTGCCTTTTGTCCTCGGTGAGGGTGTTGATTGATGGGCATCCTGTGGATCGTGAGGAGAGCCAAGTGAATATTTTTGGATGTGAATGTGGCAGTTTGAATGTGGCAGGGTGATTTATTGTATTCCTTTTGCTTTTGATTTGGATAACTTGATGCTTAGAGAAGAAGATGGACATTTCGGTACGGCTTGTTGGAGAATGTGTTGACTTGAAAGCACGTGATTGACAGTTGGGGGAAGTAACAGTACTGCGCATAATAGAAAGCCATGTGGAATGGATTAACTTCCCTTCATGGGCACATCTCCTGGGCACTTCTATGCAATGGTAGGTGATGGGCAGATATTGTGCACTCCAGATATATGTACCCTCCTAATAACCGTATTTGCTATAAATCCCCTAACTCTCAATCCACTAGACGTCTTCAATATCATCCAATCCATCCTTCACTAGCTCTCCCCTTGTACGGCCCTCTATATGCCCCCGTTCATACAACTATCCTCCTCGCCAAGCTGATCAATTCTCCCCAAACACCTAGATAACTGTTGAAGTTCTCATAGTCCAGATCTCCACTTCCACTTCCACCTCCACCTTCTTCTTCATCCTCCATACCACCCATCATCTCATCTTGTACCTCGTTCTCCCAAGACCAGAATCCATAAGTATTGCCATAGGCCTCCGATCCACCCGCAAGGCTTTCTCCCAAACCGTAGCCACCCCCTCCCTGAGCCTCAACCACACCAACCACACCCTCTCCGTTTCCACCCAGCTCCCTCCTACAATCCAAATCCTCCAACCGCCTCAACAATCGTTCCTGCGCCCGAAACTCCCAAGGCGCGATACCATACATGGCAAAAAACCCCTGCTCCTCCCGCCCCATCAACTGCCCCACCATCTCATCCGTGACGTCCTCCTGCGCAAAAAACCTCTCTTCCGCAAGCCCGAGTCTCCTCTCATCATTCATGATCAACTCACGCAAGAGCTCGGTCCCTCTCACAACATCTTCATCGCTGTCGCGCGAGAGGCCGTTGAGCGCCATGAAATCGAGAAGATTCAAGTAGCCGGCCTCTTCGAGGATCCTGCTGTAAGAGGAGGGCGGTGCAAAGCGTAGGACCATGCGAGCATGGCCGTGTGAGTCATCGAACGGATTTGTTGGGGGACTTGGGCCTGTAGTTGTAGTTGCGTCTGGGGGTGTTGGGGTAGCCATTCGATGTCAGTCGTGGGAACTTCTTCGAGGGGAAGTCTTGCGGAGAGGGGTGATGTTTTGGAACTTTGCGTTCTGCCGTAGAGCGTGGACTGGGAGGGACTTTTAAATTGGCTGGGAGATGGAAGAGCTTTTTATTTAAAATTGGAGGTGCTAGCGCGTCGAGTGAATGGTAGGCAGGCTAGCGTTGATATCTGATGTGAAGAAAGAGACTTACTTTGAATGCCTACCTATTGAATCATTTATATATATCCTCTGCAAAAGCAGCGAATGAACAAACCTGTATTGTGCTATCCAGTTCATCTTTCCCATTCTCCTACACCAATTCGAACAATCCAATCCAGTCCAGTCCAGAACTCAATCTCATTCAATCTTTCATTCTTCATACCCAACGAAGCAATCCCAGTCCATCATCACTCCTGAAAAGCAAACAGCCTCGATTCGATTCTACCTCCTGATCCATCTCTATCTCACTACTAAAGTAATCAATCAACAACAAAGCCCAAACTTCACGCCAAGCAGATCCAATACACCTACCTACCTACCCTTTCTCAACTTCTGAGAACAAACATTGAGCTCAGCATCTCAACCTGCATATCTTCTCTCTCTATGAATGACTATGCATGTGAGTCTTCGGGAAGACTTATACACTTAACACATACTTTAAGAACGTTAGGCTTGACCTTGGGATTTTTTTCTGATTTTTGCGGAAGGAAGGGAGAGAGGGAGGAAGGAAGGAAGGGAGATGGTTGGTTGGTGCGTGGTAGTTATATGGTGCGTTGGGTAAGTAGGTAGGTAGGTAGGTGACTTGTGGGTTCCAGGAGGAGGAGAAGGATGAGAAGGATGAAGAAGTGTGGTATTTATCCAACGCGAAAACGCTACATGTGAAACCACCCATCTTACTGTCGTTCACCATGTAATCAATGTGCGAGCAAGTAAGTGATATCAAGCGAATTAAACTCAACTAAACTAAGCAATGTGCCCAACGAAGAAGCTATTCTATCTGACAAAAAAAACTGATGAATTAAAAACTACGCGATGCCCAACGAAGAAGCTATTCTATCTCACAAACAAAAAAAAGGAGACCACAGTCACTCACGATTCCGACCCATGAGGAAAATCATACATAGCACGGAATAAGTGAGCCTGAACTCAATCCTCACGACAGATCCCATCTCGGTGTACATGCACCAGAAACAACAGGCTTGCAGAAAAGAAAAAAAAAAAGAGGTATTCCTCCTCAGTCTTTCACACTCTATCAATTGTCAGAATCCCGTTCATCAAGACTGTCTGTCATCTTGCTTCTTTCGTCGCTCGGCCTGTTCTTCTAGACGCTGGCGCCAATCACGACCATGATTCAACTTCGGCGAGTCAGGGGCCTGGACAGGACTATTCGCGCCGGAGTCATCATCACCATCATCGCCCGACTCAGGATCAGAAGCCCAAACCTCCATAGCACGAGCGATAGAGTCTTTCCAAGAAGGATGATGAGTCCCAGCTGCCTGCAAATGATTATCCCGATCCATGGTGCGACTGAAGTGGGGCATGTACGCGTAACCAAGATTCTTGTTGGCGAAAACAGGAGCGTCACGCGATTGCAAATCGCTCTTGGAACCCGAATCAATGGTGGCACCAATGCAAGCATCGTCTTTGTTCTGCTCGTGAAGTTCCGATGTATCCTTGGTAGATGAGCTGAAAGATACATGCTTGAATTTCTCCTTAGATGGACTCCAATCATTAGAGTGAGCTGGAAGCCAACCAGATTCAGAGCCTTCTCCCCAAGTTGAGTCACTCTTTCCGTCATCGGCACGAGTGCTCCATGACAATGGATCTTCGCGGCCTGCATAGTAATCATAACCTTGAACAATTCTCTTGCGGAAACGATTCTCTCTCGAGTTGACCAATGCTGTGTAAAGTAGAACCGAGCTTGGGCTGTGTGATGCACGTTTAGCAACATGCTCACGTCTTTCCATCCGAGTGCCATGCAATCCTGAAGTATATTTGTCGTCCTGCTCAATAATGTGTTGCCGAACGCACTCTGCGCGTTCATCTGCATTCATACCCTCAAGCTTGGCGGCAGAGGGTAGGCTGAAGACGAAATGTTCTGGATCGGGCGAAGTCATGAAGTTAACCATACGACGAGCGAGATAGTCAAGGCATTCATCATAATTCCAAGGGTTTTGCAAGTCTGAAGGGACATCGGCTGTATCATAGACGTGTTGGTATACAGGAGGATCTGGACAATGTGGCGGTGGCTGGTCCGTTTCAGATTCCTCATCGACCTCTCCAACAGCATTAGTCAACTCTTGCCATTGGTTTTGGGTATCGTGGCGAGTAATGATAGCCCTAAGCCTCTGAATATCGAGTTCTTTCCACTGCTAGAAGTTAGTTCATTTCTCGAAGAAAGATAAATAAATGAGCGACTGACATTGTTTTCAGATTCTTTGGTAGTTTGTGCCGTACCAACTTCCTTCATGGCTTGATCAAGAACAAACGACAAGGTGTTAATACAATCATCAACCATATCGACAACGAAGCCTCCATTCTCGCTTTGATTTGCAAAATGCTCAAGGCTAAAATATGGATGACACGCGGTGATACTCTTGATCGCTTCTGCAAACCATGGTGTTCGCTGCGGCAAGAGGTCTTGGAGAGCCAGAAGTTGCTTGCCGAGCTTGGCACGCTCTTCTGCATCCATATGATGATACTCTTTCTTGTACAAATAAACAAATATTTCAAATTCGCGAAAATTTGGAAATTTAGAATTCCCGCCCATGATCATATCCAACACTTGAGATTCCCAGTGAGAATCATCAAGCCGCCCCTGGAAACCTTGCTCTGACGCAGTATTGGGCAATTGGATGCCGTGATAGAGTGTGTGAGCTTGAGCGACACGGCCAGCTGGAGAAGGGGGAGGGGCGGGTGAGTTGTTGGTGGTTCGGTCAGGAGACTCTGGAGGATGATTAGCGGGTTGCCAAGTCATATTTTGGCTGGGTATAGAGTATTTGAGTGAGTCTTCTGTGGATATAAGTGAAGGGACTTTGAAGGTGGTTTCTCAAGTCAAGTTCAATTTACAAACTCAAAAGCTTGAAAATGGAATACTTGTGAAAATGTTTGAAAGGAGGTAGGTAGTTTGTACAATATCAAATAAGGGGTAAGCTAATAGCTACAATTATTGTGACAAGCACAGCAGTAGTAGACTTGTAAACTTATTGAAAGAGAGAGCAGAAGATAGTTGTTTGTCAGGAGTGTGAAGTAGAAATTGTATATTGGGAAGAGAAGGGTCTTATAGTCTCCATAGAAGTATTGTTATTAGGTCTGTGCAGTGCAGAATCGAACCATATATACAACAAGGTTAGTCTGGTATCATATCTTGCATTCACTATTTGTTGTTGGTTGGTCTTTACAAGCCCCAAGATGATTTATATGCGAACAGGATCGGGAGAGAAACTGAGGGAGAAGGAGAAAGAATAGCAGCACTGCTTGGATAGGATAGGATACCAAATACACTTATCAAGACAGATATATGAATCTTTTCTATCTGTTCATCATTCAAAGGGTTCCATTTCATTCTGACTATCACTTGATATTTGCTGGACTCATATCAAAGCACTGAAACACTTGATTGGGTATTTTACAGCCTCACTCAAGGCTCATCATGCATTACTACTCGTTGCCATGGAAGCACGCTTGGAAAGGGAGGCGCAAAGATCAAATTTAACATGGTAGTCTCCTCACCTCACACTTACACAAAGTATCACTACACAATTTTCCTCAACTGCACACCCGGATGATTTCATTGTCTCCTAATTTATACATCATCCATCATGCTTGGGAAAGCATGCCCCCCCACCAATCTATCAAAACAGGTTCGCTCTATGCAATCCTTAATGACCATAGCTCACCATCCTCTCTCTCTTCCAATTAGTGTTTATCGGCTGGCTTTGGGTTCTTTGCATTTGGATTTCTAGGATCGTTTTTGTATTCCTCGCCTGTCATAGCCAATCTCGTCAGGATTCATATGCGCAAACAATGAATGGGTAGACGTACCGTTTGCCATAGCGGTGGCAGCAGAGTTGATTCCGTACATAACGACGGCACCTAAGATCCAACTAGTCAGCCCAGATTTCCATGACAGTTTCCCCTAGTGGCGGTTCTTTAAACATTCGCAGCCTGCCATGTCTCCACATACCGGCAATGAAGAAAGGAGTCATTGGCTTTGCTAGAAACACAATCTCGTCAGTCAAGATTCTTCCCACATCGGAAAAGAACGGAAGGAAAGCTTCTTCACAGCTTTCAATTGAAGGGCTTCACATACCGATAGGCGCAGGGAACTTCTTTCCTAACCAAGGCAAAGAAGACATTGTGAATTTGTAGTGTGGGATACGATTGAAAATGGACCGGAGGTTTGGAGAGCGGGTTAGATGGGAGGTAATTTTGATAGAGGTTAAGTCGAGCATGTACGTATGCTAGAATGGATTGGGCTAGCTCATACGTCACGTGACCCCGAGATGCAGAGGCGGGCGGTGCCTTTAAATCTAGGCCGAAAGAGCTTAAGGAGCTTCGTTTCCCCATACATCCATCTCCACAAGAGCAAGAGCCACATCCACATCGACATCGACATCGACATCCCATCACTTTGCCCAGTTTGTCCTTCTTTTCCCTTGTTTCTCTCTTTCTCTCTTTACAATCCATCATTGTAACCACACCTCATCCTCAACCGACGCATTTCATTCGATAAGCCGTTCTGAAGAATACAAAGCAACTCAAAAGGTGCGGGGTAAGCTGGGAAGCTTGCTCTCCTCGCATTACCATATCCATCTACACCAATTATATGATTTCTGTCATACAACCGACCCCTATTACCTCCTTTGCAGCTTCCATCCTTCTTTGTTGCTGTTGATTCAATCTCCGAAAGAATAAGAGGGGATAGGAGTAGCTCGTTCAGGCAGACTCCCTACCTACCTATTGGATTCATTTCTGCTTTGCATTCGAAAGAACGAGACGATCCACGACGAGAAGGGGTAAATAGCCACGTTCACAACAATCCTTGAACAACATCACCAATCATCAATCAACAATCTCAACATGTTTACGCGACGTATCTCACGCTGCTCTATCGCGAGCCAACCTCTGAGAGCCTTCACGACGACATCTCCCACTCTCTCTCGCACTCCAACTCTAGCAAATATTACCCCCCAAGGAGTCGCCTCATTCGATGCAAAGCAGAAAGAATTTCGGGAGAGGATTGCAGAACATCGTAAGAAAGAAGCTGCAAGTGAGTCCAATCCTTCGTTCCAAGCTCAAAAATCTGCTTCGGCAGGCCACACACTAAGTGAAGTAGAACATGCAAATGGCAATGGTGGGAAGAAGGGAAAATTGAGTAGCTTGATCTATGGTACTCCCGAGGGTCGAGAGATGGAAAAGGAGATCGAGCAGAGTTTCAGTCAGGTTTTGGCGAGAGGTAAATATGTACACTCCATTGTATTCCATGAAGTAAAGCCGGATAAGGTTGATGAATACGTCGAATTGGTTGGTGAATGGTATCCAAAGATGGCGCGAATGGAAGAGAACAAAGTACATTTGGTTGGAAGCTGGAGAACAGAGGTTGGCGATTGCGATACATTCAGTAGGTCCCAATTTCCTTATCATGATTATGTTCTGCAGATGCTAACGAATGATGGTGTTAGTTCACATTTGGGAATATCAACGATATCACGGTTACCATGATTCTCTTCATAGTATTGCTTCGCATCCCGGTTTCCCTGAATTCGACAAGAAACTCAAGTCTCTCATTACCAAGAAGAACGTCTCTCTTATGCAAGAATTTTCCTTCTGGCCTACCACTCCTCCCCGCGAACTTGGTGGTCTCTTTGAATTACGCTCTTACACATTGCACCCTGGGAACCTCCTAGAATGGGAGACCCACTGGCGTCGCGGTCTCAAGGCCCGTAGAGAAGTCATGGAAGGCGTTGGGGCCTGGTTTGTGCAGATTGGAGAACTAAACACTGTGCATCACTTGTGGCAATTTGCAGA
Source organism: Monilinia vaccinii-corymbosi (assembly GCA_017357885.1). Lineage (NCBI taxonomy): Eukaryota > Fungi > Ascomycota > Leotiomycetes > Helotiales > Sclerotiniaceae > Monilinia > Monilinia vaccinii-corymbosi. The sequence goes on along the minus strand of CP063407.1, from coordinate 843,923 downwards.
TTTGGAGGAGAGAAAGAGGAGAAGAGAGCAAAGCTGGGAGATTGAAGGTTGGGGTGACACGGTTCATAAGACTGTGCCATTGATTCAGAATATGAAGAGTCGAGTGCTGATTCCTATGCCTTGGAGTCCAGTTGCTTGATTCGATGAAAATTTGTATGGAATGAGCGTTGGAATCGGCGAGAGGATTGAACTTAAACATGAAACTTGAGCATTGCGGATACCAGGACAGAGCTAGTCAATGAAGTGCGATGTTGAACGATAGAGATGGATGAAATTTGAATTCATTTCAGATACCCAGCTCTGGATATGATTTTCAAATGCACGCTGCTGCATATATTAAGGAATTGATGGAAACCGAACGAAGGCTGTATGGAAATCAAATGGAAATCAAATGGAAATGTTAGGGTTAACTCTGTATACATCAATTCTGCAAGTAATGGCTGTGTTATATATCTGAGATTCTATTTTTGACACCAAACGGATGGCTCCTTCCTACCCTTACTTCAAAGACATTCTTTCCAGACTTCTGATACCCATCAGCTTGTCTGCTATTTGTGTTTGTTTGCCCAAAGTCAGCACAAATAGGAGGAACTAGAAGTTTGCAGCATCAACTTATCCCACCGGGCTTTCATTCATTGTTTCTTGATCTTTTATGATTGATTCCCTTGGGGTAGGTATATATATAAATGTTTTGGGGGTCCACCACCACCAGTTCTTACATGAAGGCTGGTGGATGGTGGATGAATTGGTAACTATACGGGAAAGATTGGGAAAGATGAATGAGGTATAGGTAGCCTTTGCGATGATGATATCGTGGGTATTGTATTCTTTCATTATGTATGGTCTGGTCTGTTGAAGGCCCCGCTACTTCCCACCTCCCCCCTTCTACATGGAACGTAGAAGACTAATCTATAAAATCGCTTTGGTTAACGCCACAGAGAATGCATGATATTAAAGAGCCCCCCCCCCCCGCCCCGGTCTCTTCAATTTATTGATACCTACTCCTTATTATCCACAGTCTCACGCCTCTGTCTCGGATCCCCCAAACTCCTGACGCCTGATTTGAGACTCAACTCTCTTGGCCATCTCAAGATCATCCAGAAGCAATTCCTCGTTCCTCAGCCTCTTCGTCCCCGCTACCTCCCCCTCATTAACCCTCTCGCATAGCCCCCTCAATTTCTCCCCCACCCACTCAAAATCTCTCAACTCTAAATATATCTGCGCGCTCAACCTGACCCATAGCGTGCCCGAGTGCCATCCGATCTGAAGATAGGTATCGAGTTCCTCGACGGCGGTTTTGTTCAGCCAGACTTTGATTTTTTCCGCCTCGCTGGATGGGAACGCGGTTGAGTTGTGGTGTTTGTGTTTGGTGCCGTGGGGCCAGAATGGAATCTGTAGTCTGATGTTGGTGAAGCATGTTTCTCTTCCCGGGTCAACGGGGAGGGTGTAGGTGTTGAGGGCTGATGCGCAAATGGACCCGCCGACTTTGGCCAGGTCGAAACAATATTGTCGGATTGATGCTTCGCCGTCACAGATAGTGTTGCGGAAGGATATAGCTGCGGGGATGCAGAGGTAGGGTGTGTAGTCGATTGTTGCGACGAAGTTGAACATTGAGAGGAAATAGTCGTTGATGTCTTCTAGGGTGTCATCTGAAGAGCTTTTGCGGTAGCCGTGGGATGTGGGGAGTGAGGTGCGGATGAGATGTTGATTGCGGAGGGGAACATAGAAGACTGCACAAGAGCGAGGGGTATAGAGCCATCTGTGGGGTGTTAAGATGGATTCTTGGTGAGGAAATGAGTGGCGTACTTGTGGCAATTACTAACAAAAAAATCGGGACTAATCGAACCAAGGTGTGTGAGATCGATGTGTCCGATCCCGTGGGCACCGTCGATTAAACTCAAGACACCTAGTTCTCTGCATATCCGAACCAGTTCTTCCCAGGGCATTCGAACACCGGGGAAAGTTAGGACCTGATAGTTACATCAGAAACCGTTTTTTTTTTGGCCACCTACCGCAGCCAACAAGGGCTGCACTGAGAACACAGATGAGAGGCGACATGTCAGAACTACTGACAATGTGAACCGATTCCTCTCGTGAGATGGAACAATCTCACCGTATCGAACATGGCCAACTTAACCTTCTGCCCCATGCTCTGAGCCCATTCCACAAACTCTCTGAATTCCCCCAACTCTGCGCCTTCATCGATTGGATACTCCAACACCTGACAAGAAGTCCCCACCTCCACGCCCGCCATCTCCCTCACACTCTCAATCGTCTTCTCACACGCATCATAAATCGTACTAAAATACACAATCACATCTCCCTCCTCCCATTTCAAGTTCCTCAAGACAGTATTTACCCCCGTCGCCGCATTCGGTATCAATACCACCTCCCTCGGGTCAGCACCTAGCAAAGGCGCCACCGCATCTCGTGATTCAGCGATCAGTTTGGGGAGATCATAGACGTAAAAGGTATCGGGTCTCTCGGTACACAGTTTCTGAAACGCTTCTTGGGCTTCTTTAATGGGGCGGGGGTAGGCGCCAAACGAGCCGTGATTGAGAGGGGTGTAGGTAGGGGAGAATTGGAAATGGGCGTCACGCATGCGATGGCCGAATGGAGGCCGGATTGTCATTTTGGATGGTTTGGAAATGTGTTGCTTTGATTGTTCAATTTACTGTAAGTGTAGCCGGTACGTGGAAGTTGCTTCTGGACGGGTGGGTTTCCGTGTTGGCTTTGGAAATTCATGGATGGATGGATGGATTTTCGCCAAATCAGATGATGGGCGGTAAATGGGGCCGAATTAACACGTGATCCAATGCACGTCACGAATTTGTGTCTCTTAGTGGTCCAGCGAGAACTTTGAGGTATTAGCATACGTTTGGCCTAATGATCTCAAGTATCTAGCACTCATTTTAGGTGTTGTGAAAGCTGGCTGCTTATCGAAGTGGTAATTAGTCATGACCGACAAGACTGAAAATACATCACAATCTCCACAGATCAAAAGGCGCCGAACTCAGAACTATAATCAACGAAACTCGCGAGTGATCATGCTTCGCCGTTCCGAACGGGCAAAGCAGCAATCTACCTACCTACCTTTATAATGATCTCTCAGCTACAAGAATATGCTACCCGTGATCTTTTTACTCCTCCCGCGGAAAAAAACTAAATCTCTGGAAATGGTACGCAAGTCCTGAATGGAGAGAAACAAAGTCCTATATTGATGGAGCAACACATTGTAGCCCGCAATCCTGAGGTCCAATCGGCTCACCTAATCGACCCAGTGAATGGAGATGTCAGGCTTTCAACCCAACAGCAGAGCGTGCAGCCTCGATTGAAAAGATCTGGCCCTCTGTTGAAGAAGCCAGCCAAAAGTGCCCAGATCCCCATACCAGATTCACCAGTGAGAAGCTACGAAAATACATGGCTGCCCCTCTACTTTCTCTCTTGTTGGATACGGGTGCCAATATGGCTGGTAGACTCATACCAAAGTGGCTAGAACGCATATATTCACTACCAATCCACCGAAACGCATGTTGATTGCAAGTCAGGGCACCGTTCAAAGAACAGGGGCTTTACAACTTCCCCAAGAAGAACTTGATGCTTTTGTATGCCGACGCGGTAATGATGCGCCAAAATCAGATGGCAAGAATAATCTTGAAATCAATCTTGATGATCAATCAACCTTTTCCGGGGTTTCGAAAGAGATTACATTGAACGTTACTCCTTGCCCAAATTTGGATGTAAATCAGGATTTCTTTGCTCGCGGGATGCACTAGCTACAGGCTCCCACAGGTCAAATAAAGTAACTGAATCATGAGATGGCATCGTGCCCAATGATTAGACCACTCCATTTGATGCAGTCGTGAATTGTGTTCCAGAGCCTAAGCACTCTGCTCATGAAGCTCACCCTGGGGTGAAACCACTCTCTGAACCTTCAAGTTCGCGACCAAAGGCAAGTAAGGAATGGTGAGCGTTTTCTAGTGCCTTGTACTTCTCACTCTTCCCAGCCATTCCTGCCTCCCCATTCGCTGCTTCTGCCTTCGGCAAGGCAATGCAATGTTCCTGCCTTCGAAGTTATGCGCTGATACCCTGCAAGATAATTAGGTGGACTGTACACCATTGTCCCAAATACGTCACTCGTGCTATCTTACCCCTATAATCATGCGGAAAGGCAGAGTTCAAATGCAAGTGATCTCACTATTCGTCCTTCATCACTCGGTTTGTAATTCTCGAGCTTGTATGTACACATTCTATATTCCAAGTCGATGCCAGTAAAATGAAGGAAGCCGAGTATAAATCAATTCATGGCGAATAGGTGTGTCGAGCTTTCAACCAACCCACAAGATGGAGATGGCGAAGAGTAGAGGAGAAAGCGTAGAAGCAACTCCCTCGAACAGAATAAGTCCCGGTAAAGGGCGCCCATGATGTCCCCTAAGACGAAAATGCTTTCTGCGTGCCGGGCCCAAACTCTCGGCTTGAATTCATTACTTATGATACATCATAACCCCAGTAATGGAGGCACACGAACGCAAAGTTTCATGCTAAGAGCCATACGGCTATTCGCTGCTTTGATGTGCTTGTTGCCTTTGAATAATATTCGTTGCTTGTATATTTCGTACATTCTCCAGACCCTACATTATTCATTGGTCTAAAGAAGAAGAAGAAGAAGCTTTATATGTACTTGCAATGACAAGCCCTTAGTGGGTAGCATGGGACTATGGGGGGACTAGTCTAGGCCTGCTATCAGAAAACTTCCGATCGATGACGGGTATCAATATGGGTTCGTACGGATACTGACCTTACATAGACCGTTGAACTTTCAAGCATCGGGACCAGCTGTCTTGCAGTATTTCTATGTGCTCTGTGCAAAACTTTTGTACCGCTGCTACTTTATGATGAGAGAATTGGATAAGGAGCGAGCAATCTTGATATGACAGGGTTTCTGCTTTCTGAGCGCCTCGTTTCTTTTTGGGATCGAGGCTCTTTTTACATCATGAGTCTTAGTAGACTTACCTAGATACTTTCAGGTAGACAGTAAAATATCACTATTCTTCATCCTCCTGCCCGTCTCCACCTATAACAATCTTCAAACCTGCTCTCGCTCCCTCAACCGTATGCTCCAACGCCGCCACCTTGGCCAAAACACTCATCAATTTCGGATCTGCACTCTCCACCCTGACCTTCTCTTTGACTCTCACCTCTTCCCCTTTATACATAAAAACTTCATCCATCTCATCATGTTCCAATCTCCTCTGCGCTCCTATCGCGAAAGCTATGCGGCTCCCCAAATTTATCGGTTGTGCTACGGGCTCAAGAACTCGTATTGTGAGCAGTAATGAACCATCGGAGATAGACAGATCAAGAGAGAGATTGGAGGGTAATGATGGTGCAAAGGTATCGGGGTCCACCGGATTATGGGCCCAGTTTAAGGAAGCAGGGGTTTGGGTGGGTGATTCAAGGAGAGAGGGTCCTTTGAGGACAAGCTTGGCTTCGGTGAGGATACTGTGGAGGAGGTGTAGTTGCGAGGATATGAAGGGGGCAGAGTGACGGTCACCAGTCCAGCGGGTTATATCCACGCAATCGAGACTTTGGTTTAGGAGTGTGCGGAGTTGGGTGAGGGGTTCGAGGAGGAGTGGTAGAGTAGGGGAGAGGGTAAATGAAGTTGGTGGAATGGATTTGAGGCGGAGGTGAAGTGTCTAGGGATTTGAGTGTTAGTGATGGGCAGCTGAAGCTCAGCTTGGCATTTTCAGGCTCGGAATGATAGGGGGAGAGGAATGGGATAGAGAGGGTAAGCGAGAGGAGGGAAGACAAACTCCTTTCACCACCTGCGTACCAACGCGTGTAATATGGCCCTTCAAGTACTCGGAACGAGGTGACGACATAACAAGTGTGGATCCAGGTTCAACTGGTGCCAGAAGCGCATAACAATCTTCGAGGCCCGTCTTTAGTGAAAGTAAAGTTTCTTGGAGGGATTCTAGAAGCCATGATAATTCACGTTCCTGAAACGATTAGGTTAGTTGTCATTTGTAGCAAAGCAGTTTGGTAAAAGAAGTGGATGTTTACCGTAGAATCATCCTCTTCTTTCCGTAACTCATGCGCAGGTAATGATGGCCAGACTGAGGTAGACATATTGATATATATGGGTTTGAACGGTTGGTATGGAATATGGAATTATATCAAGATGCGAGAGGATGGGGGAGATGATGGAGATGTGGCTGGTACTGTGGCGCTCTGGTCATGTGGCGCATAGCCCTATGACGTTAGTGCATGACAGTTTCTGCCAGGCGGTGAACAAGCGCGAGTGATGGATCTGTTGGATTGATCTGTTGATTCTAGTTTACATCACTACGGATGAAAATCGCAAATATAACAGCAGAATCCTCATGCTCCTCCTTCATTCTTCCATTTGAATTGTCATACTATACTCATAAAACATTGCATCGCAATTGTATCCTAAGCAACATCCAAACCTTTCCGCACCCTGCGCAAATCTCAAACACATAATCGAAACCGGAAGAATGGCTCCTACACAACCCTCACTGTCCTCCACGGATGACAAGAAATCCAAACTACCCAGAATTGGAAAGAGTGGGTTGACTTTGTTTGCCACCATTATTGATTAAGCTAATTTTGTGTGCGCAGACCAAAGAATCCAAAAGCGACCACTCATGCATCCCGCAATCGCGTCATCCCGCTCCTCTTCTGAGAAAGTCGTCTACGTATCCCCCCATTCATCCTTCATCGCAATTGTAAAACGAGTCCGCAAATACCTCGATGGTGCGGAGTTTCGTGCTGGGCCTACAATATTGCCTACTACTGATAGGGAACTTATGAGAGAAATCGAAGAAGGCATCAAACACACTAGAATGGGAAAGAAAGCTGTGGATGGTAATGGTGGAGAGGTTGTAATGAAAGGAACAGGGAAAGCAATTGAGAAAACCTTGATGTTGGCGAATTGGTGGCAACAACAAGAAGGTGTGAAAGTGGTGCTTAGGACAAAGAGTATGGCGACCGTTGATGATATTGTGGGGGTTGGTGGGGAGGGTGAAGACGAGGATTTAGAAGCGGACGGCAGTAGAGTCAGAAGGGTTAGTGTTTTGGAAGTGGCCGTTTCCTATATTTGATCGATTGGCTGGTGTTAAGGCAGGGCTCGTGGGCCGGATGAAAGACTTTTACTGGCGGGCTAGATCTTGTTGGATTATAAGACCTGGGGGGTATGGAGTTTGAGTATGGTGTTATTGATTATTATACAGTGGTGCAACGGTATGGAATATCTGGAGGGACACGCGCTAGGTATCAAAACGAATTGTATATGAATGAGGTGCGGAATAAACTGTATGATTGAATACAGAATCATGTACTCTGAGGGCCTTTTCCGCCGGTGTCTATGATGCATTTTGAGTCTAGGCTGTGATTTACCCGGACCTCTGGCACATTATGGAAGAAGGTCATATAAAAAAGGCGCGCTTGACCATTGCGCAGCGAAGTTCAAGTACAGTGTTTAAATCAAATTGCCAATAACAATGCAGGTATTTTCTATCAAGGGCAGAGACTCCAAGCCTTAGTAAAATTCTCGATATATTGTGAAGAAGTTTTGCCGCAGATCAAGTACATTAACCACCGTTTCTCGCTTACCGACAAGGGGCTCGACAAGTATATATGTATGCTATGAAGTCTTTTCGTACTATCTACACTTTTTATCATTTCCACCAAGGCTTGATTTTCTTTACAATTCAAATTTAATCAAGAAATACCTACTCTGCCTTCCTTCTTTTCACAACTTTTCCACTCCCCATCCAATTCACGTGTCACTGCATTTGCCAAAAAAAGAGTCAACCTATCACACGAATAAATGATATCCTGATTTTCCTAAATTCTACCATCAGAATGAAGGGCGTCTTGCAAAAATGAGGCATCCCCGCAACTATATATCCATCACCATGGTAAATGATTCCCTCGCACTGGACTCTCATCAATCGTCGAATTTGATCGACAAGTGGTCAATAACTTTATGGAATTTATGTTTTTACTGGCGTGGAGAAATTGGATATAGTTGCGATTGTGGGCATCACCGGTGTGGAAACAGCTGGGGCTAGCCAGAGAGAAGCAAATATTCTCTTTGGCCGAGTTCTGACCATGCAAACACCTTGTGTTGCCATGGCAAGTATTGGCAGACAGTTGATGGGTGTCCATGAGTTGGAGGTTGTCTTTGATGAGGAGGTAGGTTGACCTGGATGCATTCCAGGATATGCTAGACGGAATTGATCTGAGCATCGAGATCAATGGTTTTGTGAATCCCATCGAAAACATCGCGAGAAAATCCAGTCATGTTACTATACTCACTGAGTTGAGAGGCGTTAGAAGCTTCAGGTAAAAGCATGCAGAATCCCAAGCCAGATTTGTGTACGACTGACTGTACGTGCAGAGAATGGAAGGATTCGAGAAATTGATTTACAGGTAGAACATGATGAAAACATCATGACATTTCTCGTCTAGAACTAGCCCCACAACATGCTATGCTCCCCAATCTTCTTGATACATTTAGATCCGCTTATTGTGAACTCTACAGCCAGCCAATTAAAATCCATCCCCACGATCCAATCAACTTCCCCAACTCACTTCCTGTACAAAGAATAAAGTTCGTATGGGGCGATAATAACCGTCGGCTAGCTACCAGTTAGGCTCTTCAATCATCTTAAAAGATCTTTTCGGGGTTCCTAGCACTCTTGTTTGTCGACCCCTGGCCCCGCATCCATGTTCTAATTGTCAACATGCGAATTCTCCGATGACTATTCAGGAACTACTAGCTGGATAGTCAAACCGCGAGCGTGCATGGCTACGCTGATGCAATAGTGTACGTTACGCTCTACATCTTCCAGAGATTCCAACATCAGTTTGTTTATACTGGTTTGATGTTCCGAGACAGAGCGCAGAGTAGCTATACGTTCAGCTGCGTATAATAGATTAGCACATTGGCCTGATCAAAAATATAGCCGAGAGCCTACCATTTCCGTTAAAGATAAATTCATGTCTTTCAAAGCCGCCCCCACCAGATTCATCTGCTGATACTTGGGCGTCTGACCCTTCACACTCCCGAAATCCTCGAGCATAGGCCCAAGTTGCGAGCTTGTCAAGAGAAGTCTGATGGTCTTCAATCACACCTGAGAGAAGTGTCTTCAACAAGTTGGTCGCCCGTAAGTAATTTTTCCTCGAGACGCGCCTTTCGTTGTCTCTTTTCTCCAGTTCATCGATAGCAGTTGCAATACAGGCTTCTGCCGTTTTAATTGCATGATTATCCGCCAAGATATCTGACATGTTGACGGCGTGTCCGCCAATCGCCGCGTGCCGGTTTATGAGGTAGCGATTAGGATCAGAGCTGTGACGAATCCCGTCGGGTTCCTCGACGGTGATATGTTGCTCTGTTCTATGGTCATGCCAGGGTGGGGCGTCTTCATCAGTCGGTGTATTTGCCGCGATTGCTTGAATGAGGATAGTCTCCATCCCTGTGATTCGTGGTTAGTTGCCGCAAGAACTGGTTGTGAGAAAAGTTTGAGACCCTATGTTGACTTACTTGCGCCTCTGATAGGGGCTGGCTGTCTCATGTTGTCGATGGCGAAATTAATTTGACGCTGCTAGAACGGGTTGTTAGCAAAATTACATACATCTAGTTCATGCGAGAGAAGAGAAAAAGGATAACTCTTCATGGGGCGTCCCCATTAGCATGTATAACTAGATTGAAATATATGAGAACTTGGAAGGAGATTTTACTTACTATACCAAAAGTCCCTTGATCTATCTATCTTCTTCAAAATTTGCACTGTTGGTCCTGAGAAATCTGAATGAAATGTTGCCAAAGCTCGAGCTGGATGTTGATATTCTTATGTCTTGATTTGGACTTCGAGAATCTGAGTGCGATTTTGTATCAAGAAGAGCATGAACTAGCTTAAGTTGAGGAAGAGAGGTCCTTATGTACTCCATCTTGACCAAGCGTACTGCAGTATTTTTGCTTTATTAGGTTTTTCCTACGGCTCAAAGTCTTTTGCGCTCGTATGGTATGATTTATTGCGCTATCAAGAGATTGATCTTAACCGAGATCATTTTACAGCCACCGGTTACTGTAGGGGACTGCAGAGTCAGACTTTTGTCTTATATTTATATCATACGAGGTCTATCTGAAAATAAAGTTTAAAATTGTCCAGAGGTAGGTGAAGATGGTTTTATCGTTGAATTTCTGTGCGGCTCGTGATACTTGAGCTCGGGATGAACCAACGCAGACTAGGCTCTGGTATAATAATCATCTCCCATTCACTTCAGCCAACACTGTTCCCATGATTCACTTCCTCGTGACCGGCCACCATCCAGATATCCCAAAATATTCAAAGACGCTTTCTGAACAGTACCTCGATATATAAGCGTGCCCATGGCTCTGACTCCATATTCGCAATCTTGCAGGCGTCATCATCAACATGATTAGAGCTATTCTCAAGATATTCACCCATTGCCGCCTCGATATCAGAAAAATCTCCATTACGCACAGCACAGAAAGCCTCGAAGACTTTTGCAATCATCTTTGAATTCTCATCTGAAAGGATGATCGAGTTTTCCAGCCATGTTTCTGCCACATCGTATTAGTTATCGCGGAGGAGCTCCAAAGATGGGAATTTTCGCTTACCCATATCCGCAGTAGACATCTCCTCTAAGCGTGGTCCTTCTTCCACCGAATCAAGAACATCACCAATTCTTTCATCACTCCTTTGCCTCAGTTCTGCATCCTCCGCCTCCGCCATCTTTTGAGTATACAAAATAGTTTCGAATTTGGCCACTCGGATATCTCGCTCGCGTATTAGATCTTGGATTGCTTCTATAACTTCAAGTGTCTGGTGCATAAGCTCTGGATCTTTCCGCATATCTTTAGTTTGCCAAATGTATTGATTGAACATATCACTTATAACCTTCGCCCGCGCTTTGTACTCGCAATGATACGCATACAACTGGTTAAACTCGTATGATTGACCTCCAATGGCCGCCTCTCGGTTAAGTTGATATCTTTCAAGCCCTCCACGGAGGCTAGTACTTTCTTCAAGGGTTATGCTTCTCTCATCTCTGGCACTGATTGAGGCGCTTCTACTACCCGGAGCGACTGTATGAATGAGTAGCTGCTCAATTTCTATATCGCCATGATTAGTTTGTATTCCTTGTCTTCGTGAGAACTTGAGGTTTAGGGCAGCTAACCGTCATCTCGAAGTGGAGTTGTTTGTTTCATTCCATGGATATGTCAGATTGAAGCAATGAGAATAGCAAGGGGATTTTGACGATATAGACTTACTCGAATTGGGATTTTGACTATTCTAGGGCACCATAACTATAGATATGCATCAGATTTTGGAACTGATAGATATATGGTTTTCGATATGAGATGCACATGTTTACAAGGCAGGTTGAGAATTGGCTAGTTAAGTGTACTATATAATCTTGGTCGTATTGAACCATGCATGTACTGCTGTACAAGTGGTTGACCTTTCAACCTCATAGTTTTGTCGAGGGGAGCTTTCTGTTAATACTGACCTCCTTGACTACCGGCTTGACGATATTCTGGAACCTGAGCGACCATCCTATGTCATTGCAGGAATGGGTGCGTATTTCTGGTGATATTGAGCAGGGAGGTCTTACTTTCGTTCAAGCTTTGTCTCCAAACATTGATTACCCTTCGCATTGGCTTTATCAATCTTAGCCATCTCACCGCTTGATATCTCCTTTCTATTGCCAACAAATGACCGCTCTGCTGTCTTTTCGTTGATATCCTGAGAGAAATAAGTAATCATAGGGAGTTATTCTCTCCAAACAAGTTCGTACTTCTGATCTTGTGCATATCACAGCCAATTTGAACTTGATATTGTCACCGCTGGACTCCTCCCATCCAAGAGTAACGTGGCGCTCGAGTTCACTGTATAATGCTGACTTGAGTGTTATGGGTATATCGGTAATAGCTAGAGAATCTCACTTTGCATTTCAGAAAATATGAAACAATCCCATTGTGGAGGGAAACTTCGTCAATTTCTCACTGGGATTCACAAGAAATCAGATTAAAAGTTGGTCAGAGATATATGTATACCAACCAACGAGCTCATTTGACTCAAACGAAAAGTTTGACAGAAAGAATCCCCCCGGTTGCCTAAGGAATATAAGCCGTTTCCGTATATCCATGTGCCTAGGTCAACAACCGAACCGAAGAGTCCCATCCTTTTTGTCCAGGCATTATTTAGCAGAAGCTGGCGATTCATACCCTAGACCATTCCCTGATAAATCCGATGATTCTGAATCACCCATTCATTGAATAGAAACGATTAACGAACCAGCCATCCCCATCCATACCTATGGAGCAATCAGAGACCAACACCAGTTGGATTGATACCAAGCGCACGGTACATATTCTTCTGCTTCTTCAGAGCATCCGCAGGCTTTAGGTGCTTCTGAACGATATCCGTGTTCCCATTTGCCTCGTCCGAGGCTTTGTCCTCGAGAACTTGAACAATATGATCGATAGCATCTACTCCGACCAAAGCATCTTCGAAATCCTTGATTCGTTGTTCCATCTCGCTAAGACGAAGATTTATATGGCTGATCTTGGCTTCATGTTCTTTGATGAGCGTAGTGAGGTTTTCATTTGGTGTCTTGTTCTCTGAAGTAAGCTTGGGCGTGGTACGGCAAATCGGGTTGGAGGGGTCGTTGGTGAGAAACTTGTTACTTAATGTATAGTAGTTAGAGTTAAGTCCATCATGTAGTCTGATCAGGGACCAACCTTTCCATCTTGCTTGATGTGCTTGTATTTGCGGATTTTTTTGTTTTGTTCCCTTGAAAGGAGGTCTGATGATGTGGATGCTTGAGAGATTGTGTAGAATCAGTTTCGTATGGAAAGGAAAGCGTACCTAATAAACATCGCTTATGGACTGTATGATTCATCAAGAGATACGGTACGTTAAGTTTTGCAGATAGGTATATCAGATTCACTTCATCAAAATCACGCAAGTCTATTTATTGTAAGATGACTATTCACGCTTCCTACAAATGATGAATGTGAAGTCTAAACCCAAAAATATCATGCCATAAATGTAGATATATAAAGAATACTTCACTATAAGAATGAGATATATCCTCATCTGTCACGGTAGACGTGACTAGCACATTTATTTATAATAGTAAGCACGTGACTAGCACCGCTAGTTGTGCTATAGCTAGTCACTTACTATATAAACATAGTTAAATAGTTTTCATACCAATCATCTTCTTTGCACCTACTAAATCGCATGGTTAGTTGTACCCTAACATCGTCTAACAATTATCTTCTCTTTGCAAAGAAAGTAACATTTTTATCATCCGAACACGTAACCTCAGCCTGTTCGAGTTCAAAAAATAATTCTTATTGATTACCTAGGTATTACAGGTTTGATAAGTCACACGATGAAAAGATAACTCCTAAAAACACAACCTGCTCTTATATGAAGCCCTATGAAAGGTGATTGATACACGCTCTCGGTACATCGGCTAATCATCGGAAAGGGGTATCGGTTAACCTTACTTGCCCTGTAAAATAGTTGGATGGCGTGCGGGGGTTTGTATTAAGGTTAACGACTTCACTTCACTTGACTTCATCCCATCGATCAGTTATCCCGAACTTATGATTCTGTAAGATTGTACAAGTAGCGTCATATTGCATCGACTAAAGAGCTAAATCCCATGGAATTGCAGAGTCGATGTAGGATATCTCGCTTACTGATCTAGCTAGTGCCAGCGGGGAGCTCAACAATATCCAACAGCCATGAAACGTGCGAGAAACATCACCAGTTCCTTGAGACAAAGAAGGGCCATCGAATGAATGGAATCTCATTGAATGGGTGTTATCTTGCAAATAAGCAACGGAATGAATATACTAATTACGCGCTGAGCCCTATACAACCGAAAAGAAAAGCAATTTGTATTCACCGTTTCATTACCCCTAATGAGATTCGTCGGAGCTAATGGAAGAAGGCTATATAGTACAACTCTATATTCTGGCAGGAACAGCGCGAGCAACCCGCTTTAATCAACCAATACCATCAAGTCAATCCTTTAGCTTGCGAAGCCTTCCACATCTTTCCACAAATACAACAACAACAACAAACAGTCTTCTTCCTCAACCTGAAACTGCATTTTAACAATTGCGATACGTGATATAAAACATGACTACCATCTCCCACTATACCCACATAAGACGATGAAACCCTAGCTTTTCTCTTCTCGAGAAAATATCATTCGACATCTCAAGCAATGAATCGAACCGAACCGAACCGAACTGGTTTGATTCTCCTGAATTCCATTTTGAATTTGGAGCCTATGAGGAAGGGGTATGTATGTATGTATACTCACGCCAACCAAGCTCCAAGCTCCAAGCTCCAAGCTCCAAGGTATCAATCAAGTGATAGATAGATAAACACATAAAAGAAAAGAAAGCAGGAATTCTCCCAAGCCGCGATTCATTGCAGAATAAAGAAAAGGAAAGAAGAAGAAAACATCACAAAAGATATCCACAGTATCTATCTATCATCTATAAGCTTTCTCCTAGTCCTCACTTACTCCCTCCAGTTAGCTCCTCCATCACACACACACACACTCCCTCCCCTCCCTCCCTTCACCCAACCCAACCCAAACATCATTCATTAGACCTCCAAATACCAACCTCAACCTCAACCTACTCACTCGCTCACTCATTCACAAAACTCGTATGTATGTAACAACATCCCAATCCCAAGCTCCAATAAAGCAACCCAAATCCTTTCTCACTTCCATCCTCATCCCCACCCTCAAACTATATATAGCCATAACCATAACCTCAAACCCTCAAAATATACATATATAAAACAAAAAGAAAAACAAAAAGAAAAAGAAAAATCTATCCTATCCCATCCCATCCCATCTAATCTAATCTAAAATCTAATCCAACCCCATCCAACTCAATTCACATCTTCCCCCTCCCTCCCCCCAACCCCCAAAAAAACTCAAAAGAAATCTATCTCTATCTTCATCGAAAGTAGAAAGAAGCTCCCTCTATCTCTCTATCTCTATCTCTTTTTCCCCCAAAAAAAGGAAGATCAAAGAAAAGATACACACACACACACACACACACACACACCTACTCATATTGTACAAAGCAGTACAAAGCAAAGCAAGAAAAAGTCGAAAAGAAGAAGGAAAGAAAAAGTATCTGATCTGGAGGTTATTCATCAATTATTATGTACAGTTCCTTTGTGAACATCCTAATATCGATTGCGTGATTTGGTATCAATGAAAGCAGAGAGAAACGTGCTAATCGCTACAGTGATATACAAAATCTATTTCCCTCCCTTCCCTTCGAATCCCCCCATCCCCTCTCAGCTCCACACCCCCTTGAATCCTTTCCTTCACCTCCAATCACTCGTCAATAAAGACCCAATCATTAAGTAGTAGCAATGTTCTTCCGACCCCAGATCCCACTTCCCAAATCCACCGTGAATTCCATCAAATTGACGGAATTTCCGCTTCCCATTGACACATTCCTGGCTGCCATGTTCTCGAAACTTTGTTTGTTGAAGAACCTTTGCAGTTGCCCTTGTGCAGTGACCGCATTATCTAGACTCTCTTGTTGTAAAACGAAAAGTACCGTGATTCTTGCAAAGTCTAGGACTTCCTGGGTAATGGTAAAGACAGCCGATGGGTCAGTCGTAGAAGTTCCCATGGTAGCAGAAGTAGTTTGTGTCGTTGTCGGAGTAGAAGGTGTGGGAGGTGAAGTAGTTTGAGACTGTGAGGAATCATAGGTTGCTTGAGCGGTGGAGGTAGAAGTCGGTTGAGTGGTGTATGAGTCAGCTGGGACGTAGGCCGAGTCTCGCAATATAATTGCGCGCATCTCTACCCTTGTAGGATCTGGCTGTGCATCTCTTTTCGTCTTGGTATCTCTGGGCAGTGTTGCTTCAGCGCTTGCGTCGCCGATTCTTTCATCATTTCCATCAAAAGTGACCAGCGAATTTTCCGACGCACAACTCAAGTTCCCGGCATTAAACTTCGCCAAAATAGTATTTTCAAACAATGGAATGGAAAAATTGGTTTGCGAGGCAGAGATTAGTCGGGGTATCGAGTCGCCAATCGTCATGTTGGTGGTGGTGCCTGATGATATAGTAGTACATCCAGTAGATCCTGCCACTGTGCATGTGTTTCCAGTAAATCCGTTTGTACATATGCAATAACAAACACCATTATCAAGCCAAGAAGTTCCACCATTTTTACAGGCAGTCGAGGGATCTGCAGCGCATTGTTTTTCTGGAGTGGCGGTTGCGGCAGTACTTGCGGTGGCTTTGTCAATTACGAGAAGTTTAAGAGGTACGACGACGGCGGCCGCAGTTATTAAAAGTATGATTATTAAAAGGACAATGAACCCCCAGCAAGGTAGACCGCAACATTTTCTTTGTTTCTTTTCATTTGTGATAGGCTTCGGACTATTGGGATCGTATTCTGGCCAGACTGGTAAATTGCGTGGAGTATCACGAACAGGTGTTTCATGACCAGGTGGTGGAAAGGCTGACAACATTCCAGAGAGTGTGGAACCCGGTCTATCATCAAGATGAGGAGGAACTAGGATGCGTTAGAGCTTATGTTTTAAGAGGATGAATGGCACTCACGTTCGATTTCTTTCTCATTTGGGAAGTCTCTATCCATTGGAAATTCATCCAAACCCATACGGCTTGCTGGTCTTTTACCGCGATCCATCAATGATGCCAATCTTGTTGCTCTCCTGATTAAATCCGGTAAACTTGTCAAGCTACCTCTTGCCTCTGCATCCCTTACGGTATCGATATTGAGACGTGGTGGTCGACGGATTGCTGATAGTCTACTAAAATGTCCTCCCTCGTCTGGAAAGGATGACTTCGCCCTGATCGTACTGCTAGGCAAGCCACTTGCTGCTTGATATGCTCCGAGCATAGGATTTGCGCCGTGGCTTTTCGTTCCATCTCGTAAAGGCAAGTCCGTCGTCATAGCCAGGGCAATAACCGAAACTGATTCGTCAGAACCCGTTGGACTAGCGTCAATAAGGCCAGTGCCACCAGCTAGAGGTGAGTTTGTATCTCCATAAATCGGCCACTTTGTTGATCTTTGAGCTTCTACTGGACTCGGTGTCGATTGTTGTAATGGTGCTGGCTCTGATCGATGAGTTTCGGATGGAACGGGCGCTGCAAAGAGCCGTGCCAAATCACTCTGAACTGAGGCTCGTGTCGTGATCATGGACGGTCTCGCTCGTTTGCCAATACTAGCACTCCTAATCAATTCTCGTTCATCGTTGTCATCTGATCCTCTGGGCTCCTGACCTTCCGGTACCGGATAGAACATTATATCACCCTGATAATAATCATCATCCTCATCCGATCGATCATCATCGGGCGATTCCCGTCCCCAACTCGAAGGTATCGCTGCACTCGATGCATATGAACTATGTGATCCCGGAAGTGTTCTTGGCGTGAGGCTGCTCAGGCTCTCTGGTACTTCTGGAATTGGAGAAACGTGAGAAGCTTGTGAATAATATGACGAGGCACCTCTTCTGGAAGATGGTGGCGGCCCTAGATTAGCACTTCTCCTCCCCGACGGTGGAATAGCTGGTACTGGAACCGGGAAGTCAGGTATTGTACCAACGGAAGAAGCGGTAGAAGGAGTTGATGATGACGTCAGTGGCGATTGCATTGATGGAAAGCTTTGATCGGAGTCATCATCTTGACTTCGCTGTGAACGAGGAGTTTGTGGGGGTGGAAATAAGTTTTGTTGGGGTTGTTGGGGTTGATATTGAAAAGTTGGGGTGATATCTTGTATTCTCGACGAATCAAGGATTGAAGGTACATGACTAGGTCTTGATGGTCTTTGGGGAGGTGGGCCGCGATCAGGAGGAGGTTGATATTGTTGAGGTTCTGAGGTTCCAACCAATGGCCATTGAGCGACTTGGGTGGGTCGAGAAATCGCCATTCCTACAACACTTTGACCACCATTTTTTGACATTCCTGATGGACCTTGAAGTCTTGCTTTTGCCGGACTTGGAATATTGCTCGGTGACGAAGGATCGTAAGGTCTTGGTGCAGGTATCGGTACTGTAGGTCTACCAGCTTGCGCTCTTTCTCTCCCCTTCTTCACCGATCCACCCCGAGCTGGCGCATCTCGTTGACTCATCTGATATGAAAATCACGCCGTGCGTGCTACCATTCGTGAAATGAGATTCGGGTATCCGCAAATTCGGGACCAATATCCAAAGAGTCGGGACCTTTCGTGTATTATCTCGTTTGTATCTGCATGAAGCCGTTCCTGTTAAATTATACTCTCCGTAGTTGTATGGGTCCTTTTTTCTCTTCAAATCTCGTCTTCCGAAGCAACGAGTGTCTGTGTCCTGCCACAATGAAATTTAAACCAGCGATTGAAGATGAATATCGAAATTTCGTGAAGAAGATAGAAAAGGCGAGCCTCGGGGCTAGGACAATACCAAACTATCAAGAGGGCGTAATTTCGGCTCACTTGGAGCCGACTGAAAATGCAAGAAGGATCGAATGAATGTTTATTGGACCAAATTATAGCTCCGTATACTATATGATATGAATGATCGAAGGTGCTTCGTACGCAGTGAATATAAAATGCCAATCAAGGCTCTGTGTAAAGTAGAGGATGGATGAATGAATGCACTGGGCCGTGTTGGTCCTATTCCGAAGATCGCAAGACTATCCACGATCAATTAATTAGTAAATATCGCCAGCGACAAACGACCAGCGCGCAAAAGCAAAAAGGTAAGCAGAAGAGGTCCAATGTCAAAATGTTTGACCGGGGAGGAAAAAGAAAGAGAAGAAGAAGAAGAGGGCCATGGGGCAAGGCACGCGATACCTAGGCAAGTCTCGTTATCAACTACCAAGAACAGAACTTCTGGATAACACGAAACCTCACATAGATATAGCGTGCCTCAATGAGCAATTGAGAAAGGATCAAGATCAAGCAAGATACCGAGGTAGCAGGTATGAGGATCATCCACCCCCCGTTTCAATCAAGTTGACACAAGTGAATAGGAAGGGCGAGAATTCCTCAGAGTGATGGATGTACTACAAGCAATCGTCCAGATATGTTGAAATCATTCACATACATTTGTTGTTTCGCAAGACAGCGTGTGTGAATCCTTGTTGCGATATGAAACCTTCGTCTCCAGATATCGTCGATGACTTCCTGTTCCTGACGTTGATCGATCGATTGGAAAAAGAATGGGTATAAAACGTTCGCGTCTTCTTCACCCGTTCAGCCTGCTCTTCTGGTGGAAGAATCCGGTCTCTCCAAGGAAGTACGATCTGGAAGAGTTGATGATGACAGGATTTTATCTTGTTGGGGGGGGGGGGTTGACTTGGGGGATATGGAAGCTTTCGAAGGTGGTAGGTACTATTTTGGCTGTTTCAGAATCGAGATCCTATCACCAAATCTACTATATCCAAGACGGAGCTTCGAGGCCTTTAGTTGATCAAGCAATGCTGAAGTGCAGGTCTTGGGGGCGTTGGGGTATGGATTTAAAGAGGGAGTTATCAAATCAACGATAAAATGAAGGCACAAAAGAGGGGGTGAATGGATTCCGAGTTGAGAAAGGAAGTTGAAATTCGTAAGTAAGAGACGGACGGAGGGCGGTAGAGTTACTCTGGTGGACAGACAGGAAGGAAGGAAGGAACTACAGTGTCTTTCGAGCCATAGTCCCGCACCCTGATCTGTGAGGGATGGCACACACTACCTTTTTTTCCCTTTTGTACAGATGGAGGAGTCCTGTACATAAATGAAGTCCTCCCCTCCAACAGACTGCATCCAAGTGCCGCGGCGGCGAAAGCAATGGGTACTTTGGTTGAGTTGTGGTTGAGCCGGCATGAATCTTGCAGAAGAAGAAGGTTCTTCCATCTGGACGAAGTTAATATCATTGGATGGATGTCCTCTGTAAAGTTGCCCGGGGCGGTGGGTCAGACTCAGACTCAGACTTTCACGAAGGGGGTTGTTGTGCGAGTGAATTTCATTGGTTGATGCATGGGTCAAAAGCCGTTGTGATATCAAGCGAGATAGAGATTAAAGAGGCCTGATCGCCAAGGCCGCCCCATGTATAGTATACATATATATATATATATTATATATATATATATATAAAAGACCCCAACGCCCCTAACGTCACGTTTTGATATAAGAAATCCAAGCAGCCATGGTTTCTTTGTTTTATCCTATTCTATCCTGTCCTTCTAATTCCATCATCCTCAGAGATGCCCAACGACTATAATTACACTCCTAGGAAAAATCTAAACTTTTCTGCCGTTGATTATTATGATTATTATCATTTATGACCTTCATCTTGTGCATCACACATCCCTACAGAAGCCAATTTCAGTTAAACGTTTCAGATGATTAAAAAAGGGGGGCCATGTCCTCACATTCGCTTCACTCACGGGCTGCATCATCAGGATCAAGGATAGATTGATTCTTGGGGCCAAAGCCATGTTGCCACGAAAAGAAACCCCCCGAAGGTCCGTTGTACCAACAAGTTGTACTGTAGCATGACGATAAGAACAATGTTTCATTTAGATCGGTATCCAACTGTTGCTATATTCATTCATCCCTCCACACCCATCTTCGTATTTTGGTAATACATCAGCTCCATCTAGATCTGCATATATTCGAGTATATACATTCCTCTTTCCCACTTCTATCTCATTTCCTTTTCATCTAAACAATCACACAGCAAAAGGAGAAAGAGATACAGTAAATCCAAGCAAAGATCAATGTCGGAATTCCATTCCATCTGTTGGAATCACGTGAACCATACACACAGAGTGTATAACAACTAGATTCTAGACTAGAACAACCATCTCTCGGTAAACTCAAATAGATAGCCATCAAGCAAATATCAAAATAAAAATGTTATATATATCCTGGATACCTTCTTCCATTCATCTTCTGACTAATTACTCTGTAGATCTATCTACCTTGCAAATACTCTATTTCATTTCATTTCGCTTCGCCTCGCTCTCACATTCATATTGATGCTAATGTTGAAATAGTAAGTTGGAATGGGATATTCCAACTCTACGCCATCCCATCCCATCCCATCCCTTCGTACGCAACCTCAATATGAAGATGGAGAGATTGATCTCCCCGACGCGTACTATCTCACCTCTCCATCATATCCCATGTACATCTCATAATTCCGGAACGGAGCAAATCACGTGGCTATTATACACGATGAGACAAACTTTACTTTTTTCTTTTTGGTATAATGAAAAAGTTTATTTAAATTGTGATAAATTTCTATTTGATTGATTAATTTGATCGATTGATTAATCAATCGTATAATCTTTGGCTCATCTAGATTCCAATTACAATAGATGTAGATGTGGATGTATATAAATAGTCTCTTTTTAATCAACAACCGAGCGAGTGTTTTAATAGAGATTTGTCATGCTGGGTCACGTGGTTCCAATCACGTTATTATTGAAGTCGACGTCAATATTAGATTATAATTTTCTGAATAAGATGGTACATATATATATATATATACATATATTTCACTTCATGTAAGATTACTTTCAACTTCCTCTTCCCCTTCCCTTCTCTTCTCTTGTCTTCTCTCATCCGTCCCCGAGAAAGAAGTGACTTTTATGTCGGCAAAGCGATCCCGGGGGTCTTGTAACTCCCAAATCCATTATTGTTATTGTTGTCGTTGTTCTTCATTCATTCTCGCTCCGCCGTGAAACGTCCCTCCCTAGTTGGCCGGCCGGCCGCACGATGAACTCGTTCCCCCCTCGTCAATTTCAGCAGTGGATGGTTTCGAGATTCCGACTGTGCGATAATGCAAATCTCCCACCGTCCCACCGTCCCACGACGCACACCCACCCAGCTATACTTATACCGACCACGCTGTCGTAGGACATGGGACATGGAGACGTGAAACCTGAATCCTCGAGATCGTCTTTTCCCATATGGAAAGAAGTAGATGCCATCGTGTTTGTTCAGCCTACATTCCTGTCGGCACAACATGCGTTGCCTCGTCTCAAATCCCTACTCGGAATTTCCGTGACACGTCCCATCATCTGGATGGAGCCTCTTCTTTATGATCATTGGCCATCCATCACTGGTCATTGAAGTGAGATGTTGGGGTATTAACTAAGACCCATCACGTTTTGTAATCGCATTGGCGTGCAGTGCGACGCTGGGTCAAAATTATCCATCTCCTAATGCTCTTCTCTTCTCTTCACACCTGGTTTAACGCCGGGCCAACCGTTTGGGGTGACACCGCGCTTGGGGACTCGAGAGTGATGCTTTTTCTACTTTCCGTGAACCTTTTTTCGTGCGTCCTGGCTCCGATTCTTGGCGCGTTGCGTTTAATGGTCCTTGGTGAAGAGGATCAAGACGAGTTGTAAAACGAGGTCGTTGATGTGCCACGAGGATAATTAAATGGTGAAATCCCCTCTTTCGATCGTCGAACACTGCGGAATTTGTTCAAATCATCGCTTCCTGATCTTCCTATTGTCGTTTTTTTGTTCCACTCCACCTATCCCATCTACCCAACACCCAATACATCTCCACGGCGTCAAAAGTAAAACAGCCAGAAAGCATTTGGGGTTCGAAATGGGGTTGGGATGCGGAATTTCCTTCTTTAGAAATATCCATACTCGCACCGAAGACCCCTCTTCGCCCCTCAACGAATCCCACTTCACAATCTCCCCTCTCGTGGAATCACAGTAAACCCTTCAGAATCCACCCTTACCACCTCATCTCATCTCATCTCATCTCAATCCTCACACCTTATAAGTTTAACACAAACCTACACCCCTCAACCCCCTCTCCCCATCCCAAACGAATAAGATTTGACAATTCCACCCCCCCCCCCCTACATCCGAGAAACCTCGCCAGATCCCATCGGTACACGCAATGTATCGGGTATCGTCCCAAGTACATGTATATGGAAACACCGAGCCTCAATACCCTCTCATCGACCCGTCCCCCCCCCTCACCCCCTTCATCCTCAACTCAACAATAGACAAACAAACAACCAAACGTTTTCGATTTCGAACCCCCAAGTCTCACATCCGTTGCATGTTTCAACATCATCATAATCTCCCTATGCCTATAGCTGAGCTATTATAGACTATAACATACCATCATTAAATCCATATCTGAGTCCATTAATACCATTTACCCTTCATTCTCGAATCTGAAACACACACACATATATATCCCGCTCTTATATAATATCAATTTGAAAACCCAAAAAAAAGACGCAGATATTCGATGTTCTAGAAGAACATTAAACGTTCTAAAACCACAAAAAAATATAAACGTATAAAGTTTATATCATTATTAAATTCAACATTATGATTAATAACGAGAAAAAAAACCTTCTCCTTTATATAAAAAAAAATGAAAGAAAGAAACCATAATTACTCATCTCCTCCCTCCCCTCCCCAACAAAACTCAACAACAGTATAAGGTTAAGCAAAAATACCATTTATACTTTTTATATACACTCTGTACATATAAGTTTATCTTCTCAATTTCACTGTTTTACGAAATACTTTTACGTTTGAATTCTTTCGAATCTCATTATACGAATTATACTTGTATTGTCAAGTACATCATCCATGCATACATATACACACAGCGTAGTTATACTCTGTGCATCATATGAGAAACGCCCCTGCCTTCCCCAATTTTTTTCTTTTAAGAAAAATTTATATTTATTTATATACAGAGTACATATATATGCAATCTTATAAGTGATAACCCCCTTCTATACGTTTATACGAGAATACTCGAGTATGTATGTTACGTCGCGTGATATTGATATTACAACCCCTTTCCCCCCCCTTTTCAACCCTCGAACCGAGAAAATATATACTACTGAGTATCATCTAACTAGATTATCACAAAGCTTTTAGCTTTTGTGTATGAATAGATATCTATCAATTAATCTTTGTATATAGGTAGATAAACAAATAGATATTTCTCTCCATTTTCCATTTTTGCATCTCTGATATATTCGTGTGAATTCGAGGAGGGATTTTATATAATCGTACATCATACATATCTATCTCTCTCGCTCTTATATCAATCATGCTACATACAAGTACATTCCAAGTACACTCACTCACTCACTCACTCACTCACTCACATGATGTATCCCAACCCATTCATTCATTCATTACAACCTTCTCATTTTCCACTTCGTGGTTGATTCTCGAGATACGTTTGTTTTGTACACACATATATATAAATACACAGCATCATCAAAAGGAAAGGTGACCAATCATCAAACCAACATTTTTCCAATTACTGTAAAACCAAACTGACAAGACGGCGCATAAATTTACATACATGTCAAAGTCTTCTGCAATAAAAAAGAAGGAAAATATTGAGGAAGTTCATTCCTGTCCATTTCGAGAAGTGTAAAGTATTAATTACCTCGTGGCGGCCATTAAGATGGAGCTTGCCTGCCAGCCTGCCAGCCAGCCAGTCAGGCACACCAGATAATGTATGTTGCAAATGAATCAGATATCTTGGTGTCCGCTGCAGCGGGCATCAAATCCCGGATCACGGTATCTGGAGGTGCTCAGAAGATGGTACTGTAGCTAGCATGGTGAAGGGCGGAGCTAGAGCAATGTTAGCTCTGTTGATTGGTTCGTGCATAGATTCTTGCTATATGGTGATGGCTCGATATGCATGGTGGAAACAGATCTGGTTGACTATATATATATCTTTACTAAGGATCGATATTTATAGTTACATTGTCAGTCTATACGAAATGCTATAACACTGAAAAACATCACCATTTTTAAGTAGATAATAGGCTGCCCAATCTTCAACTTCTCCGCAAGCGAGCAAGTTATAGGGGACTTGACGTGCTCTTTATCTGTTGATTGATATTTGCTTTAAATGGTTTAGAAGAATTTCAACTCGGCTGGTGGTTTGAGCGGCGCGAATAGGTAAGCCTTGCATAGTTTGAGGAATCCTTATCTTGGATGCTACAATGAACATCAAGCACCGTTTCCGAGCCGTAGTAGTAGTAGCGTGAGGATTTCAGAGGAGGAGTCTTTCAAATCACAGGCTTGCACAATTGGATATGGCCAGCTATTACGCTTTTGGTGACCATCAGCATAGCCTTCTAGGAGCAGCTCTACCACCCTCCTGGTGGCTACCGGATATTGCGCGCGGTGTTCAGGCAAGTTCCACGTCTGCCTGACGCGTGTGGATCCGCTGCTGCCTTGAGAAGATAATCGACAACTTGGTTGGGTGCGCTCAAGGTATGCTGCAGCCATTATAGGTGTCTCAAATCGACCTTCGATCGTCATGTAGTTCACATCCTCGCCTTCGAATGGGTATGTAATGCTATATGATATGTGCCAGACTAAGGCAAAGAGGCATAATGAAACTATAAAACTTGCTCCGCAGTGAATCTCTAGAACCATTCAAGTGTGACGTTTGAAGATTATATGTTTCCTCAAAGATATCATCCCCTTCGGTATCAGCGCGCTTGGCACCTTGAGCACAGGATCCATCCATTGTAAGTACGAAAGACAGCGAGAACGAGAACGGAAATTACAGTTATTCGTGCGAGTGAGACAAGTAAACTTAAACATGAGAAGAAGAGAGGCAAAAATGCTTCTGTCGCTGTCGATAAAAGAAGGCTCGTATTCATATTCTCGTTCTCATTGCACAGCTGAACGTTCAGATGGATGAAGATGGCTCTCCAAATCTCTCTCCGACGATGCCAATGTACGTACGGCTACCAGCTACTAGCTACCAGCGACAGTATCTAATGATAATAGTATCAAGCCTAAATAAGTTCAATATTAATCACACTAGACCAAAACTATCACGACTGAAATATCCATATATTTCACGCATAGTTTTGGACTATAATGTTCTCTAATACTGGGTTGAATATGAATGGATATCTATCCATAAAGCTAGTAGAGTCTCGAAACTTGAAGATGAGGTTTTACTACTATACTAGTAAGACGATAGTAATGCCTTGCTATACCTCACAAGCATACTCATTAGTAACATCAGATCTTTCAAGCAGATATCACAAACCTAATACTTCATTCATCCTCATAACAAAAAGATGTGTTACCATAGAGTGACGAGATCTATCAGATGTCATTCTTTTACAAGTACAAAGAGATGTCTTACAACTAACCAACGCTAGACGATACATATCAAAAGCAGTAGTTCAAAAGAGACATATTTTTCATTGACTGTTATTATTCAGTGTCTGTTTAATCCAAACCCCATAAACTAAAATCAATCCAATCAGAACCAGCTGACTGTTGCCACCATCCCAGAAGATCCTTCAAACCACAAGTGATTACTCCTTTGGGAATCGCCTAATTCCAGCATCTCTTCCGCCAAAATCAGGAATTTTAAAATGGAAGAAAGGGCTAGCACCAGGTTGAGGAGCAGCTCCACCACCCGATCGGCCAAAGATGGGCATATGGTTTACACCAGGGCTAACAGAGGGCTGAGCACTAGCTTTGTTAGCACCAGTGATAGAAGAAGCCTGATTGGCTGCTGGCTTTTTCAGATGAGCAATCTTGCGAGGCTCGTAAGGAAACCTATATGATGGAACATCGGTCTCGGATGTGACCTTATGTTTGAGGAAACCATCCACCAATTCTGTAAGGCGATTGGCCTGCTCTCTCTGCTTGACACGTAATGCATAGTTTGGGTCTCTTTGATCAATCAGCGCCAAAACAGTTGTAACAACGTCAAATTCGCGGGTTCCTGGGTTAAAAGCCGCAAGCCTGCCATTTAAGATCTGCGATTGAAGTTCTTGCCTCAACAGCGTCCTTGAGAATGAGTTGGGCTAGCACAGAAACAGGGATTGTCACGACTTTCAATGTATGAGGATGGAAATACTCCTTTGTGTACTCGCAATATGAAGCGTGGTAACCAGGTACGTTAGGAGCGACTATGACACGAACATGTTAATAGATCGTCGACAACAAAGGAGGATATGCCATGGACCTACTTTGGTTAGCGGGGACTCGAATGTGTCTACGACCTTGGCCTAAGGCCGAGGATATAGCCAATCCAGATGTACTCGCAAAAGTAGAAGCATCTCGCCAATAGCATCAGGAGTACCAGCAGAGGTTTCGGTGGCCACAGCGAGCAATCCTGAGGTAGGCTGAATTACTGGTACAGTGTAGCCTTCATGATATGTATTAGGTGCTACGACTCTTGCTTCAGTCCAAGGCCGAACTCTTGGAGCGGGAGCGTTGGGGTGAGCAGGGGTGCGAGCAGGGGTGCGAGCAGAGCTTCCAATGGTCGTAGGAGTATTTCGACCAACTGCAGCTGATTGAGGTTGACTGGCAGTTGGTACCTGTCTTGCAGGGACTTCAAAGAGTTAGTAATTAATCTCTTAGGTGTAAATTAATAGTGCATCGATGATTACTGACCAGAGGAGCCTTCCTTTGGGCGCAAAGCAAATGTAGAGTGATCCATCTTGAGATACTTCGAGTTGAGACTGGCAGCTTGTATTGTATGAAGAACTGCGAAGATCTTTCTCGAAAGTCTAGTTGACAAAGAACGTTGCCACCAAAGAAGAAAATAAGTCGTGGCTACTTTTCTAGGCTGTTGGTGGGAAAGAATGATATTGGGAAATCATTCTACGCTCAAATTAAGAAATCCATTTCATGCGTACCAAATCGCACGATTACCTTCATCGAAGTTGCGATTGAGAATCGTCACGTGATATCAACTACCATCCAAGCCAATGATATACCGGCCTCTTCAAAGCCACCACTTTGACCGAGAGACCGATGAATGAGTACCCATGACTTTAGGGAATCTTTCATGGCCAAAGTCTTGCATTGCATCGTGCCAAATAACACTGATATTGACATTATTTTCACGATATTGCCCCCTTAAACAAACGACGTTGAGGTTTGTAATACTTTCAGTGAGATTGTACCACATTTCCAGGGGACGTTGTGCATTGCTCCAATCAAAGTGTTTAAGCGCAGACGTACGTCGATCATGTTCCTACATGAAAATGCTAATTTTCGACAGTATTTAATTGGCGCGAACGAACCAATCCGTACAAAGAGCGTGGCAATATCCCGACAATCAACAACTCGACCAACCTGGAGCAGATACGTGCAGCGGCGGACGTGTACATTCGAAACAAGCTAAATGCGGGGTTTTATCCGGAGTATTTCCTGTGCTTTCTTGAAGATGTGTTCGATATAAATCTTGGCTACGATTCCCGTCGAGAAAACTTGTTTTGCAGCGCTGCGATTTTTGTTCTTGAACAAATGGCGAGTCAAGACAAGTTCGATAAAATGACTACCTTCTTGCCTCTGAAAGCGGAGAAAGAAAAGGAACAATTTGCCAGAATGATGGCAAAGAGGTTTGGGACCAATAACAGAGGAATGGCGGCTGAGTTGCGCACTATCGGTGAGTATTCAACTCCTTATGCTATTTTGTGAGATTGTATCCCTAATCAGGATCACAGCGGATGCCTTGGATGAAAATTTGGAGTTTCAGCGTTTGATGGGCGGAATTTCAAGGACAGAAGATGCGGAAGGTACGTAGTTCTCTCACTACAGAACATTTGAAGAATTCATGCTAACATAATGATAGATAGAATCCTTTCGCGACTAGCAGATTTAAGAAGCTGGGACGAGAAAGCAGACGCACTACTTGACGACCCACCTAGACTAACAATGCCCGCTCATGAGAGACCGGCTTCCAAAGATGCCCTACGCCGGACTACTCGGTCGACAAACCTAAATGGAATGCATAATGGACAGTCTGATCCCAGATCGTATGGAAGATGTACTACAGAGCGACTGCCGCTTGGTAGACACTACTTCGAGAACGAAATTCCCCATGAAATCATGCTTCCGAATTCTACGCAACCAGCTCGCTCAAGAACCCCGCAACCCATTTGGCCGATGACTATTCGACCCTTTCGGTCAATGACTCCACAGCCAGTGCCTACAAGTAACTTCTATCCTCGTGGCTCAAACAGTCGGCATCATAGCCAGCCACCCTATGCTCGTTCTCCGGCCCATACATCGATAGTTGCTCGTGGTAGTCAGGAGCGACGTGGCAGCCGACAACCACCACCACAACGCTTATATGAAGTACCTGACCCCCCGGAGACATATAGCTTGAACGTTCCCCCAGAGCACGATCCAAATCCATATTACCGGGCCGAAGCTGAGTCTCCTTCAGAACGTGTCAGTCGAAGAGACCGCATCCCTCGAGTTGCCGCCGAGGAAAGAAGAGGCAGAAGAGGCACAAGAGAAGAGTCCAACGCGTGGCAGAATCGTCATGAAACAATTTATCAAAACGATTCTAACATTATTGATCGAGAATATGACCCCGAGCAAGATGACGACGCTGAATCTATCGGCTCCTTGGATCATGTCCAACCAATCGCGCCACTCAGAATCTTCAAACCTCAGAGCAGAGTAACATGGAAAGGAACATTCAGTGAATGATTGCCAGGGTCTTAAATCACACATTGTCAGGACAAACTCGATCGCCAACCCAATGCAGAGTTTGGAATTGACAGCATTCTATCTGGCGCTGTAGGCTTTTCTCTTTGCATATAGCAAACACCTCGCCTGGTCCCTTGGTGACGACCAAGACTGCCCAATAGCTTTTTCCCTTTTTCCCCATCCTTTCAGGAAGAAAAGAAGAAACTATCAAGCTCTGCTGGATGATTTGAATGGATGGATACAGTGTCTTTGGGTTGTCATACTAAGAATCAGATTGTTAGGTTTTCCTTTGGTTTAGGAAGAGAAGTTCCAAGGTTATAAGATTCGTTCGGCCCGACAATGATCCGGAGGTCTGTGCTGGGGCAAACAAAAAACTACAGCTGCAGTCTTAATCTTGACCTTGCTTTCTCATTAGATAGTTCTCTTCAATACAATGGCTGTTATTTTGTTGAATCCTGAATCTTCATGTATTCTATTTTCAAGATATCAAGTTTTACACTTATGGCCGGAATTTCAGCGCATTGAGAAGACTACCTGGAGATGTTTTGAACATGACCTGCACATGTAAAAAGGCCTAACGCAACCCAAATAGGATACACTTTTATTGTTTCATCGCTTCCCACACTGTACATCATGGGGTTTCATAAATTGAAGGCTAGAGTGGATCTTTGATTCCGCATAATTCGTTCTCATCAACTCGGGAGAGGGGGTTAAATCATGCCATTCCACGTATTCCATGCGTTGGGCGAGCTGTTCGTGTATGAATAATTGTTACATGCCCTCTCGACCCATTCCATGGCTCCGGGGTTACATCCAGAAACATCGGCAGAGAGACAAGCAAGTATAGATTAGATGAGATAAAATAGGGATGGGAGCGAGATCTACCGCTGCCGACTCTCTGATGTAGTGAGGACCATCGAGACAAGCGAGGAATAGCAATTGCAGCAATGGGCTTTTTCGTGTCCGAGGCCTCAGATTTCAAAGTACCGTCTCCCTCCAAAGATTTCATAATCTCATGTCCAGCCGAAAACACAACGAACGAAAATAAGAAGTGAAAGATCCAGAAAGAAGTTTGTGAAACCACCTACTCGCACTAATTCATACCCACCAGGAGGAAAAGTAGATGTATATTGCGACGAACCGTTATTCATGATTGCTATTCGGGAAACCCAATAACCTCCCCCATGAAATATGTCGCTGATTCCCTCATAGACCCTTGAAATGCCCTCGGGATGGCTGGTTTTGCCTTACTCCCCTACAATTCATGGTATCATTTTCCGTCATCCTGTATTTTAATTCGTCTCGTCTTCTATGCAGTGAAGTCATTTGGCCAGCACTTCTCTTTGGTCCATCCCTTGTCTTCATGCTTCGTGGCATGGCTTATCAATTGTGCCTTATTTGTGTTGACCAATTCCATCTTACAGAACTCGCACTACGTAGAACATTAGGCCCGAGTATAGAAATGGGGGGCGTGATTGAGAAAGATGCTTGGAGACGTACTTTTGACTTTGGCGCAGGTGCTTTGACTGGGAGACCATTTGCCTTGACCGGGGCACGAGTCCCTTCCTTATCGGCCTTCTTGTGCTCACGAGCAATCTATAAGAGCAGAATTAATTAACAGATAGATCTTGTGCGGATCGAATAGTGAAGATTATACGCACTCTGTCTTTCTTCGAAATAGGCATTATGATGGATAGACTTGTTGAGTATGAAGGTTGTGAGTGAGAGATACTGAGATTGAGAGGAAAAAGGAAGTTTGTAAAAAATTAAAGTAATTAATTAGATAGACAAGCGCTAGTCTCCAAATTTACTGCCGGCTAAAATTTGACACTAAGCCACACCGCCCTGAAAGATCTTAGCCCCAAATGAGGATAATTAGCCTCTGCGGGAGAATCTGCAGTTACATACGAGTACAACCCAACTTCATTCCAGGGACCATCGTACCTCTCCCTTGACCCTCACACCTCTGAACGACATGTGAATCTGAGGCTACATTGGATACCGGATGAATGCAGCGTATACCAGGATCCAATGGATCCACAGGAGGAACACTTTTTCTCTTCTCTATTCTCCCAACATCCCCCTTCAACTTTGCAACAGGGGCAAGCTTCTCAATCTCATACGTCCCAGGTTTAACGAAACCAATGGTTCAACATTTGCTCGAGTGTGGACTGGTATTGCGGAGATCTAATTTCATTGATGTTTATTAGTATTTCGTTTCCAATGTGAGATGTGATGGTAGTATTGAAGAGAGGAGATACAAGGAGAGGTAAGGTTAATGAAGCGAGGGGGCTAGATGGATATACCAAACTAGGTAGGGCAAGTAGCAATAAAGCTGCTTCTTCTCCTATCACAAGGCGCATTTTGAATTGGATTGGAGTGATCTATGAAACTGATTGATTTGATATGATATACCGAGATGCGATGTTTTGAATTGCGTATATATCCCTCCCCATGACGAAAAAAAGCCCCCTCGTCAAGAAATCACAAGCTCAAGGAATGAATCCCAAGTTGAACAACAATGAAGAACTCTCCAGTCAAAAAGAAATCAAAAGGGGAAGGAAAAACGCATGATGGAAATTCGCATGGTATACATATAATACCTACCCCCTTCCCCCTTCCCCCTCCGTCAGCAACAGAGTCAGCAATGCAACCTCACCCAGAGGATCCAAAACCAAGCCCATCCATCCATCATCCTCCAAGCAGGACCTCCCTCCCTCCATTCTTCCAGCAACTTTTCATGTCATCAAAAAAAAAAAAAAAAAAAACGAACAAACGAACAGACTGCCAGCACAAAAACCTTCAATTCCTTTGGACTCGAGAGTAGCTCTATCTCCTCATCTCCTCCTCAGCACCAATAATTATGTAAATCCAAATTCTCAACTCCCAAATTTGATGACTATCCATCCATACATATATACATACATACATACATACTAGCCATAACTCAAACTCAAACTCAAACTCAAACTCCGACATCCAAAGAAATAAGTATATATACCAAAGCACTTGGGAGTGCCTAGAACCCTACGCTCCCCTTCAAAATATCTCGGCTAATCAATCTACTTTTCCTATACACGATTGGGATCCTTTGGATCGGGGGGGAAGTCCAATGAGAACTTGGGCCCGGGAAGAAAGATCGGATGGATGGATGAATGAATGGTCTGCTTACATCGCGGATAGCCTTACCCGTATTCCAGGAAACTTATGTATTCCCTTGAAGGATGCTGAATCCTTAACCTAATGTATTCGAAAGGAAGACATGAAGAAGATACCTTGGGATTTATGATGCTGGTGATAAAAAAAATACAAGGCCGCCCCGTAGAGGTTTTTCTTTCCTCCAACTGCCTTGTCATTTTGCGAAACCATTTTACCCTAACACTCCTCCTTATCGGCAATACGATTAATCTGATTATCAAGAATATCCCGTGGTATATTGTCGTATTCACATCTGCCAATGCGTACCTCAATCCCTATGTGTGCTGTCAAATCACCCCGACCCCAAACGCCAGCATGTAATTCTCACCCACTACAAATGAAAGTGTTGCGTCCAACCACGATTTCTTCCGTGTGCAACTCGAAATATGTACCAAGAAATATGTATTACACAAATATAACCGAAGAGGATAAACTGCAGCAGAGCTCAAACACCCGCAATCTGCTCGTCGGCAAGGACATCCGGGTCATTATTGACTTCTCGTGAGCTTGGCCTTTTCTGGGATGAGGCTTCAAGGGAAACTAATGTATGTAAGCAACCATACATATAGGATTTCGAGAAAGGACGAGCATACCATTGGGTCTAAGAAACCAACTAAAAGTAAATGCCATCGTAAAACATGCCGTTAATACCAGGAAAACTGTCTGTGGATAGGTTCCAACAGTGTGAGCGTAAATTAAATTGAAAATTGTAGGACAAATGACTCTCGCCAACGCGTGTAATAGTCCTGTAGCCCCCAGAAGCTGTCCTATTTGATCGTGGGGTACGTGTTTGGTCAATGCCGATTGTAATGTTGGAGAGCCCACACCACCCAACGAGGCCATAATTCCAGATGCCACAAACAATGGACCACTGCGAGATAACGTGAATCCCAGATATCCTATAATCTCGAAGAGAATAGAAAGTCGAATGATAAAGAGGTCTGTTGAATCAGCGCCTGAATGGCATTCAGGGATAGCAAATCCTGATTCTCTACGCTGTCTGTTGCGAGGGATAGTTCGGACGAGGTAATTGAAAATCGGAAGGATAACAACGAGAGTAAATACTCGAGTACTGTAAACAGCTGACATGTACAGGCTAGTTTCGGAAGTTCTCCATCCAAATTGGTAGCCCGAATAGTAAACCATAACCGTCATAACCCCCATAGCCACGCCAAAGATGATAGTATCCACAGCTGCAAGTAGAACAAGATTTGCACGAACATGTTTGGTATTCCCCCCACCGGATGGCCACAAAACTTTGAGGGGGGCAAGAGGATTCGTGTTTTTCAACGTTCCCAGCCAATTATGATTGGCTGTGAGAAGCCCTTGAGCAGCATGCCTTTCACTAGCGACCTCTTGACGTTTCTGGGTGAGTGACTCTGGGACTACCAGGAACAAGAAAAGAATGAAGAAGGTATGTATACCAAGTGCGACATAAAACACCGTCAACAAGCTATGAGTTAACCTGAGTAGTACCGCAGCAAGTAGAGGACCAAGAGCAATTCCAGAGAACAAACATGCATGAAAGTAAGCAAAGGCTACCGCTCTTTTTGGAGGTGCAGTACAGTCTGCCGCATAAGCATAAGTGAGGGCCATTCCCACGATAAAGGAACCACAAAGTCCATCAAAGACTGCACCAGCAAGTAACCATTGATATGACACGATGTCTGGATATTTCCCTGCAAGAATTGTAATGATCTCTGTTGAGAAACTACCCAAACTCGAAATCGCGAGTACCTTCTTTCTTCCATTTCGATCGGACCAAGCTCCAAGCACTGGGGACATGATAGCACTAATCGTTCCCGTGGTGATTGTGATTGCCAATGTAAACTTGGCGACTAACGACTGGACTTCAGGAATTCGACATTGTGGATTATCGTCACCAAGTATTACAGGTGTGAAAAGGAAACTCGGATTTTGAGAGGATCTCTCGGCGAGATATGATCGACATACGAGAGTCAGGATAAGATTGAGTTTTGGTACAATGATGCCGCCGACAGCAAGAGCTAAAAGGAAGAAGGGAAATAGAAGCCAATATACCTAAATAGATATTGCTTAGCATATACTGAACCGATACGAACTTGTAGAAAACATACAGATGGTGTATGCCACCATGTTAGCCCCGCAAAATCTGCATGGCCTTCCCATACAGTCTGAGAGGGTGGTACTCCATCGTTCCCCAACAATGGGGATTCCTCAGATGCCGATGGAATGATCGATTTCCGACCTTTGGCATGCCTCTTCAAAGAATCTTCTGCGCCCCAAATTCTCTGCGGTTCCTCTTTTCGCTGGCCTTCGTGGTCATCCTCCATTGTCGTCATCTTATCTTTATGTAATCTTGGGTCCTGAGTACAAGGTCGATTGTCGCATTGAGCACCGGTTCAAGCAGGGATGATATGAATGGTTATTTGAATCTGCAATGTAAATTCCGTACGAGAGAGTGAACAGGAAGGAATCATAC
This sequence comes from Monilinia vaccinii-corymbosi, assembly GCA_017357885.1. NCBI lineage: Eukaryota > Fungi > Ascomycota > Leotiomycetes > Helotiales > Sclerotiniaceae > Monilinia > Monilinia vaccinii-corymbosi. Next base: position 808,715 of record CP063407.1, on the reverse strand, counting down.
AGCCAAAGGGGAGAGGCAACAGAAGCAATCAACTTGGAGAGAAGCGGAGAAGAGAGGAAATGAGAGCAGACTATTCCACGCTTACCATGATCATCTAAGCATTACGCAACACAGGAAAATGCCTACCCAGAAGTTGTTTACCAAGAAGTGGAGGAAGTGGAGGAAGTGGAGGAAGTGGAAGAGCGGAATAGATTTCTTGGTTCGGTTCCTCGCAGTAGTTGGCTGTGGAGTAGATCTGCACGCACGGAACGAACCCAATTGTAATTAAGCTTAATCAATCTCAAACCCTTTTTGCGTGATGTATTGATAACCAATGTATCAATAAACAGGATTAGACGATGATAAGATCGGAGGCTAATCAAGTAGTAATAACTCTAATCCTTCCAAGGAAGACATGCATCTATTCTTGGCTGCAGTGTACTCTAAATCCCGTTCGTATTCGCTTCTCATGACCTAGGACATGAGCGCTGCTGCCGCTATCTAATGGATTTAATATAATACATTCTGGTAACCCCCCCATTTACCCCTTTTATTAAGCGGCAAATGTTCTCTCAGTGGTGCCAGCGAAAAACTTTTTGGTGTTTGCGCATTTCTCGCTCTTACATCCGGGACATCTCAATCCCATCTGTATACTGCAGGAAATGCCACTGTCCAGATGAGCTTTAGCAATATCGGCCAATGCTTGAATGAATACTGCTGAACCATTCAAACTTTCTGATCTCTTGATGGTATCTTTGTGGCCTGACTCTCCAATAACTTCTTCATCTAATTCGTAAAGGGTTTCGATGTGATCTGATGTAAATGCGACGGGGATAAGAATAAGATTCGTTTGACCCTTCTTGACATACCCCTCAACAGTGTCACTTGTTTGAGCTCCTAACCATGCACTTGGCCCAACTTGCGATTGCCAGCAAAGTCTATATGCATGAGAGTGGCCCAATCTTTGCATGACGGCGTAAACTGTAGCCGCAACTTCCGCTGGATAAGGATCGCCTTGAAAAAATTAGCAGCAAGTTCTTCTGAATAATCTTGATACACATACCTCTGTTCACCACAGACATTGGTAAACTGTGGGCTGAGAATAACAATACGACGTCTTTTCTATCCTTTTCGGGGTACGTCGCTAAAGTAGCCTCAATGTTTTGTGCAATAGCTTCGACAAGACCTGGGTGAGCGGGCCATCTATCAATCACGCTCCAATTGATTGTGCCATGACTCCCATTCGGACTTCCTGCTGCCTTTCCTTCAAGTCTATTTCTACACTTCCATAGTTCGTTCAAGCTACTTCCAGTAGTCGAACAACTGTATTGAGGGTATTGTGTAAATGCCACTGCTCTTCCACCCTTTCCGCCACCAAACCCGTCGGCCAACAACCTATTATACATTTCTTCAGTCAGAGGATTGGCGTATCTAAATGCTACGTATGGTTTGTGAGGTGCCGTCTCGGGCGACATCTTGTCCAATAACTTGCACATCTCTTCGGCTTGATATTCTGACCATTTTCGAATTGGGGATCCACCACCAATGGCGGCATATTGCTTTTGAATCTTCGGCGTACGACGTTTTGAAATAAGAGGGCCAAGATAATTTTGAAAGGGTCCAAGAGGAATCAAGTCGGCATCTGCCTGCGCAATGGAATGTCAGAGCTGGAAGTGGGGGCGGATTTGGACTAAACATACAAATAATCTACTCAAGAAACCCCCAACTTCATCTGTAGTTTGAGGGCCACCCATATTCATGAGCACCATTGCCGTGGGCCCCCTCCTTCCTGTCGCATCTTGTGTTACTGGCGGTACTGGAGTCGCAAAAGATCTGGATTGGTCTGCGCTGTTTCTTTGCAGCAATGAGGTTATCGCGGGAGAAGCATTGCTTGTGAGGCGTGAAATGGTAGCTTGCGAAGCTCTTGCTGTAAGCTGTCCTACCGCTTTAGGATTTCTAAATGGCATTTTGGTATTGAAATCGAGGAGGGGAAATGAAGACAAGTATCACTCGATGCGCAGTGAATTATTCAATCGACGGAGCTGTTGGAGCTCTCAAAATGCCGATGATTCTACGCCAGCCAATGGAATCAGAGAGATTTGGAATAGCTATAACCTTAAGCTTGTCACGTGTCTACGTATCTTAGCTTCACAGAACTTTACTCCACCTTCGCGGTTCAACGGCTTCAACGCGTTTGCCTGAATATCATCTCTCACAACCCTCATCCTTCACATCTCGATATCCACATATTCAGTGAGCTCCAGACTCGCATTTGATTCCCACTGCTGTTGAAGAGGATAAACAAATATGGCCGATCTAGAAAGTTGGAAACGCGAAGAGGAGGAAGAGGAAGAAGAAGAGGAAGCCGACGAGATTGTAAGGATATTGTGCCTCATCTATCTTTCCAGAGCTCATAATACTAACGTGTAACTAGGACTATCGCTCGCAAAAAGATGCAGTTCTTTTCGTTATTGATGTCAGCGAATCGATGCTTACTCCCTCTCCTCCTTCCGATTCCAAGAAAGCCGATACAGATAGCCCCACACTTGCCGCTCTCAAATGCGCATACATGATTATGCAACAGCGCATTATCTCCAATCCAAAGGATATGATAGGTATCATATTATATGGTACAGAGAAGACAAAGTTCAAGGATCAAAGTGGATCGGATACTTCGGTATATCCTCACTGTTATCTTCTCACAGACCTTGGTATACCTTCTGCGCAAGATGTCAAAGCATTGAAGGAAATGGTAGAGGGTGAAGAACAAACAAGTGAAATATTGGTACCAACGGAGGAACCCTTGGATATGAACAATCTGTTATTCTGTGCCAATCAAATATTCACAACAAGAGCTCCAAACTTCGGATCGCGAAGATTGTTCATCATAACCGATAAAGATGATCCTCATTCTGGAGACAAGTCCCAACGATCTTCAGCTGCTGTTAGAGCTAAGGATCTTTACGATATTGGTGTTTTCATCGAACTCTTCCCGATATCAACTCAAGAGCATGAGTTTGATCGCTCCAAATTCTACGATGTATGGCTCTACTAGTATCCCTTTGAATGACTGCTAACAGTATTAGGATATTATTTATCGTGATCCCCTCGCTGAAGATTCACTTAATGTAGGTCCCAAAAGTTTCAAATCTCATGGTGATGGATTATCTTTACTCAATAACCTCATACTGGACGTCAATTCGAAACAAATTGCCAAAAGATCCTTATTTTCCAACCTACCCTTTCAGATTGGACCCAATCTCACAATATCTGTCAATGGATACAATATCATCCACAAGCAAACTCCAGCCAGAAGCACATACGTTTGGACGGAAGGAGAAGCCCCCCAAATCCCCGAGCTCGAAACAACATACATGGCTGAAGATACAGCTCGTGTCATTCAAAAAGTAGAAATCAAGAAAGCCTACAACTTCGGTGGCTCTGAAGTTTATTTCACCGCCGACGAGCAAAAACAGCTTAAAGACTTTGGCCCTCCAGGACTTCGAATCATCGGTTTCAAACCTCAATCCGCGTTACCTAATTGGGCATCCATCAATAAATCAACATTCATCTACCCAAGTGAAAATGGGTATGTTGGTTCAACTCGTGTTTTCTCGGCTCTCTGGGAGAAACTTCTTAAAGATGAGAAGATGGGTTTGGGATGGTACATTGCTCGAAAAAATGCCAATCCGCTCATCGTCGCCATCCTACCCTCAGCCGAGAAATTCGATCCCTCTACAAAACAACAAGTTTTCCCCGCAGGTCTCTGGCTCTACCCTATGCCTTATGCAGACGATCTTCGTGATGTAGCAGCACCAGCCCCTATCGTCGCACCAGATGAACTCATTGACAAGATGCGAGTCGTCGTACAACAGCTACAATTACCCAAAGCAGAATATGATCCTCGAAGGTACCCCAACCCAAGCTTACAATGGCACTACAAGATCCTCCAAGCCATGGCACTAGAAGAAGAACTCCCTGAAACCCCAGAGGACAAAACCATACCAAAGTATAGACAGATTGACAAAAGAGCCGGTCAATATATATCCGACTGGGGACACACTCTAGCTTCTCAATTTGAAAATTGGTGCGCAGGCAACAAAACTGCGGGCATCAAAAGAGATCATGATGACAATGATGATATTGACCAACCGAAGAAAAAGAAAGCATTAGTTAAGGTATCAGCGAAGAAATTGGGGGATATGGACAAAGGAGAGTTGAGCAATTTGGTGATAAATGGCGGATTGGAGAAATTCAAAATGGGAGATTTGAAGGAGTGGTTGGTGGGGAAGGGGTTGAGCAGTCTAGGGAAGAAAGCAGATTTGATAGAGAGGGTAGAGCAATGGATCGAGATAAAGTGACGTTGGTATTTATTGGAGGTATTTCTTGGTATGTGGTGATATGGATGTGGAGTTTCGGCGCCATGGCGAGGAATTTTTATTATGGCTTGGATGGGCACGTATGGATACCTAGCTGCGTATTTTTTAATTTTAGCAGTCATTTCATCGTTTAGGGAAAAAATAAGATGAGTATTGGAAAAGGAGAAGCTCGCTTCAAGATTCATTCAGACATCCATTCAATCATTCTCCTCTTCGTTCTCTCCTACTATCTCTCTCATGCTATTAGTGAATATTCCGATATCTTGTGAAGGAATCATCTTGCATGTCGACCAAAGTATCTCGATGCATTCATCATCCACGCATTCTTCTCGTCTGATAGATAATTATCCTTTAGTGAATCCGTCCGCGTCACACGTCTCTCAAGAAAATCCCCAAGAAGCTTTTGTTGCACGTCTGAATACCCTGAATTATAGGCTGTCCCGCTGTAATTCAGGCTCTGATCATGAACGTTGTTGGGAGTTAGTTCCCGGTACTGACTGACTGGTCTTTCGCTTATAAGATTAAGGGGATTCAAGTTTTTGGTTTTTGCGTTGAGATTTCTGACCTTCGCGAGGTGTTGTATGGTATGGTATTTCGATCTCTACAACGTTAACGTCGTAGCCCAATTTGTTTTGATAGTAATCTACCGCGCTTTGACAAACGTCAAGGACTGAATCTTCCGCGCGCCCGAACCATGACTTACTTGTAAATGCCTATGCTTTTTGATTGCGCGGTGGAACTTGTGTGTGTGGAGGCGCGAAGAATACGCGGGCTGGATCTGGTGGATCTGGGTTGTGCGAGAACTCTATACATTGCTTCTGGGTCCATCATTGTAGCTGCGATGAGTCCAGGTACGGTGGCGGTACTTCCTGTATCTTCCAGTCGCCCATGCAAAATGTAGAGGGAATGCGGATACTTCCTCCCCCATCAGCACCAAAGTGCTAAGGGTATTAGACCTGATGCTACAGCATACGCTGAACCAGACGAAGAACCGCCTGTGTAATATCCACTGTTATGTGGGTTCCGTGGGGTTCCCCAGTTTGGATTGAGGCCTGTTCAGTAGTGTCAGTACCGAATTCGTTCATGTGGGTCTTCCCGAGGATGATTGCTCCGCTCTCTTGTAGCTTCTTGATTGACCACGTAGTATTTCCTGATATATGAACAGGTTCATTATTTGCAGCTCGCCCAAAAGTTATTAGATATCCAGCCATATCTAATGCTTCTTTTGCAGCTGTCGGAACACCATCGAGAAAACTAAATGGTCTACCAGCTGCATAACGGGCTGTTGACTCTTTAGCGGTAGCAAGGACAGAGGAGACGTTTGTCGTGATAAAAGAGACAGAGTGAGGAGATTGGGAGACAATATCTCGGCGAATGAGTGGGAGACGGATTCACACACTGCGTGTAGAGTAAGTTCTCTGGAAAGGTACTTGGCGTGGTAATCTGCGGCTGCACAATAACGGCCTGAAAGATCTTGGGGGAGCTCTTGAAAAGATGATGGGTCAAGGTTAGGACATAGAGAATCCGTTTGGTCCGCCACGAGGATAACTGTAGGCTGTTGATGTTAGATACGTAATCATTGATTTTGCAAAGACACATATCTTCCATCCCATCTTTCTTTGGCATCTCCAAAGTCGAAACTCCTCAACCCATTCAAACCTACATTGTTGTATATAAGCCTTTGAAGAAATTGAACCTTTGATACACTAGTTGTTATAGATCAGATGTTTACATAATACATTGATGGATTTCTTACTTTACTTACAGCTATCCTGCGAAAACCAACTGTAAGCCGCTCATAACTGGATTGGTTTCGTTCACCACTTTGAATGGGATTTTGGGACCTTCTACTGATTTTGGATTGCCAAAGAATTGTCGAACGGGTGTCTCTCTGGGCTCTATCGGGTTGGACATACCGAAGTTTTGACCGGCAATGACGTTCGAAACGCAACGCGGACTTAGCTTGAGTTTGTCAGGTAACTAAAGAAGGATTCATAAAGCTCTTTCTTTTTCTTCTACGAGCCCCAAGTAAGCAAATATTGCCACAGGCTCTGTAATGGTACAGCTTAAAAATGCTAGCAATCGGTCTGTATAAAATAATGCTCCTAGGAGAGGAAGCCATAGAGAAAGTGCTTATACCAGTTTGAGGAGTTTGATTCCATTGTAACTATAAATATCCCTAGATAACCAAATGAAGATCTAATACACCTATAGGATATATGAGATATAAGTTGTTTCCTGCAGCAATAGTGCAGTGCGGCAACTGCTACTGTGCCGCAGCTTGTCTCAAGTGAATTAGAAATTAATAGCTGGACCTAGAATATCGATATATCTATCTACTACTGGTCCACTTAAAGTTTAGCGAGCGAATAAGGACTTTGAAAGGTAAAACTTATATTCTCAGAATATCATGTGAAAGATTCTAAGATTACTTACATTCAAGGCATATCCGCATGCACACAAAGTTTTATATTTATATCATCTCTACTTGATCGGACACTTAGAATACCATCTAGGTATATAGGTATACCGGTAGACTACAATAATTGTGGGAGAAAATAGTCCAAATTCCCACGACTCCGACTCGTTTGCGTTTTCTATCCCCTTCGACATCCCTTTCAAACAGGAATAAGACACAAGCAGTAGTACCAAAAGCTACTGCTGTCAGGAAGACGAGCTTTAGAGCTTCGCTGTATACGTGGCGGATCTCGCCGCGAACAGGTTCAGCGAAAGCGTTAACGAAGGTTGCAGATGCGTATTGGTTAGAATCACCCCGCACCATCAACTGGCGTGCTTTGGGATCTGAAATCGCATCTGCAAGTTGATAGACACGATTATTGAAGATGGTCGCTGGGATAGCAACGCCCCAAACGCCGCCAACAGTGCGGATGAATGCCCAATGCTGAAGTAACAGCTGCCTGGTCTGACTCTGGGACAGGAGCTTGAAAAGCTGGCAGCAGGGGTCAAGTACTATGCCACCACATAGGGCACAAATAATTTGGAATGTGGCCCATTCAGCTAGGGTTGTGCTTTCGGATTGTGAAGCGAAGACACAAAGGCCAAGGTTGAAGACTACCTCGCACACTATGTGCAGCAGCTTGAACCGAGCCCAGCTCGACACCGCCATGGCTAATATAGCGGATCCTGGGATGATGGCTACGAGGAGCATAGGCAGCATAGTGGCACCAGTATGCTCTGCCAAGTAGAGAAATACAGCCTCAAAATATACCAGCATCCAATGGAGGAAGGTGTTCATGACTGCAATCTGCGAGGTTCAATGCTGAAACAGCCATCAATTCCAGGGTTCCTGGGCTAAACCCCTGTGCCTCCCAGACAGCAAAGAGAACCAAGGCTAGAAAGCCGAGAAGCAGCGGTCCTCGGGTTTGCCAAGAGCCCCATGAATAATTGGTGCCAGCTCGAGCCAGGGCAAAGAGCATGACAACTTCTGAGCCGGGGTATCAACACCATTTTCGATTGCCTCTAGCGCTTTAACGGAGAGTTCCTGAGTATCAGGGATGATGGACATGGCGATTTTGAGACTGTAAAAAGATGGGCTCAGATACAGATAAATCAAAGAAAGTGATGAACTCACATGCAATTCAGCGGATCAAAGGAGTAAAAAAAGACGGGTGTATAAAATTCACGCCTTGTTGTCCGTGAATAACGATGGATACGAGATGAACCAGACTGAACGACAATCAAACAAAACCTCTCTGGAAATTGGTTGGTTACATCAACATACCGAAAGCAAGTGAGCCAGGAGAACCGAGCGACAATTCGGAGACTCGAGGTTCATGTATTGCCGGCGATCACACCTTGAACGGCCACATATGCACCCTAGATCTCGCATGGTTGACTTCGGACCACTAAGGCACATCTTGAACATCACGATTTTGTGTTTTTCATGGTCAGAAGATTAAAGACAATCTCTGCGTATTTTCCCTGAGGTGACGGTAGCAGATCATTCGTTCCCAACACATGGAACAGATGGCTTGGGCCAGTGAATGGCTCCTTGAGCGGCTACACAGTGAGCTTGCTTATGGGCAAGTGTGGCCAATCTTCGTCTACCGGCCTTCAGTCATCTCGAGAGCAACGTTCGGACAAGCCCGCGTTAGACGTAGTCTCCAATATACATCATTTTTCTCTTCACACGACAGCAATACCATTTGCACCACACGTTCACAGCCATCTCAACACGGTCAAACTTGAAGATGTCGTGGTGGGCATGCGCATCGTCAATGCGCTCGCGGTACGGAAATGATTAGATACGACTTCGTCGTGGCTGTCGAGGCATTTGGCAAGGATTCGCTGCTTGATGGGGAGCACGGGAGTACGGATCATTGACTCCCGTACGGAGATTGGAAAGAGTAATGTAAGCGTGTTGTGGATAAAAGAGATGAGGATTTGACTAAGTGGTCGAAGACCACTGTTGTGTCCTCGATGACTAAGCCAAGCTAAGCTAGTTTAGGAATGCTGAGTCATCTAAATGACTTGTGTGGTAACAAGTAAGTTTATTGTAAAACATTTTTTTAAGTTTATATCGCTTATTTTGTTACTACTTTAACAATCTTAAAACTGGCCATGTTGCTATATACTGCGTTTTAGGTCGAAATCTTATTAAAATCTCGATTTTGTAGATTTCAAATTACAGAGATTAAAAGTGTGACGCTTGTGTGACGTTCAATGCCTTAGAGAGCTATATTATACGAAGTATATATAGGGTCAACTGAATTCCTTAGAATTATCTACTAGAGATCTATATACAACTAGTAGAGCTTTATATATATACCCGTTGCCACGGCACATTCCATTTCGGCTCCACCAGAGAACGACTCATGAATGCCCCAATCCTGCTATATACATAACGCATATAGGCCTCTTAATGCACCTTGCGATTCAGGCTCTGAACTAATGCATGGTGTATAATGTTACGGTATTACCGTCACGTTAGTTAGCTCTCCGCGATCGGACCTCGGTTGGCACCCGAGAGGACAGCGTGTTGATATGAGCTCCGTGATCGGCGATCCATGTATATATACTCTCTCTAGATTCCATTGTAGTTAGCCTTTAAGTTGAAATTCTAAGTGTTGATCTCATAGCCACTGACCTTCGTCACATTATTTCAACTTCCTCAATTCTGAATTGAGCCATACGTATACTCGCACTGGTATACGCATATACGCATTTGATTCTACGTACGCATACGCTCTAGGTACACGCACTTGTATTCAGCTACGCATTAGTCTCTACGTAGGCATACGCACTCGATTCGTATGACCCAGGTACCTTTTTAATAGATTCGGCGTTATCTCTTTTCTTTAATTCTCGATCAAAATGGAAAACGATCTTAATGTAGTTCTTGCTGAGATTCGCGCGGAACTCAATCGACAGCGCGAAGAGATCGCTTTCCTGCGATCTATGGCTCTCGAGCGTTTCGCCGCTCCTGCCCATGCCTCTACTCGTCCAAAACCCTGCCTTCCTGATCCTGAGAAGTTCGGCGGAAACACTCACAAATTCGATACCTGGCTTCCTTCGATTCGAGCTAAGCTACAAGTAGACGGTGCCGCAATCGGCGACTCCACCGCTCAATTTTACTATGTATATCTCAATCTCGAATCTCAAGTTCAGGCTATGGTGCTCCCACAACTTTCTCTCGATTCAGCCGCTCCCCTTGACCATAACACGATCCTCGATCAGCTCTCTCGCGTTTATAACAATCCGAATAAAGTACAAGAGGCTGAGGATAGGTTATATGCTCTCAAACAAGGCACTGATTCTCTGCATACCTATATCGCGAAGTTTGAAAGAACCTTATATGAAGCCCGTGGTCAATCGTGGCCCGACTCCAACAAGATATCAACCTTTCGAAATGGGCTCAATTCTACTCTCAGAAATCGTTTGTCTCAGCAATTAACCCTCCCTCGCTCTTACACAGAATTCGTTCAGGTCATGCAACAACTCGCCGCGCGTATGAGCATGCCCTCTGGCTCCACACCCAACCCTACTCCTGTTCAAATTCTACCTCGCCACCATTCAACTAATCACCACGATCCTATGGACGTTTCGCAAATCAACTCTATAAACGTCCTAGACGTAGCCCCAGATCCATTCCCAACTTTACCACGTTTAGAACACTTTGTTACTCGTATCCGCGCTCCAGAGTTTACGCCTAAAGAGCGCGCGCTATTTCGAAAACAGAACAAATGCGTTCGATGTGGTAGCCCCCACCACTGGGTAAAACAGTGCAATCTGAGCCCACATTCTGGCATGGTAGATGCCCCGATACTAGCAGGAATCGAGTTTGCAAAGACAAGATCGCTACGATCATCAAGTCCTTCAATTACGGAAGAGGAATTAGAACGAATCGATAGAGAAGGGCTAGGTACAATACTCGACGGTAGATATCTCGACGAACGTATCGAGTTAGCCGCCGAGGCAACCGACGCTTGGCATTTGGCAGAGACCCAATTTGAATCAGAAATTTGAGGTTATTTTCCACTTATATCATTCGTTTAACAGCTTGAAGGCAAGCTTTCTTTGAGGGGGGGGTAGTGTTACGGTATTACCGTCACGTTAGTTAGCTCTCCGCGATCGGACCTCGGTTGGCACCCGAGAGGACAGCGTGTTGATATGAGCTCCGTGATCGGCGATCCATGTATATATACTCTCTCTAGATTCCATTGTAGTTAGCCTTTAAGTTGAAATTCTAAGTGTTGATCTCATAGCCACTGACCTTCGTCACATATAAGTGGATCAACGCGGGTCGGCTAAACTAAGGGCCGGCTATATGCAATAGATTGAGTCATGGGCATAAAGTGCGTACGTAATGCCTATGCATGAAGCACGTGCCACACGTGACGACCTGAATCGCAACACTGATATTATATAAAGTGGCCAATCAAACTCCCTGGTTTACCATTTATAGGAGGATGTAAGCCTATTTAGAGTTTTTACAATACTTACCCTTCCAACCTCTGTAAATGCTTTAATATTATCACGTTACCTTAATTTTGATTTTGCCACTTACCTTGCTGTCGTTACCGTGCTGTCGCTAGCTTATTATTATTAACTTTAATTATTTTATAATTTTAATTTTATTATTATAAGCTTATAATAACTTAATGTGACGAAGGTCAGTGGCTATGAGATCAACACTTAGAATTTCAACTTAAGAGCTAACTACAATGGAATCTAGAGAGAGTATATATATATGAATCGCCGATCACGGAGCTCATATCAACACGCTGGCCTCTCGGGTGCCAACCGAGGTCCGATCGCGGAGAGCTAACTAACGTGACGGTAATACCGGAACACTTAAAATAACTCAGAATTAGCCCTTTTTTGTTCAAATTATAATAACTTATAAATATTTTTGAAATTCCTTCGATTTTAACATATCACATCATCTAACAAAGCTCTCGTCAAGATTAGCTCTATTAGTCTAGATTAATCAACGAAAGACATATATAGTCGTTCGCTTTGTTGTTCAATCCATCATCTCTTTTATCACATCCACTCTATACCATTAATTGATTGATTGATAAAAGTTCTAAGTTCTTTTTATAGAAAGTCTATATATATTGAAAATCGCTTATTCAGCGAAATATTTATATAAGTATGAAATCGAAACCAGGATCAGATGATTAAAAAGAACGCTAAAACTAGCATCTTTCTATGTTTTAGATTGAAAATTTCAGTCTAAAACGTAGAGGCTGTCACGATTTTGACGTTTCGGCTAGTCTAGCTGCCGCTCCGGCGCACGTGCTTGCTGATACAGCTCACGTGCGCTTCATGTAAATTATATATAGGAGCGTTGTCCCGTAGCTAGTCAGAACAGTAGTAAATTCTAAGGAAGTTTTTGACCCTGTTGATTCAGCTCTTTTACGGCACAAGCGTCACAATTATAAGAGTATAGTGAAGAAGATATAATTATATATTGAAGAGTTACTAGAAGAAAATGGCTTTATATATAGATTTAATTATGAAATTGTCACGCAGTATATAAGCGATCACGTGGAGATTATACTATATAAACCTAATTTAGCCACCTCAATAAAGTGACGTCTCTTTTATCATAATAGAAATGAACATAGCTATAGATATAGGTGTAGAACCGAGGTATATAGCCTATGTCTAATACTACATACGGTATATAGTTACAAATAAGGAAAGTGTTAAATATCAGGGTTTCTAAACATATCACGATGAATAAAAAAGATGAAAGTTAAGATACCTTAATCGAAGTGATCTGATTAACGTACCTCATGCATAACACAATCAAACGTATATGGTTATGGTTAAGAACAAGTCTGGAGTAACATAAGTTCCGGTGGAACCAAGTGACGTTCCAGGACAGAATGCTGTATTATGATTGATTGGTTGATCGAAAGGGAAAGAAAGCTCTAACCTTTTTTTTATTGTTTTACCATAACTTTGACGGGCCCAAGGGGAGTGATGATTTGATACCTGTATGTGGTACTCCCTACAAACCTATAGCTTGCAAGAGTCTATAGAGCTAAATTCAAGTTGTTGTGTTGGAGTTGGCAGGGATGTAATCTAGCGAGGAGAGCGTTGATGGAGCAATGGAGTTGAAGGTGCGATTGGAATCGGTCGGAACAGAGGACTATCAACGAAATGGAGATGAAAACCATTTGATTATTGGAACAAACTAAGTGGCTATAGAAGTAGAAGTGGAATCAGCCTTTTCGAGTTTGCGGTTGGAAGTAGAGTTTGCGAGTATAATATATCGATAGCTTAAAACGGAATCAGTTTTTATCGAGTTTGTGTTGAAAGTAGGACTTGTATGGCGAAATAGCATGTTAATGGATTAGGATATCTTTAAGATGTGATGGAATGATACTGGAAACTTTATAATGTATATAGTTCTGGGACCTGAAGTTTATAAATGGTAAGAGGAATAGCAGTATAGATTTAAAACGACGATTGAAAGTACAAATAGAAATGGAAACAACGTTTTTGGCATTTTATAATGTTTAAGCGAATTGTGAGAGTGCAGGATTAGAGGGACGCTTTTAGTATAATATATCAATTGTGTTATATTATAGCGGCGAAGGAACTTTGGCAAAGGCCAGCTTATGTTTAAGCAGGATGGATTGGATATTATATTACAGCAGCAAAGGACTTTTCGGCAAAAGCCATCTGTTTATATAATGGATTAAAGAGAGGATATACATTAGATACGATCTATACATTGGGGATTCTAGTATTAGGATAGCATTTTGATTAGTAGATTGGAAACGTTGTGAAGTAGTTGTTTGGCTAAGAGTTACAAACGGTAAGTTTGCGAGACACAGTTGGCTTTGTTGTGTAAAAGAGATCCGGCGGAGTAATGCAAAACGGTTTTACAGACTGCAAGGTGTAGTGTATAATAGCAGTGATAGCGATATTGTTTATATGGCTTGAAAGGATGGATGTGTGTGCTGGTCTATAATAGGATACTATAGGGCAACGAAGGTATAATAAAGGTATTAGGTAAGCTTAAGGAGCAAACAGAAGTAAGAGTGTGAAGTGAAGATATATGTTGGCTGGAACTTCTGAAAGTGTTGGTAAATTAGATAGTTTTATTTTAGTAAGAATATTCTAAGAGAGGTCTGGTATTAGTGGCTTTACTATATACAGCTGGGAAAGCATTTGAAGGAATAACAACCTTTTTTTATACTGTATCTTATTCTAATAGATAACTACAATATAATTTATTCCTGCCTAGCTTGGCGTACAGCATCTACAGCAAACGTGCTCCGGGATGCAGGATTGCCGTCAGGCGGTGTTGCACTAAAGTACGCTTGCGTTCGCTTTGCACTACGGCTACAGACGCTAGACTCGGCATACCTTTTGGTGCTACGACTCAAAGCGCCGGCTTTGCCTTGATAACAAACGACGAAACTGCAGTGTACGGACGAATTGATTCCAAAAGCCCCTTAGCCAGTTTTGGCTAAGCTATACTTTTTATCTAACTGTCGAACTGATTCTATAAAGAGAAAACCAAAGGAAACGGCTATAATAAAGTTCAATGTGTAATGGAACCAGTTAAGTAAGGATACTGTTATAGTCTTCTCAAACAGCTTTGAACAGTATAGAGATAGAGCTAAGCTAATAGGCTATGGATATACTATATACAAAAGCCAAACATTGGTAAAGACAAATAGCGGTACGATTCACAGTACCTCTTATGTTTTTGACGCTAAAGCAATTGATGTATTTAAAGGTTTGCAAAGTACAATAGAGATTCTATAGTTAAGAATTGTACGGTTTTGGATATGCATCGATAGTACTTTGGTGATCTAATATATAAAAGCAAATGCGTTTAACATTTTCTAATAGGTTTTCCTAAAATGCTATAAACTGATAGACCAATACAAGATTGGCATCAAGTAATCGCTAAGCTATATAGGTATTGTAGACAACAAAAAGGTGGACGAACTGGCAGATGTTGGAGCAAACGCTGGACGAATGAACAACGATTGATCGGCTGAATCTACTATCAGTAAAGTTGGATCGACTGCACGAATGTTTGCCCACAATACAATCACAGCTTGGTAAAGCTAGTGCGAAACAAGTCTATCGGCGGCATACTGCAAATGGAGACTCGGCTATTTGATAACAGAGTTTCCAAAGCTTTAATTGCTATAAGCCTTATTGTATAGACTTTTAGTAATCTATATAATGTATAGCGATTTTGTATAGTATTATAGAAAGTTCAGTTATAATAATATCAAACTTGATTGTTTTTGTAGGTATACAAAAACATCAGAGCATTTAGTGTTCTGCGAAATCTTTTAACGGAAGTTCTATATCTGGCTAGCTAAACCAGCTTGCTCCCTTGGCTGTTCTGAAGAAGAACGTAAGTATCTGAATACATTGCTATTATAGCTTAAGCTGTTTGAGAACTTCTTAGCAATCATTCAATACTTCCAGCTCAACGTTTGTTAAGCGAATGCTCTAACAAAACATACTACTATTCAACTGAATACTAGTTGAATATTAGATTGCTATTAATCGATTACAAAAGATCAAGATTCGAAAAACAAAAATGCTTTTTCAAACGAAAAAGAAAAGATCACAAGGAAAAAGGAAAGCTGTATTGTTTTTAGTATAGAAGTTAGAAAACAGGGTGCAACTAGTATTGGGAAGTACAGCTTGCGGCTGTACATAGGAGGCGTTCAGGAAGATATAGCTTCGATGTAGGCCTGTCTCTAATACCCTTCGGGAAATCAGGCTTAGCTAGCCTATATAGAAACGTTAAACTATAAATAAATAAATAAATAAATAAATTTGACGGGCCCAAACAACCTCCGAGTCCAGACACAGACAGAAAACAAGATTCGGCAGTTGAACTTTTTCGGGATGATTCAGAAATTGCTCAATCGAGGTGGGCCCTCAAGAAAAGGTGAGGAGGAGGGGTAAGAATTTTTTCGTTTTCTACTCGTACTCGTATTAGACAGGTTGTATCTCTGTACTTTATCTCTGTTAGAGAAGGCGATCCATCTGTAGTAGTGGATCTAGAGCTGTGTGTAGGCGTAGGCGAGCCCCCGTACACGTGATCCCAACAATCTCTATTAGTACTACTTATAGAACGGCCTAGATACGTGGTGTTCTAATAACGTCAGTACTTGATCCTCTACTATATTCACTAATATATCGATTATATCAACTAGCTAAACTATTAGATCTACGATTAATTGACTCTCGCTATATTAGTTAGTTGAGATTAGAACGTTAATATGTTGTTATATTGATGTGGTTGTTGACTTGTAGCCTACATCACTCATCAATATAAAGATCACATGGATTACTGGTTATTAGTATATATAGATCACGTATATTCACTTATAATATGATCAAACAACTTATTATCATTCTACAATATTCTACTGCTTCTCTTGATTATATATATCTTCTCACAAGACTACTGTATTGTAGCTATCGCCGTGATATTTAAATATAATCATATATGGATTTTATTTCTTTCATTTATTTTAATCTTGTTATTACACGGAATACGTGCAGAGAGTGTGTGGAGAGAACTAATGTTATATGAACCGAGGGGATATATGATGATGTGGTGGTGGGAAGAAGTTGATGATGATGATAATGATGATGATGTTGAATTTGAGGAGCCCCCATCACAGTATGAAATGAATGCAGATGCAAATGCAAATGCGAATGAAACATGTAGAGGTAGATAGATATACATGCGTTATTTTGAATGATGTTTGATTATATCAAAACATTAAGGGGGGTGTTTAGCTAGACTTCACGACTCCCGAAAAGAAAAAGACCCATAACACAATCGTTGCCCTCTCACTGTATGTAGTGAGCCATATGCCGATGTGGTTCGGGGTGCTCCCCATGATATTTGATATCCTTTTCATGTAAAGGCTAGAGGAACCTTTGATGCTTCCTGCAACCTTTCTAGAGGTATCGATAGACTGCCTGGTGTTTCCCGTCTCGGTCTCGAAGTATTCTCTTGATTTTCGCCCTGTATGTCTGCGAGACCTCATGCATGGTTTTGAACTCGGGTTGTCCTGTGGATGCGTGAAATTTTTGTCGATGGTAGGATGCCATGAGGTATGAGCTACTGTTGGCAGGAAGAACACCTGCATCGATGCCAAACAGAAGTTACCCAAGACATGAAGACAGTGACAACAAAGCAGCCTTAAAAGCACACGCTCCCACAGGTAAGCTCGAGGATGTTGGAAGTGATAGTGACTTGACTATCCATGCCGACCGCGGTACAATCTCGAACTTCCGACTCGGGGCTCTTCGTCTCCGAGACTGCGAGCTGATGCTGGATCATGATACATGGATCGGGTGTACGGCAGCGTTATATAAGTTCGTCAAGTGAAGACCTAATTCTAGGCCCAAGATCGAAGGAGGCGCTGTGGTTATTGCGAATCGGTATTGGCCGGCACCAAGAACATCTCCGAACTAAGAGCCGAAGGTCCTTGCCGGGGGCAATAAATGCATCCTCATCGACGATATACATCCACGGATGTGAGACCACTCTCTGATATGATATGTATCGATATAAACCCTATCAAAGAATCATGAGCACTCATCTCATCAAGATTCAAGTGTAGATTTACTTAGTCCTCAAGCCTCTGGCGGAATTCTCTGCCTTTCAGGATCATCCAATGGGGGTAACGCTGTTAGCGTCGTCCAGATCAAGAGGAGAACTGATACGATTACTAAAAATACAATGAGCATCAGCACTGCGGGGTGGATGACGATGGCACCGGGGACAATCTCGATGTTGTCCATTTTCGATGTTTGTATTGATGTTGATTGTGTGTGTATGGTTTATTTTGGGTTTGAGTCAGGTATGGAGTGTGAGAGGTAAACGACTGTTTATTTTCTTTGTCTCTTGATCTTCGCGAAGAATGTATGCAGGCAAAGGGGATTAGACTATCTATAGAAAAGGACTTGCAAAGCGACACTCCCAACGACATTATATACCTGCTTAGCCGACATGGTAGACTTTCCCATTTCCAGCACTTGCCAATACCGTGCAGAAATTCAAATTAATAATGTATGGACATGTGGAATTTGGGAAGTTTGTCTGCACTGCACCCTCCCTTGCCAAGCAGGATGTAGATACAGCTATTGTCAGGGATTGTGCTGAGTCAGCGCTCTGTATATAACAGCATAGCAACAGTGTTGGCAACGTAGATCTGAGAGATAAAGACGCGTTGGAATTATCTCAAGATACGACTCATAGCAATGCCATTAAGGTCCCACTGCATTCTTGATGCTTCATTCCTCATTCCCCATTCTCCATTCCCATTCTCCATTTCCCATTTTCCATTCTCTCGGTTCTCCATGCTCCATATCCTTTTTTCTCACAACTCGCGAGTTCCACCTTAACTTGAGTTGTTTCTCCGTTTCCCCTCTCTCTTTCCTTTTCCTTTCCTTCCCTTTCCTTCCCTTCCCTTCCCTACTCATTACACTATATGAACCATGTCATCACCAGAATAAGAACATTTGAAGAGAATTCCTTCCATCGACACCCCAGAATCTGCTGCGCGGGTAGTAAATTCGGATGGGACGATTTGGGGTGGCGCTAAGTATAAATCATCTCAAGGATTTAAACTTTGGATGAGATATTATCGTCCTTCACGTGGAATGACCTCTGGCGTAGAAGAATAGAGCGTTTCGAAACAAGAATACATGGACTAAAGTAAGAAGACAACGATTAGTATAGGGTTAGGTTTCCTACAAGAGACCATTATTGGCGAGCTTAATCATGAAGTGAAGTGAAGTGAATTTGGTTTACGCCAAGAGCAGGCTACATCGCTTCGTTCTCCGAAAAGTATATAATTGATTGATTTGATTGGCTCCAATCAGTTTAAGTCTTCGATATTGCAGTATTGCAGTATTGCAGTTTCAATTATAACTTTAAAAAATACCATATAATGTATGTATTGAATATACAAATAGATTTTGATTTATGCTTCTTAATTATGTTATTCTAAATATTTTTGTTACGATCGTAATATAAACAACATATAGTTCCGATTGTGACGCTTGTGCCGTAAAAGAGCTCGTAGACGTATAGTATAGTCACAAAAGAGGGCCAAATAGTATACGTTAGAGGGTCATAAGATTCCTTAGAATTTGCTACTAACGCTCCTATGTATATTTGACATGAAGCGCACGTGAGCTGTCTCAGCAAGCACGTGCGCCGGAGCGGCAGCTAGACTAGCCGAAACGTCAGAATCGTGACACCGATTCGCTAAAGCTTCGCTCTGTACAACGCAACGCTATACAACCTCAATTAAGTAACATTTCCATATACTAGTAACTTCTATGACATCTGTTTTATAGATCTATAATAGTTTGAATTTAAGAATATTTCTAATCCGCTTTGTTAATTGAACTCTTATTGTTGTAATCACGTGTTGAGAGCTCGCTACAGCGTATTCGCTCTTAGCATACACTATATATAGCATCTAGAATAGCACTCTAATACGATATATTTAATGCTAGTCTAATGCTTTTACAATAACTAATAGTAAGTATTTTTATAACTATGGTAGAAATCGCATGGATCGAAGATCACGTGATGATTATACTATATCAACCCAATTAGCACGATTATCATCGTGTTGGCGCGTAATTTTGATACAACATCAATAAATTATAAGAATGAAGAAAAAGCATATTGAATTAAGCTTTTAATGATTATGCAACAAACGTTGGATTCGTTTAACTTCGTTATGAAAGTATACGCACAAGAGGGTTTAAAAATACAAAGGAATGTATAATGACTTACAGAGTGGAGGTGGATTTTTAAGAGAGCGAGTGTGGGTGAAGGAACCTTATGGCCAGTCCCTTGAGTGAGGGAGTGAGGGTCATTTCCGAATGAACGATCGCATCAACGCATCAACACCGTTCGTTCGCTTCATCCCCCCAAATTCTCCACTTGAAGTTCGCTACCACGAACGATCGTGAGAGTTACGCAGGTACTACGGTTACAGTTGCGGGAGGAACAGTGATGATTACTCGCATTCGATGATGAGAGCTCTGAAACCTAGTCATCGCTTGTGTAGTTAACGCTTTGATACCAAGTTTCTATCCTCCTGTTGCTCTTAGCAAGAATATCAACTGGAGTCAAGTGGGAGGGCGTGACAACAGCATATTCAGCTAACTCAACAAAAGTTGAATATTTTGCGGGTTAGGCACATAAATATTTAACCTTTGAAGGGGGGAGGGTATTATGAAGACTACTCGAGTATTTTATATGGCTAGTATGCTAGTCACGTGCCTACTGTAAGAAGGTTGCTCACGAATTCGAAATTCATCAAAGACCTTTTCAAAAATAAGGGAAACGCTTCAATACGAGCCTCGTATTCGAGCAGTTCCATCTAGAGAACAACTGACAATTACCCGCGTGTTTGAATAGTTCTTCATTGCCAAGTACGGCGAAGAAGGTCCACGTCATATCCAGCAAACAGTATAGTGCTGCTTTGATGATGAACAAGACCAGGTTTCGGCGGCTTGCTGAGATCGAGACGAATCGAGGTGATGGGGTATAGCAGAGATTAAACGAAAATGAATGATATCCCCTGATCCATTTGATCCAGCACGATTGCCGTTCAGCGAGTCTTTGGAGATGTGTGTGAACATGATCCTTCACGGAAGATATACCGTATCTGTCCAGTCGAAACACTCCTTTGGCGATTTGCAGGAATAAGGTTTTGGTCAGCAATGATCCATCCGAATGCGAAATGCAATGGACCTACGAAAGTTGGACGGCCGGGGTGAAATCAATACATGTATGTAGATAAAGTTCTGGGTAAGGTTGAGAAGGGCTGCGCGAGAAAAAAAGCTTGTCCTCGTTGACGCGCTTGGCTTCGAGTCTCTTTCCGCGTTATCGGCTCAGCGTCGCGAGCCCATATTGTATCTACGAGTAGGCACTGTAATGAGGCTTCAGCCACTGGATAACCTTATGTTCTGCACATCACACCAGGACTTTCTGGGCACAGCATCAGCGCACCGCATCTTGCAAATCCTGTCGTTGGTGCAATTGCGGTGACAAAATACTGCACCCCACTCCCGAGATTCAGGAGCGCTGATAAAGGCAGGCAACCTCCTCCCCTGAACAAAAGACGCGGAGTATCACCTGCCTTGGTAATTAAGTGGATATTTCCCCAGGTGATAGATGATCAAGAGCTTCGGAACGAATTGAAAAGTCGCTAATGGGTGACTGACTGGCCGTTGTATCCTTCAAGCAGAATAGCTCGCGAGTCCCGGTTACCATCCGCTTGAAGAGAGAATGTCGGAGCTGGTATTTCTTTGAAGAATACGATTTTTGCTCCGTTTGAATTTGGATGAAAGGAATGGGGAGATACACGAGGTATCTTGAGAAAAAGGTTTGGGACGAGGGGTCTCGCAGGTCATGCGCATGCTCAAGTGTCGTGTGCTCACGATTTATCATACTATCATTGCCACCAGCGCGACGCAATCCACAGTTTGCGAACACGGCTTCAGATCCGTGACGTTCTCAATCTCATCACGTGTTTACAGTATCACATTTCACATTTCATGTTTCGGAGATTCGCCTTTCTTTTGAACTCATCAGCGGTTGTTTTCATGGTAACATCAATGCGAATATGATTGTAAAAAACATTTCAATTGTCTCTCTGAGTTGATATCGTCAACAAGTCATAACCGTCGTTTCCCATATCCCCCATGATCCAACCCAATCGTAAACACCATGCGCTAAAAAGTGCTTTTCAATAACAGTTCCCCCATTCAGGCCTGGATTATTAATATTTCATAATACTGGACAAACAGACTGTCCATTACCAGGAGAAATGTTTGCCCAACAACCATATTTTTTTTGTTTCAACCGACCTTTTTGGTGTAACCCAGTCCAAGGAAAAGTACAAAATTCAACCAATAAGCTAGGCCGCCCAGTTTCATGTTTGTCCCTCATTCCATCACACAATCAAGAACGCCAATCATTTCCCGTGAATCCAGTTGCAGAAAAGAGAATTCGATTAATCAAAAGCGTCGTTCAGAAGGTCCATGGGACCTCTTGCTAAAGATTCCTTTCACGGCCTCACAAGCCTCACTTGCACTTCTTCTGAATCCACTTGATCTTTTTGTCTTTTCTTCGCCCCCATTCTTTGTTGAAGCTCCGCCATTCGACCGAAACCTTTCAAACATCTCCTCGATAGCTTTTGCCATTTTACTTGGGGATTTATCATCTTCATCGTCAGAGTCCGTTTCGAATTCGGATTTGAGTACGAGAGGCGTGGAGGAATTGCAGAGAGGTAAAGCAGGGTGAGTATGACGGTAATTGGCGGGAATATAAGATCCAGACACAGGGTGGTTGATGCCTGTGCAGGAAATGAGATTAGATGGTGTGTTTGGTTGTGACGGGGTAGTTTGTGCACGAGCACGGCCGTTGAAACGATTGGGATGCGAATCAAGTCGTTCAGGCCAAGGCTGCCCAGCCCATGATTTATGAGTTGGATGTTTATTGTACTCTGGAGATGCATGTGGAGTCGTAGTGGGGAAGAGTGAATAAACGCGATGAGTTGGAGGTGGAGGTGGCGGTATATACTCCGAACCTGCGTGAAAATAGCGATTCCAGACCTCTTCCTCCTTTTCGGGAGGATAACTTGAGGTTGACGATGAATAGTTAGACGATGGATCGTCATCAGAGAATTCAGAATCGCATGATTCAAAGAGATCTTCCATCATATCTGGGTCCGTTTCGACTATGCAAAATCGCTGCCAATTTTTTCCCGGAAATTGGCATTTTGTCTCTTGCCACGAATCTTCGTACAATGTTGACCAGTCATTGAGCATAGCTGAAGATGTTTCTCGAGGTTTTCTGATATCTGACTTTGAGACGATCATTGTGGATGATGATGATGATAATAACCAGCCGTTGTATGAATCATTGTGCGGAGATGCTGCTATCATATCATTATCGATAGAGGGATGGAATTCGCCGAAGTACCCGTTGCTAGAAGCACGCATTGTTGGCAAGGAATGTAGGCAAGGTGGATTCCTATCGGTTACCCCCCGGAGAGACAGGTCTAGAAAGCAGCAAACATCAATGGTTGGAAAGATTGGCAGCTCAATAAATGATCTTCCTTGCGAGGGATATTGACGAGACAACGAGATGCCCTTGAATCAAACTATTTCAGGGTTTCCTGCTCGCCCGAAACAAGTTGGCCGGACCATAATGCCATCACATGCAATGGCATGAAGGCCCAAAAAGGAGCTCAAAATTTGAAAGCTGACTGGATCAAAGATATCTCATATTACGCCCGCAGGTAAGGCCTCAATCATCCCAGCCACACCCATCCCTTGATGATTCGGGCTATGAGATGCTGACCCTTTGATTGGTCGACGGATTGAAAATAAACAAGATTTATGTACCCGCGGAAGAAAAACAAACAGAGAAGCTCACATAACAAACTTTTCTCATTTTGATTGATTTTTTATGGTTTGTGAATAGAGTTTCCGGATGGGCGCGGGCACATACAAAAATGGCGATGTCACTATCCAGCATCCGCGTTGATGCTCCGATTTGTTTGCTGGGACTTCCGGAGCAAAGGATTATCGGGCTTGCGCAAGGAGTGCAGTGCATAAGGAGCGCGGATAATAGCATAATGGAGCCAACGGAAGACTTCCCCGCGAAAAGTAAGACAATGCAGCCCTCGATTGGCGATAGGGGTTGTTTTATGGTCGAGGGCTCACAATTGAGACAATGTAGAGTCGAATGATAAGCTTAAGGGTTCGATCAAGGAGGTGGTATCATCCCTTACGCTCTCGCTCTCGCTCTCGCTCTCACTCCTTGAGTCGACTTGGAGCTTCAAGTGTCATGGTCTAAGCGGAATCATCTGAACAGGAGAAAAACAAATTCTTGAGTAGATACGAGTAAGCGCTTAGTCATCCATCATCTAGGTTTGTTTATCATCATGTCGGTTATCATAAAAAGCAAAACGCATACTTTATCTTAACTAGATCTCGATTTCAAATTAAATATATATTAATTATATCATAAAACTCTTCAATTCCCTTGAGCTCGGTTAACGCTCCTGTCTACTCCGCCAGCTCCTCAGGCGAGCAAAATCTAGATCTTTCACGGGAGCCCTGCAAGTGCAGCTTAGGCAGGACCTGAGATCTGATCGAAGGGTTACATGCATATATAGCCTGTATGAGCGCAAGGTGCCATCGGAAGAGTATGCTATTGCCTTAGTCCAGTCGGTCTCTTCAGGTGCATTTGGATTCATGAAGAATTCCTTTTCTTTTCGCCTCGTCATGCATCCACGGTGGCCCTGTTTGTGTTGCCCATTCTACTGCCCAATGAACTGCCCGCTGAAAGAGAAGAATCGATCTTCGAAGTTTACGATCGTAACTATACAGAAATGGCAGTATCTCCGATAGTCAAGCTGAAGAGCTATCTCGCTGGAGAGTAAGCTTGCCATGGATAGAATCGGGCACGCCTTCAATTGCAAGTCTCGACAGCTTGGCATAACACAGGGAAGAATAGTTCATACAACGTACACCCATACTTAGCACATAATCATAAAAGATCCAATACAAAGACTAGAGGGGGATGTGGAAGTCACCTGCTCTACTCCTAGTTTCTGAAGTTTTGTTGTAAGCCGTCTGAAGTTCATCAGAAGAAAGATAAAGGATCAGCTGTTTTTTCGACTCACCAGCAACTTCTTAGTAGTGGTTAACATGAATTCCCCACTTGATTCTTCCATTCTCATTTTTTGATGCGCGCAAAGAAGCATGTGTAAAACATACATTCACTGGCTTGCTCTTGGCAGTAGAGGGCTCTGATATTTCTGTGCAGGCCTCTCAATGATAACAGTGTTATCACTATTCGCGTTATCCGCACTCTGCCTTCCTCTTCCTCTGTTGCCCATCCTTTAATATATCGAGCTTGGTCTAAGGAATTTCCCCTCCAATATAGAGACCATTATTGACCACACTTCTCAGTGTATGGTAGAGTAGACCCATGGTTTATCCATTAGTCAGTCGGCCAGACCACATTGGCGGACAAGCATCAGTTGTTTCTATCCTAGGGATCCAAGATCACACAATATCACACTATTGATTCCTTTCATAAACCATCCAGAATCACCTTCATTGAGGGAGGCATTGAAAATTCTATAGCCTTCATACATCGCTCACTTGAACAACGCGATCATTCCAGTATATCATACTACAGACGACAACATGCCGACGCTCAACCTTGCGATGGCAATCATCCAGCCCATTTTTCACCCGTGTCATCCATCCTACAGCCTTGGTATCATACCCAGAGCGATCGGTGGGACGAGCAGTCCGCCTGAATGTCAATCTTGGGGTATATCTTCCTCGGTTATAGCATAGTACTATATATAATCTTACATTGCAAATCAAGCTACCCCTTCTAAAGACTATCATCCAAATAGTCCATTCACATACAAATTCATCGCTTTCCAACCACCCAACTCACCCAACCCACTTACTTACTTACCCAACCCTCAAAAGTACCCAGCGGATGCATCACCAGTGTATATTCCCCCCACTGCCACCCCCAACTCCCCACCCTCATACATCAAAACCCATCTAGGGCAACAGATTCTCAACCCCCATAAACCCTTAACCTTAAACCCTAAACCCAAAACCCAAAACCCACCTGGTGATCCACCGCGCACGCAAATCTCTCCCCCCTTTCCTCCCAAAAAGAAAGAAAAAGAAAAAGAAAAAAAAAGTCTCTCGCTACCCCCTACCCTCCCTCCCTCCCTATACATAGAAGGGGGGAAAAAAAAACTTTCAGATTGGAAAAGAAAGAAAGAAAGAAAGAAAGAGAAAAGTACGAGTCATGTATCCAGGTCGAAAAAGCCCGATCAAGAATCGTTGAGAGCTGTGGGGTTAAGGGAATACGTACGTATGTATGTATGTATGAAGGAGGAAGTCGATATGAAAATGAAAATGTGTCGCGTCGAATCCATGTTACCTGAACACAGCCACAGCCAAGGGAGACGTGGATCTTTCCTCTTGTTTTTTTCCGATTTTGGTGTAGAGCCTTACGTGGTGTATATATTATTAAATCTCTCTCCCTTTTGGATTGAGGATAGGTCTCATGATCAACGACTCTAGTTTCTTTCAGGACTATTTCATGGGTAATTATGATGTGATGAATCTAAATCTAAATCTAAATCTGGATCCCATGGGAATAATCCTACAACAAGTCCTCAGCGGATGGAATCGTACGTAACACATCTATCTCGATAAACCCCGTTCGCTGACGACCCTGTGCCCCTTTACCTAAGTGTATCTGATCCCCATTCGCACAACATGTACTCCCACTCGCTCCCCCTTTTCTACATCCACAATTCACACCAATCACACAGTACATCAAACCCACCGCGATTCTCCTCCAAGACTAAACGCCGCCAAGCAATTGCAAAAAGCCCCATCCCTCCCTATTACTGCAACAACTTCCCCACATCCCTCAACTGGATACTCTCGACCCGTCCTCCCTTTTTGGCCTCCCCCCTCTGAACCTGCCACCCCGCACCCCAACCCGGCAACACCCCCTCATTCAACCCATACCCCACACCACCCAAACTAGCACTCCTCTCCCTCCCCTGAACCCCATGCGCATAATTCTCCACCCTCGTTTCCCTCGTATCACCACTCCCACTCCTCCCCGTATGGCCCCGACTCGACACCCGCGGACTGCCCACCCGATCGTGAGCCGGCCGCGGTAGCAATTTCGGGCTGGTCATGATGCCCACCCTCTCCCTCCTGCCTCTATTCCCCGGCGAGTTAGGCATCGCAATGGGGCTCTTAATCTTTTTCAGCTGGCGAGAGAAGCCGGCGGGCTTGCCCCCAACAAACGGATTGCGGCGCGCCCAAAAGGACGTGCCGGCTAGCGCGACGGGATAGGGGGCGCTCTTGGCTTCCCCGGATAGCTCTTCCAGCGTTAAGCCTTTGGTTTCTTGGATGAGGAAAGAGACGAGGGCGCCGCAGAACATGAAGAGTGCAAACATTTGCATCAGGTGCTTGAGCCACGGGAAGCAGACTGAGCCCTCGCAGTCAGGGGAGGCACCTTTCGCAAGCAGTGATTGAGAGATAACCTGTGCAACGATTGCGCCTATCTTCCCGCTGGCGGCACTGATACCATGCGCTGTGGATCGATATCGAGTGGGAAAACATTCGCCGGGGATGATGAAAGTGGTTGTGTTGGGGCCGAAGTTGAAGAAGATCTGAGCGAGAACGTAGAAGGCGAGAAGAGCACTCTTTCCCAGAGAGTCATAGAGAAAACCAATAATGCAAAATATGAGAGTGAGAATGGCAAAGCCGAATATTTGGATCGGCTTGCGACCAATGGTATCGATGGTAAAGATGCTGAGCGCATATCCAGGTATACTACCGGCACATACGAGCACCAAATTTCCGGTTGCGGTGTGCAGCAAAATATGATACAATGTTGGGCCGGAGCCGTAACCAAGCGCACTCAGAACCGTACTGGTGTTTAAACCAAGACCATAGTATGCAAAATCGAGAAAGAACCAAGAAAGCGTTGTGCCTAGCAGAACTTTTGCGTGCTTCCACTGACGGAAATAATGAGTGATATCAGACCAAGAGGCACTCGGCTGTGACAGATGATGGCCAAAATCTGCTTTTGTCTTTTGTTGTACAACAGGGTCCACTTCTCCTTTGGCGTCATTGTTTATATATGCTTTGACATCTGCATCTGCCTTTTCAATATCATGAGCGATGTCAAAAGTATACCGTGGAGTCTCAGGGATCGTGATTCTGTAATAAAAGGCGAAACAAGCAGGGATAGCTCCGAAGCCCACAATTATACGCCATGCTCTATCCGCAGCTAGTTGACAAGCCGGGCCGCAACTATCAAAGTGGCGTGTAGTATTTATAAAGGAGCTTTTGAAAGCGACAGTGGTTATGAGGGCAACGAGAGCAGCGGCAAATTGGCCAGCTCCTTGCATTGAAAACGCAGCTGCCATCATACCTCCTCTCCAACGAGTGGGAGCAAACCTACGAGACCATCAGCATGCTGCAAGGTCAGGATACCCCAGTACGCCCAAAGCAAAGAATTCGAGATGAGAAAAGAAGTTCTTACTCTGAATTGATGACAGCTGACAATGGATAATCACCGCCAATGCCTATACCCATCACTGCTCTCCAAAAGATGAAGACGCCAGTCATGCTCACAGCCGGACTAGACGCAGTCAACGTTTGAGCGAGCGTGGCGAGTATAATGATGGCGAGTTCGACACCATACATCTTCCTTCGTCCAATGAGATCTGCCAACCATCCAAAAACAACTTGGCCAATAACTGCACCGCCAGTAGTAGCAGCTTTGATCGCCGTGTTAATGCTTGTAGGCAGGGCTCCATAGTTGCCACCAGTACTGGGAGGACCTTGCCAAAAAGCCACACCAAGCATTGATGTGATGAGATTGGCTTTGAAACTATTAGCTTCGATATAACTTCACCCAACTAATGGGCCATCACTTACTAGCAAATATGTCATAGGAATCAGTGAAGAATCCAATCCCCGCCACCACCACCGTACGAACATGATACCAACCAAAAGGTATCTTATATGAGATTAGTTCTGCATTCGCAAGAACACTACCACAAAGGATGGAAAATCCAGCACGACGGAAAAAATAAAAGGAAATTCTCGGTTGAAGGCAGGCAGGCAGGCACTAAAACCTCTCATGCTATGCCCCGAGGCTCAAAATTAAACTTTAACGTCACACACACCTTATCGATTTCAGACAACGCCAACTTCCTTCTCAAGTTCGGATTGGTGATGTGGGAGTAATCATTATTGAAATTATAAAAAGCAGCATTGCCACCGTGTGTTTTTGCACTGGGTTTGGGAAGGGGCGACCTTCGAGTGGGCTCTGGAACAGGATCCACGGCCATGGTGAGGAACTCCGAGACGGCGGAGAATCGTTGTACGTTTGGGGGAAATCCGAATTCGAAGTTGGAGTTGAAGTCGAACTTGAGCGTCGAATAACTTTGGGACGGGCCAAGACGCGTTGAGTGCTAGATGCAGTGAATCTTGAGGAGTCTATCAGGACTTGTGAATATGTTGATTGATCTTGTTGGCCCACACACTGCTGACGGATGATATACTAGGATTCGACGGCAAGAAGAGACTACAATCGAGCTGTTGAGGCATTGTAAAAGAATCACGAGTGATCCCGCCAAGGAAGACGTCGTAACGCGAACGGGTTGATTGAAATATCTGGCATTAGAAACATCGCGATACGTTGATATAGTACGTTCTTGAGAGAACCGTCAAGACTGAGGTTAGTATCAAGGTAAGGTTATGTGAGATGCATAGAGCATAAGACTCGTAGCTACTAGGGTTAGGCTCATCTTTACGTACATAATCCAACAACCGAGATATATTTAACGATGCTTGATGATATATGTGGTTGAAATTAACCTATCAAAAAGTTCTATATTATGCTTATATATAAGTTATCTATACTGGAGTATATATGATTTAAAACGTACTTTAAGTTTACCAAACTCAAAGATCAAAATAATATAAGACAGATTATTAACGATTATAGTTTTAAAATATAATTTGTATTATAATAAATAATCCATTGAAAGTTAACATTGCAACTTTAAATCAAAATGCTTACTCAATAAAATGCTTAACCCTTATATGACATAATATCCGCGTCGAGATCACCACTCAAAATAAAGCCCTACACCACAGCCCTATTCCTCTCCTCTCTCTACATGAGATTCATATTTTGGGGAGAGGGGAGGGGTCAACTCGTGGGCATTTATTCAATCATTTATATTAGAAAGCAGACAGACGAATTGAGCCCGAATCCGAACCCGAACCTAACAACTTTGTACAGCAAGGTTCAAGTCACATCAATGCACTACGCAGCAAGGACACGAGTCTAATCTCACTATAGACTCGAACGGATAGATATCAGGAACGGCTAGCTACTGTACGATAGAAAGACAAAATCCAACGCGGTTCGCAAAGATTACTTCTTTCAAACACATACTCGTACATACATACGTATAATAGACAGTAAGTACAAGGAGTTAAAAAGTTTGAGAGCACGAGTGACAAACTGGATTTTCCATACTTCGTAGTAATCAGCAGTCATTCAATTCCGTAGTGTTCTTATATCGAAGCTTTAGCTGATCCCTCCCCGGGGCCATCAGATATAAATATATTTCGAGTAATCTTGATTTGAGGATATATGTAGTATAAATATGTTTTTTCTCTCAAAAATTACATCAGAACCCTACCACGAATAACAGTATGTATACCTTACAAAAACACGGGGTGAACTCGAAATAGATATAGTATACTAATACTAGTAGATTAAGAAATCCTCGTATTAAACAACATTTAAGAAAAACTTGAATATTATTGACTTCAAGTATTCACAGTGATATGTATATATATAGACTTATAATGAAGTAATCCTTAGATATATAATACTATAAAACAGATAATATTAAAGTAAGTTGTAGACGGAGCTACGAGGAGATCTGTCTAATTGGGAATAGCTCAAAGCCCTAAGAGGGCTTTATAAGACCCTCCTAATTCATGCTTTCACTCTCAGGCGACTCTGTGACAGAACCGGTAGATAGACAGGCCATTCCGTCCAACATATACATAACAAGAACAATAAGTCGCAAAAGGGAAATGCAGTAAACCTAATCGCCGCAAAAAATAATAGTACAATGATATCAGATAAGCTAAAACATACTAAGGGTTGTGGAGATCGGAGAGCTCTGATAGATGGAGATGGATCATAAGTCTAGAACGGAAAGCTAAATAACGAGAGTAAGGGATGAAGAGACACGTGATACTTCCGTGACAAAACCTTACTGCATACCGAGGTTTTCTAAAACCCTTCATCGTCCTCGTCGTCGTCATAATGATGATGAAAATAGTAAGCATAAGCGTAGTGAAGAAGATCTACAGTGCAGTAACAGCAACAGAGTAAAAAGAGGGTGCAGAACAGAAACAGGAACAGGAACAGGAGCAGAAGCAGAAGCAGAAGCAGAAATAGAAAGCGAAGCCGATAAGATAAACACACAAACCTGTTGAACCAACATCATACATAACAAGTTGAACCAACCCAACCAACCTTCTTCCCAACCAAGAATTAGCTTCGCGCTCACCGCACGTGGATCAAGCATGCGCGCTGAGTGGGTGAGTGAGAAGGGGGTTTTGACACTTTATGCTCCGTTACTGTTGTATTGTGCGCGGGACTTTGATCAACCAAAAATTTGTTGATCGTTGCCTAGGAAAGCTATGACTAATCCAAATCACGTGGTTTTTCCTGCCTTACTTATAATAAGGTAGACGGGGTTACTTGCAACCCTTGACTACCCTTGTTTCTATAGCGTAGTACTCCCTTCAACCCTCCAACAAAACTACTTACTGTAAGAAGTACAAGAACAGACTCATGCAGCAGAGCAGAGCAGAGCAGTTCAGCAGCACTCTAATC
Organism: Monilinia vaccinii-corymbosi; assembly: GCA_017357885.1. Taxonomy (NCBI): domain Eukaryota; kingdom Fungi; phylum Ascomycota; class Leotiomycetes; order Helotiales; family Sclerotiniaceae; genus Monilinia; species Monilinia vaccinii-corymbosi. Next base: position 777,332 of record CP063407.1, on the reverse strand, counting down.
ATACCAGCTACAGCTACAGCTACAGCTACAGCTACAGCTACAGCTACTTGAGTACATACATACATACTTATTCGTTACGAACTAGTAGGTAGATCGATTAGATACTATACTGTACTTACCTCCCTTACCTCCCTTATGTACATATATACTCACTCACCTACTCACCCACTCACTTCACAGTCACAAAATCCCTTCTCCTCATTCTCATTCTTACTCTCATCCCCATCCCCGGCAAGAATAAATAACAAACATAAACTTACCCCCATGCATACATACAGAATCTTATAATCTCAACCCTCCTACCCACTCCCCTCCACCCCCCCCGCCTCCTCCCTTCAAACTTTCCCAACCTTAACTTTACCCTTCCCTTCCTTACTTAACCTTCTTTATACAATCCTTCCCAGCCCATCCCCCCTCTCAAACCTACCTACCTACCCACACACACACACCTCCATATCCTCACCAAAACTTAATCCCGCTCGCTCGCCCGCCTTGCTATAACCCAAAGAACCAATAATCACCAATATCACGTTACATTACATCACATCACGCCTTTCCCTCTCCCTGCCCCATTCTCTTTCCATCCCCCCACCCTCTTAGTCTCCCTCTCCCTCTCCCTCTCCCAACATTCACATTCACACTCACAGACGCCTCCATCACATCCACCACATCGATCATCGTCACTCCTCCCTTTACCACTCATATACAAAAGTACATATAAGAAAAAGCAAATAGATACTGTATTGTAGCAATCTAATTCTATTCATCGGCTCGTCTATCAAGCATCTAATCCCATTATTCCCCTCATAATCCATGCGGGCCATCCATCCATCCATCCATTCTTTCATTTCTAGTTTTCGTCGTCGTTAACCACTCCCCCCCTTCATTCCATACCAACTCTATTTTGCACTTCCCCAAAATAAATACCTGAGCGTCAATTATTCATCAACCCATTCCTCCCTCGCATAACACGTTATATTGATATCGTCCTGCCCCGTTCGATTTTTATACACCCAAAACGAAATCTATCGTCTCATCCGTTCCAGATATAAACCCCCCTTTCCCATCAACTCTCAAATTCGATCCAGTTCCTTTCCAGTTACCCACCCATCTAGTAAAGGCCAGGTACAATGATCCATTTAACCTTCTTGCAATAATCATCCCAGCCTTTTCCATATTTCAACGAGCATCTCTCTTCATCTCTCCAGCAGCGATGAATCAACAGGATGGTCATGAAAATTGCATAGGTCCAGGGCAACAAGTTGTCTGTACCACAAGCGGCACACATTGAGTATGAAAGGACAAGATCGCCGAGATAGTTGACATGTCTAGCAAGTCCCCACCAACCGGAGCAGAGCAGAATGCTATCATGGGTTTTGCCATCCTTTGTGCGATAGCTGACGTTCATGACCTCAGCGGGTCTTCCCCAAAGTTGACATTTTCCTTTGGTGCGACGGACGATATCCTTCTGGTGGTTGACGCTACGGAAGAGGACGTAGCCACTGACGCCGAGGGTAAATATCGTCATGGCGGTGAGTGGTGACAGGTCGACAGGATTTCGGGCGAGATACTGAGTTTGGAGGGTATACATAGTTGGTAACCAAACGATGGATCCCCATGCGAGATAGAAACCGAAGTGGTCATGACAGATGTCGATGGTTCGAAGATACCAATCTTCGTTGAAAAAGAAATCCACAACGTAAAGCATATGAAGGAAAGTGCTCAAAAGAATGGAATTGGTGATATAACCATAGGTTTGATATTGATACGCAACGAAGGACACGTCACTGTATCAAGGTTAGAGGATGAACATTGACAAAGAATTTGGAGAGTGCGTATCCAGCACGTGACCAAGAGGAATCAATCTTGACTTACATGAGAGTCCAGGCAATTATACCAGGTCGACCATTGTGGAAAAGCTTGAAGTCAAAGTAACTTCCGAATCGGGGATTCAGTTCGATTCCCATATACATATCGTACAAAATCGATCCTGTCACGTGTCAATATCAAATTCCCAGGATCTCTTCTTCAGCCAAACTCACCACTGAATTTTCGATCACCTTCATGGGTTGGATTGAGGTGAGCTTTCAAATAGGCAAATCCAGACAAGAAAAATCCATAGATGTTCACCGAGACCAGTAACGGCTCCCAATGCCTAGCCAGAATGGCTGGATCTAACAATCCGTAGTATGATGTGATGAGAAACAAAGCATGAGTAACGATCCAAGCCATAAGACCATTGGTACGGTACTCGAGAAGAAATCCCGCCGGAGTGAGTTGACCCTTGTTTAACTTTGAGGGTAAAAATTGGTACAGAGCGGCTTGGAAGACCAACCACATGGCATAGCCGATATTTGTTGACATATTGCCGCGTGGTGAATATTGCCATAAGAAATTGACGGGACCCATGGTAAACATTGCCATGGCTGTTGAGTATAAAGACCCTTCAAATTGCTCGAGGGCAATCCACCAAAAGATCACCAGCAGAGGACAGAAGGCCATGATACTAGCACATCCCAAAGAATGTAACCAGGAACCATGGTGATGGCGTCTACCCCACGAAATGCTTGAATCTCGAGTTGTCGAGAGTGAAGCCAATCGTGCTCGGTTGGATTTGTCGGAAGCATCATGCAGGTTCTTTTCAATTACATCGTGGAGTCCCGGGGGAGGGAGAATGACCGATTCCATCTTGGTTGATTCCCACAAGACGGAGATTCAGAACGAGGATGGAATTGTTGTATTGTTGAGACGATGCACTCGGAGTTGCACCGATGATGTCAGGATAAAAGAAATGATTCGATCTCGAGGTAACTACTAATTTGGGTAGTCTTGGCCGTTGCTAAGGTCACCAGTGGAAAAGGGCGAACCACGGAAGACGGGGCAAAAACGAAAGAGACAAGAGGAGAAGGAGACGGAGCAGGATCAAGAGGAGCCTCCTTATAGAGTGAGGGAAAGGAAAGGTGACGATCAGGTGAGAGTAGAAGACAATGTCCCCAAAGGAAGAATTGCACACGAGGATAAAGTGATTGTGTGTCGGGGAGAAGGATGGTTTTGTAGGAGACTCGTGTGAAGGTTTGAACCTAGTTGATGTGGACATGAAAGCTTCAGATGGATCCTTCTCAAAGCAAAAGTATCCTTGATCGAGAGGAAACAGAGTTTGGGACTAAGTGATTATTCCTCTTGCCTTCACAATTACACATAGCAACCTAATGGACATGCTCTCACTTATTATGATCAAGCACGTCGACACTTTTGGAGCGAAACAGTAGGTCACAGCGATTCTAGATTATACACACACAAAGGATCATCACACATATAATTTCTCAGTATCACAAGAAGAAGATCGCAAAACACGGATGAGAAGCGTGTAATCACGACCTGGAGGCTGCTGCAACCCCTGGAATCTGGAGTTTGAGGGCTGAGTTGGCCTGCAGTGGATTCCCTCCTAGGCTCCGACCGAAGGAAAAGAAAGATAACGAGGGAAGTCAGGCGAAATTAAACATCACCGCATCGTCTGGGGGACAACGCCAGCTTTCTCTCCGTGAAGAAGAAGAAGCAGAATGAACGAAGTGCGAGCCGATCGAGGCAGCCAGGGACAAACTCTAAATGCGAACATCAATATCGCGCACTCCACCGTCCAAGGCTGCGGACCAGACACATACATGTCTATGGACGCATACATGCATCTTCCCAGACAGAGAGGAGGTCTACCTTATCATCACGACGGCCGTCGTTTGAGTGGCTGCGTGAGACAAATACGAGCATGAACTTACTCTACCCCATCTTCATCTGGTGGTGTCAATGCGGCGTGGGTTGGGTCGGCGCGCTTTGGTTTGGGGTTGGCGCTTCTTGGGGTGGACATCTTCCTTCCTGCATCGCTGCATTAAACAACTGCCATGCGCATCACATGACGCAAACCCTTCTATTATACAGAGTCCTTTGTCCTCTACACCTACACCGAGTAGGAATAAAGCTCAAAGAAGACAGTTTTAAAAAGGGTCAACAGAAGATACAGTATCAACAACACTCTCCCTTTGCCCTTCTCGGAGATACAAGGTCACGATTTAACATCCGACATATTCTCTTTCCTTATCGTAACATACACTCTAATCTAATCCTCGTATACAAGAGATTAGATCAAATTACAAGACTACCATATACGTTTTAAGTGGCTTTCTACAGAGTTCGTAAAACACAAGTACAGTCTTCACAAGAGTTTAGCCGTTGGTTTATATCATTCCATAGTCATTCTATGATAAATATACAAATATACATCTCGCTCGTAAAGCACAATCACATATGCTTTCTTAGTATGACAGATACATCCAATAATAGTCCGAGAGTAGGATGATGCCAAGCCTACTTATGGGCCACCCAGCTCATATAATGCATGCATCCCTAGACAACACTGACCGTTCAAGTGCAGGGTTCCAGGCGTTGAGGAACCTTAACTGTATGTGTACGTTTGCATCTTCAGGGATACTCCACCTACCATGCCGTAAGGTCATCGGCCTCTGCCTCGCCAAAGGTACTGCTCTTGGTGACAGCACCGACTCCATCTTCACTTGCTATCCCTGCAATCCCAGGCGCCTCCATAATATCAGGCAAAACTTCATGCAAGAACTCGAGAATGTGATGATTGACCTGTTCGAATTGCAACAAGAATGCGTCGTGCCCTTCAGGAGAATCAATCTTCTTCAGGCGTGCATTTGGCACCGAGGCTGCAATTTGCTTCTGTTCGTCAAAGGTGAAAAGTCCATCACTCTCAATCCCAAGGACCAAGGTTGGTTGTTGGATTTGTGAAAGAGCTTCAGCGGTCGGATCCGCTGAATCGGCAGGGACTCGATTTCTAGACACGTCATGGGTATCAAGTTTACGAGTTATGGCAATGTAACAATTTCCATCGAAACGTTTGACGAACTTTTCACCTTGGTAACGAAGGTATGATTGTGCGGAGAAGAAGTGAGATGTCGACTTGCGCATGACTTGGGAACGCTCCGGTGGTGGGGACGAGGAGGGCGTTGCGCCATGGAATTGGGGATCGGTGAAGTTCGCCGGATTACCACCGTTTGCGATGACGTTTTCACTGGCTAGTGTCGAAAGTGCCGTGGAGCTTCCAGGCCTCGAAGATATTGGTGATCTTGTCTGTCTGTGTCCATCATTATGAATTGCTCGGTGTATATCCGATGGTGTGGTTGGTTGTTGGTCTTCGCTGGTGGTTTGTTTCTTCGAAGGATCAGGTAAGTTTCGTCCAAATCTCGCCTCGAATGAATCACGACTTCTATATGTGAGTAGCGCTGACATGCGCGCTGCCCCAAGACCTGCATTTGGAGGATCGGAAAATGTGTAATAACCATCATCGTACTTTGGATCCGCATAAATGCTTTGCCTTTGTGCTTCTCCCCAACTGATACCCCAAGCACTGTGCCTACTGGATGTTGCAATCGGAACAATGGCTCGGACATAATCCTTGCCAAAGTATGCCCATTCCAAAACCAACATGCCTCCCATAGATCCTCCAATAACGGCTGCCACTTGTCGGACTCCCAAGTCATCTAGAAGAAGCTTATGAATACTGGAACAAGTTAGTCTTGTGCCGCGCTAGGAGATACCTTGACCACATACTTGACATCGTCTCGAATAGTCGTCAGAGGGAACTCGGGACCATATCTTTCTTTTTTTGCGTCTCCATCCTTGCAAGTGACTGGACTTGCACTTCCGTAAGGGCTCCCCAAACTATTCATGCATATCACAAAGAATCTGGAAATATCAAAAGCTCTGCCAGGTCCGCCTAGAAGAGGACCCCACCAGTCGCTGACATCTGCACTGCCAGTCAAGGCATGGCATATAACCATGGCATTGTCGCGGTTGGGTGACAGCTTTCCTCTCGTGCTGTATGCCACTGGAATATTCTGTAGAGTTTCGCCCGACTCCAATGTGAAAGATGGGATAATCGCGATGGTTTGGTCGGGTATCAGAGATGCAAATGGGTTCTCAGGTTGTTGCTGCGTTCTTTCTTGGAGTATTCAGTCACTGCTTCTCCTGAGAATTGAGGGGTATCTTGTGCAAATCATTGGAGACGTTATCACTGACCGTATCTTGGTGTGTGCGATTCTGTGCCCGCAGAAGCACTGGAGTTTAATGAAGATGCCATTTTATGAAAGAAACTGGTTGTTGGATTATGTGGAAGTAGAAATCCAACGAATTTATATCATTCTACTCGTAGGTACAGGTCTTGGTAGCTTGAGTCATGAAAGCAAAGCGTCATCAGGCACCTGTTATGATAATTCTCCTATCAGTAATAATGTCGGAGATGCTTGTATATGTGAATTAGTAAGCAGGGATTGTGTATATATTATTAGGATTAAGGTGTCGATCTCAGTTAAGTAAGCCGTATAGCTTGATAGTAGCCTTGTTTGTTTTGGCTTTTAAGGCATATTTCTGACGATCTATATAAGATAGAGATACTTTGTATTCTGATTGGAGCGTTAAGCATGAGCAAATAAGTATCTGGAGCAGAATTTGTTGAGTAGAATGATAGAATTGGAATGCAAAATACATATCAAGGATATAAGCTGGAATAGGTTAAAATCGTATAATTAGTTTACAGATACTCACTATCATTGGCCAAACTAGTTATATGTATGGATTAGGAAGCAAGGATTGTATATATGTATGAGAAAACCCGTTTTCATGAGGCTGAGATTGAGGCTGAGATTGAGGCTGAGAAGGGTTTGGTGGTTAAGTAACACCCCACGCTAGATATCAATAAGGTCTAGCGTCTTTATATCTCACGCGAACGCGGGAAACCTTCATTGTTAGCTAGGTGGGTATATCATCAAGTTGAGAATATTTACTCCCCAGCCGAAATAAAGGCGAAATAAAAAAAGTTTGCCTCTTGACTTTTATTATCGCAGACAACTTTCGATCCAATCCTGAACCTTCTTTGTCATTAATTCAATAGCATCAACTGGGTCAAAGTTTCAACCAACTCAGCTCTGGACGACTCATTCCAAAGTTGAACATCGCAAATCACGGACGCCTTTTTGCTGTTATCAGACCTCCGACACACATGTTCGCAGATCGTTGAGCTTTATTGATAGATTTGGAGATGGCTCCAGCTGGGAAGAGAAAGAGGAATGACAGAAATTCCGTAGACCAGGGTGAGCCTCGACCTTCACCTCATCGACCAGGAAATACTTCCATGGGTCAGCATGAAAGAGAATCTGGTATGCGCGAAGGCGGTAACAGAAGAAGTAGTAGGGGAGGCCAAGGCAATCAGGGTGGGGGTAGAGGACGTAGAAATGATGGTCGCAATTCGAACAATTCGAACAATTCGAGCAATTCGAACAATTCGAGCAATCCTAGTAACCTCTCGATAGCTACCAGAGCCACTCCAACACCAGGACCTATGTCTCCACCTCCCAGACCGTCGAGCGCTACCCAAACTCCAGCCCAAACTCCAACTCTGAACGATATGATCAGCCCCAGTTGGAACCCAGAACCAGCTCCATTCGATTACGTTTTCCTTACCGACGATCAAATGTCCTCGTGGAATACAACTGGCCGCCAGCAGGTGGTGGAAAAGGGCATCCAAGCTCGTCAGGATGAAGATACGATGGACTTGGCTGCAGTGTTCCAAGAATTTATTCGCGCTACCTTTGATGGCCGCATCGATGGCGCAGATGCGGGGAATTGCATCAAGGAAATATTAGGGCCAGCTACTTCACCGGCAGACAATATCCCAGGCACCCTGGAGCCGCAAACTCTATTCCTTGATTCTCTATCGATGATGTGCGAATTGGAAGATCTAAAATCACCGAATGCGGCACTTCGAACATTTGTTTTCTCTACCGGAATACCAGCAACTGTTTTGCGGCAGAAATTGGACGCTACTCTTCTCTTAAATCTTGGGCTCACAAGAGATACCTTTATACGCATGGGAATTCGACAGGCTACCCACCTTCTTTATCGACAAGCAAATTATAATCTGCTGAGGGAGGAAACCGAAGGATATTCAAAACTGGTTACAGAGCTATTCACGACGAGTGGAAGCGAGCCACCTTCCAGCGAGGTTGTCGAGGATGCTTTTGAGAAGGTGAAGGGTCTGATAGGGACATTTGACTTGGATGTTGGGAGAGTTCTGGATATTACATTGGATGTGTTTGCGGCAGTTCTGATTAAACACTTCCGTTTCTTTATCAAACTTCTTCGAGCCAGTTCTTGGTGGCCGAGAAGCGGTGATTTTGACCAAACAACTCGATGCGGCGGTCTTCCACCTTGGGCTTTACCGAGCGCCCCCGGTTGGACTTCAACTGACGAGGAGGAAGAAATAGCCAAGGGCCAACGTTTGGAGCGCGACAAACTATTCTGGGATCGGGCTCGTGAAGTTGGGATTGAAGCTTTCTTTGAGCTTGGAGGTAGGCAGGCTGTGGATGCCGAAACGAAAGAACGATTTCTCAAAGAAGATGATACAAAGCTTGATGCAGATCATCTGTGGATGAAAGCTACAGGAACTTACCCACCTTCCGGAAACCGAACCGCAGCTCAGTTGCTTGGCTTCAAACTACGATTTTACGCCTCGCCGGCTCGAGATAATGAGGACATACTACCTGCGAATTTGATATACCTGACGGCACTTTTGATCAAGATCGGATTCATCTCGTTGAAAGATCTATACCCTCACTTATGGCCTCTAGACGAGGATATGGAAGCTGTTCGCGATGCCAAGATGAAGGAAATCGAGGAGAAGGAAAAGGCTAGTCGTGGAGGCACAATGAATGCGCTGATGATGGCCGGGGCTCTGGTAGATGACACTTTACCAAATGGGGGACGAACACGTGAAACGGCCGCTACCAAGACCGATACATCTGGAAAACCAACAGCCGAAGTTGACGACAAAGACAAGTTGGATGAACCATCAGACCAAAAGGTACAACTTCTCACCTGCCTCCTAACAATCGGAGCAATTCCTGAAGCTCTTTTCATACTCGGCCGCTTCCCTTGGCTACCAGAGGCATTCCCTGAGCTTCTTGATTTAATACATCGTATCCTGAATCATTCCATCCAGCACGTGTTTGATATGTGTCGACCATCTGCTTCAACGGTGCCCGACTGCCCGAGCAAGAAAGTCGTCGATCCTGATCAAAGTGGCATGCCAAAAGGTTCAATACGCTTACTCGCTTTGCCTCCTAGAAAACAACTACGATGGCCCTTTCCAGACAAATATGACACGAACGACAATAACGCATATAGATTCTACTGGGACGAGTGGGCGGACAATGTACCTCTCTGCCAGACTGTGGATGATGTATTCACCCTTTGCGGATCGCTCCTCAATATCTCTGGTGTCAGTATTGGTAAGGATGCCGCTCTGTTATCAAAACTAGCTAGGATCGGTACCCAAAGTCTTGCCGAAGATCACTCAACACATAATTTCGAACGATGGCAAGATCTTCTTAAGCGTCTCCTTGTTCCAGCACTCAGTATGACTAAAGAAAATACAAGTGTCGCGAATGAGGTGTACGGCATGCTTCGATTTTATCCTCTGTCTATCCGATATTCTATCTATGCAGAATGGTTTGAAGGCCAGATCTCTCGTTTACCAGCAATGAGAGCTGCATTTGCCAAGACCAAGGCTGACACCATTAGTACTATGAAGAGGATTAGTATGACTAATCTCACTGTCATGGCGCGGAATCTAGCGAAGATTGCATATGCTTCACCAGGAGTAGTTTTCAGTGTTGCCCTGGGACAGATTGAAGCGTATACTAACCTAACTGAAGTCGTCGTCGAGTGCGGCAAGTATTTCACCGACTTAGGATATGATGTTTTGGTATGGTCACTCTTGAGTTCATTAGGAGGAAAGGATAGGAATCGAAATGATGCCGAATTTGCGCTTCTTCCAAGTAGATGGCTTCTAGCATTGTCCAGATTCTCTGGCAAAGTGTTTAAGCGATATTCTATTATGAACTTGACCCCTGTCATTCAGTACGTTAATGATCAACTTCGCCGGGGCAACTCCACCGACTTGGTCATTCTCAAGGAGCTCATTGCTCAAATGTCTGGAATTGTGCCAGACACCGACTTCACCGACTCTCAACTTGCTGCTATGACCGGAGGTGAACTTTTGAGGCGCCAGACATTAATCAACCTCCAAGACAAGCGATATGAATCGCTAAAGACAGCGAAGAGACTGATGAGGGGGCTGACTGATACTAAGCTAGGTGGGCAACTTTTGCTATCCATTGCACAGCATAGACAGTCCGCCATTTATAATGTCTCGGATGATGAGGCGCCTATCAAACTATTAGCTACGATGGTTGATGATACCCAGATGATTCTCTACCAATTTCTCGATCTTCTCCGCAGCAATCTCTCAATTGAAGAGTTCGATGATCTCGTTCCAGGAATTCCTGAACTCATGAAAGATTTTGGCTTGGATCCAACACTCGCCTTCATGATCGGGCGTCCAAGTATTGCACATCGTATCTCTAAATTACTATCATCCAATTCTAATGGCAGTGTGAAGTCTTCAGCGTCATTGGCAGAGGCTTCAGTCCCAGAGGTGGATGCAGACGGTGACGTTGGTATGAATGGCGATGGTCAAAATCCCTCAATCAAGGAAGGAGGCTCTCCTTCTGAAGTAGCAACACTAGAAGCAGATCCGCTGCACGAGCTATTGCTACCGTACATCAATACCGTTGAAGAGGTTCTACCCGAAGGTTCTTGGGCTTTCCTCACTTCTGAATTTTACGTTGTTTTCTGGAGTTCTACTTTAAGCGACCTGGCTATCCCTAGCCATAGCTACGAAGCCGAGATCTCTCGTCTTCTCAAAGAGCAAGGAGATGTAATGAAGGACCGTACAGACATGACCAGGGCCGGCATGGCAAAAAAGGAAGAGACTAAGAAATTGTTGGCCACAACTAGGGAAAACTTACTGACGGAATTCGGCAAACAAGTCGGGGCTTTTTCGGGAAAGAAAACCCGTCTTCTAAGACGCAAAAACTTATGGTTCAGTAATGTGAAGGGCGATCTCGTTAGTGACTCGTTCCTTGAGCGATGCTTACTTCCACGATTACTGCTTTCCCCTAGCGATGCAGATTTTTCCTTCCGGATGATCAAGTTCTTACACGACAATGGCACACCAAACTTCCGGACTCTCTCACTATATGGTAGACTTTTTAGATCAAACCGCTTACGTTCGATGATTTTCACCTGTACTGTGCGCGAGGCCGAAAATTTGGGCCGCTTCCTGAGATTAGTTTTGACGGATCTGGCCCGTTGGCACAGTGATCAGGCAGTATACGAAAAAGAGGCGTGGGGAACGAGCAAGAACCTCCCAGGTTTCGCTAAAGCTATTGATTCCGATGGCATTGTAAAAGGCCTTTTGGAGCATGACGGTAAAGTTGGCTTCAAAAATATTTTGTATTCATGGCATCAAAAGTTGAATGGGGCCTTACGTGATTGTCTCGAAGGAACAGAATGGATGCACGTTCGAAACGCTATGACCATCCTCAAATCGGTTGTCGATGTATTCCCAGCTGTTAACTTCATGGGCAGCAATTTCGTGAAACAGCTCGAGACAATTGCTGCTCGAGAAAAGGGGGTACGGGAGGATCTTTCTCTTGCTGGTAACGCTATCTTGGTACAGCTGAAGAAAAAGTCCAAGTCATGGGTAATGGTTCAAGCGTTCGGGTATAGCCTGGTAAGTAGGAACGAAACTTGTAATCGAATAAGACTAACACAGCCTTAGGAGAGTCCCGTGCAAGTAAATAGCAGCCCTACACCGGATGCCTCTCGGCAAGGCACCTCCACGAAAACAATGCTGAAGCCCACCGCCCCTGAATTTAAGCCTCAATCTCGAGCTAAGTTAGTGCTCTCCAACCAAATATACCTATATGTCTCAATCTAACCTTGTTAAGTTCCATGGGAGCCTCTACACCGAAATTACCAATAATGATTGAAGTCGAAGACGGCGAAGTTGATGATGCAAAATTAGCTTCCGCAGCTGGTAAAAGTAATAGGTTCAAGGAAGCACCCTCTGATAATACGACTGCCAAAGAAAGAGTTTCGTCAACTCCCAATGAAGGGAAGAAGTCGGAGGTCTTGCTAAGGCGTGAGAAAATCTTGCGCGAAAATGCAGCCAGGGCCTCAACGCCCAATCCAACGCCAGCAAACATACCAGCACGTCCTGATATACAGAGAAATATGCCAGCAAACCATAATCTTCCTAATCGACCCGATGCCCCCATACCTGGTCGCCAAATGATGGATCGTCACCCTGCTAGGAATGATGACAGACGAGATATGCGAGATCCCAGAATGACAGAGCTGGTTCGGGACAGAACTAGGGATCGTGGTCGTGAATTTCCCCCGGGTGACAGACGGGCTTTGGACGCCCCATCAAGAGACTTCAGAAACAATGATCGTATCACAAACAACGAACATGAGCGTTCTCGAGCAGATCCAAATCCAAGATGGAATGTTGAGTCAGGGAGAGATGGCACAAATCGGACTGCATCCAATGGATACCGTACTCCTGATAATGGTGGTCGCCTATCTCGTGAAGGGCCCATGCCCCCAGCCAAAGCATCAGCCATATCTGATCGTGGTCCAGCAATAAATACTGAACGATTGACAATGGTGAACCCAGAAAGACAGGAGCTGATTAACCCCGAACGAGCCGCTCTGATATCAAGTGGAAATGAGCCATCTCGTTCTGCTTCACCTCGTCGACTCAGAGATGATGCCAGAGATCGCCCATCAAGGCAGAATTCACCACCTCCCAGAAGGCAAGACCTCGAGAAGGATCATCAACATCTAAGGCGTGATGATAAACCAAATAGAAATGCCCCCGTTGATCCTTATAACATGTCAAGAGGTCGTGCTGATGAGGTTGCACCACCACCAGCAGGACCACGAGGGGAAAGGCCAGTAGATCGATTACCCGACCGAGCGGCTCCACCAGAAAGATCAAGAGAGTCTTCCTCCTTCCAGCAATCACAACCATCCCCACGCCCTTTGGATCTTGACCACGGCAGACTTAATAGACAACAAGACCCTAACTTTGGTCGTCTGAACCAACAACCTGACATTCCTTCTGGACCTCGCGACAGGAACCGCGGCAACAATCGAATGACAAATGCTCCACAAGGACGACGTGATGGAAGGTCGGCGAATGCTCCAGCAGATATACCTCGCCCACCAAGCCCAGACAAGCAACCCCCCACGGGTCCTTCTGGCGGTCGGCATTCGCGACGGCTAGGCTCAGGACAGATTGAACCGACGTCATCTACACACGCTGCCTTACCAACGCCGCCCGTTGTATCAACCCCAACATCAGGGGTCCACCCAGATCGGTTGAAACATTTGGGTCCGCAAGCTACTCAGCAACCTGTACAAGCATCATCTGTACAAGCACCACCTGTTGCTACTGCAGCTGCTAGCGGGATGCACCCGGATAGAGTGAGGAGTTTTGGTGGCCAAGCGGCGGCGAACATTCCACCGCAACACCAAGAAAACACACGTTTAAGACCAACTGCACCACCCCTCCAAACTCAAATTACGCCTCTTGGCCCCAAGTCTCAAAGTCAAAACAGTCCTGTTTCTAGAATGAACGGACCACCAACTGGACCTGCCTCCTCAAATGAGCGTGCACCTCGGGGTGGAAGACAGCCAAATTTGATCAACAACATCAATCGTATGCTTGAAGAAACCAAGCATCCACAAGGTCAAGAACGACGTGGAAGACGTCAGGGAGGCCAACCGCAAACTCCGATTTCTGGTCCTCCTACACCAATTCTACCACCTCCCCCACCGCCTGGTCCGCCCCCCGCACAAGCTAGAGATTCTGGAAGAGACTTGATAAACCCTTCTCGTGCTGATCTGCTTGGCAATCCTACGGCAACCAATGATGACCGTGGTCGCGGGGATCGAGGTGAACGTGGTTCAAGGAATGATCGATCGATGCGAAGTCGTCGAACTTCACCCAGTGATCGCAATAGGGATCAGAAACGCGGCGGCCCTCCAGAGGAGGAACGCTCATCCAGAGGCGAACATAGGAGCCGTGGAGGTGATAGAGAGCCAAGGGATTCTGATAGACACTCTAGAGGAGATCCTGGTGCAAATAGAGACTTGATAGCTGGGAATGGAAGAGAAGGTGGACGGGGCGAACGACAACATCGAGACAGGGATAGTAATCGTCGAGATAATCATGGAGGGGATCGCGATTCTCAACATGATCAACATGATGTTAGCAATGGTAGTGGTAATTGGCCAAATCCCCCTGAAGGTAGAGGAGGCGACAGAGGTGATAGACGCAACCAGCGATCGGACAGATCTGATAGAGGTGACCGCGATGGAAGAGGTATGCGGGAAGATGGAAGTGGTGGTAGGAAGAGAAGAAGTGATGCTGATGGTTTGAGAGAAGGTGGTCATGACAAAAGACCTAGGAGATAGAATAGTTTCTAAAATTTCAGATAATATTGCAGAGGGAGCGCTGTAAAGTGTAAAATTATTCAAAGGCTAATTAATCCACAAGGATGGAAATGCATAGTCTTGGGCGTTTTAAAGATCGCTTTCTTTTGCTTGGCTTCACTTCTCTCTTTCTCTCCTGTTGATATGTGGATGTCAATGATGTATGAGCCATCTCAATTTATGATTCTTCTTCTCATGTGTATAGTTGAGGAGAGTGTGGAGAGGTAGAAGCAATAATGAACTCTCACAACATAACTAATTGACTGAGTGGAATATGAGTGGCTATGATGTAACTTCTATTTTACTCTCCCTACGCAACATTTCATCATCTCCACCATGAATTTTAACCTGACAGCCCCCTTTGAGCTCCAACCCAGCATCCTTTAAGCCCCTCCAGATGTAATCCCATAAACTAGACCTCCAAGTGATCCAAGAAGCCATCTTTACCGGGCCATTCTGATCATAATACGCAGCCGAATTTCCCTGGCCCGAACCGATATAGTCACGTTACCTGTACTAACCTAACCCCCCACATTTTTAGTCTCCACGTGCCTCATCAACTTTGAAGTTTCACTTGCCTGTTGTGAGGTATGGCCTATCGTTCCAGAAGCCCTGTTAATATCGGCATACTTCTCTTGACGGTGCTTGTTTGCATTTACTTGCACCATACGCAGTCTCCAAAACTGCCGTCCTCAGTCCTGCAATTATCAGTCGACGGACACGAACCTTCTTCGGAAATTCTCCAGTCCCTCTCTTTGACGGAGGAGCAATGTGCGGCAACTTTTCCAGGCTTGACGAAGGAGATTGATGATGCTGTAGCTCGAGGACCATTTTCCCTGAAGAGACAGCCGGATCACTATACCGGGCTGGTGCAGGGAAGAATCAAGGATGGAAAGGTCTTATTTGGTCACGGGAGCATTCACCAAGCCAGCTTTATTGACTGCCAGATCTAGGTATACATAATTTCTGCGGACCCGGACCCGTCTCGGGATATGCTCCAGGTTTGCATCCATCCTGTCCTTTTATGTGGCCTTCGTCGTTCGTGGTCTGATGTTTCTGTCGTAGGAGCGGAATTCCGTTCTGCATCAACTGTATCGTGCGGCTATTACCTCTCCGTCTCCTCTCCCCGACACGATCTTTGCTCTCAATTACTCGATACTCCGATGAACAATTCTTGGGCGTTCTCAAGATCAAACAGCCCGCATATCGAGAACCGGAATTATTGGGTCATGCCGCACTTTAGTTTTTGGTCGTGGCCAATCTCGTTTATCGGGACAATCGATGCGGCCTTGTTCAAAATTGAGCGCATAGAGAAGAATACACAGTGGACTGAGAAAATTGACAAGGCGATATGGAGAGGGACAGGATCGTTCAATTCAGCCGGCAATAATGACTCACGCCCGAGCCTCATTCTGAAAAGTCAAGAGAAGGAATGAGCAGATGTAGAAGCTCTCAAGTGGAACACCAACGGTGAGAGTGCTGAAAATGCCATTGGCATAGAGGACTTTTGCAAGTATATCATCTATACAGAGGTATGTAGGCTGCTCTCCGGTGAAGACTCTATTGCCTGATTGTTCGTTTACGCATGTATCTATCTTATCTTTCATCGATAACTGGCTATACTATACGCTACATAGCTAAATCATGAACTCTTCCTACTCCTAGGGCATCACCTACTCCGGGCGTCTGCTCTTCCATCAGGCGTGTGCCTCCATCATCCTCACACCACACATTTCATGCGACCCATGTTCTCAACGTCATTTCTGCCGGCGCATGAGTTGTCCCCGGAGACAGATGACGACGGGTCCACCCGCTGGCCTCAAACCTACGGACCCAGCGAAGCGAACATCATATTCGTCAAGCCCGATTGGTCCGACCTCGAAGAAACAATCCTGTACCTACGCAAGCATCCTGAGATCGCGACCGCCATCGCCAAAAGACAAAGAGCACACTTCACCAAATATTTGTCTCCGGCTTCCGAAACGTGCTATTGGCGGGCTCTGGTCCGAGGGTGGAGTAAAGTTGCTGAACCGTATTATGAGGATCCGGGTTGGGCGCGATGGGATGCCGAGGGCGTCGAAAATGGTGAGGGGATGAGGTGGGAGACTTTAAGTTTACTGGGGAAGGTATCTGGGAACGGATAGGGTTACTGTCCTGAACATATGATGTTTCGTCTGGTGATATTTTGCGTTGGTTCCCATGTCGAAGTTCTAGAAGTCTTGAGTTAGACCCATCACATTACCGAGTAAATAAAGACCTGTGTGAATTGGATAAATGAGCGAGTATTATTTTATTTCACTTCGTCTTCTGATGATTTGAATTGTATCTACTTGGTGGAATCTAGGAAATACATAGCCAAGATCTCACTTGATCGTGTCGATTTTATGTTGGATGGTGCTTGATAAAGTTCCGTAGACTTGTAATCATTACTTATATTCAGTTGATACGGAAATCAGATGTAGCTGTGACCAAAGTAAAATTCGATCCGAATCTGTGATATACCACTAACGCCCGAACATCAACCCCTCCCCCCCGGCATCAATGAAAGGTTACATCTCAACAAGCCGCATACTAGTGTAAAAGTCTTTCAAGACATAACTTGAACGCACCAACGAGAGAAAACCCATCAAAGAGTAGGCACACATAATTCCTCATCATGCTGTCTTACCCGATCATAAAATCTCATCGGCATAGCCTCTCTATATGTTGGCGGCGGAGCATCATTCTCATCAGGGTACTCCGTGGAAGGCCTGGGAGCCACTTGATCATGTCGGCCGAGATTCGGGGTGTTATTTTGGTGCTGGTCTGTGTAGGCACGTCGTGTTTGATCTGGGTATGGGATAGGATAGATTGGTTGTTCATCTAGCTTGGACGATTTGAGGGAATTATCGGAATGGGGATTCACATGTCGGTTAGAGGGCGAGGAGAGTGGTCGTGGTGTGTGTGCCAATGGGGTTTGTGGTCTTGTTGATGGGAGGGACGTTTGGTCTTCAATGTTATTCGTAATCATCAAATATAAAATATCAGTCTTCATCCCTATCCCTTTAATACCTCTGATCAAACTTTGATTTTGCTTGTCTGGTCCATTGATCATTCCTCTTGCTGTTCCTACTAAACTTGTCCTTCCGCCAGTGCGGGTGCCTCTTCTCCCACTAGCCTCGCCAACTGCTCCAAGTGCGGTGCCCAATAGCCGACCTCCTCTTCGTGAAGAATCACTACTAGAGCTTTCTCTGCGACGACGAGGCTTTTTGTCTCGTTTGCGATCTTGTCTATCTTGTTTGCGGGAGCTTCTATCGTCTGGAACACCGGTGAGTAGGCTCTTCAGTCCACCGCTATTGCCGGGATGGTTTGGATCACCCCACCGGCTTTCGAAAGCTGGTATGGGACCAGCGAGAGGAGAATCAGGATTTTGGTGGGCCTATAGTTGTGAGCGAGCGATTCTATCTTATTACGGGATGGATTTCACCTACAAACCGAGCCTGAGCTCTCCGGTCTCCGTAATCTGCAATGAAGTGGCCCATTTTCTTCAAGCCAGTCTGTTGCGCACGTCTATCATCTTCAGGATAGATAAGAGGGGCAGAAGATGGAAGTTGGACTTGGCCCGGTGCGCCGGAAGGGTCTCGCGTTTGATCGGGCTTGAATACTAAAACCATAGCAAAGAGACCATGTGGAATGAAAAGATCTGAGTTGGCTCGGTCGAGAAAAGAGGCAGATCTATACAGAGTTTTAGCTGATTGCTGCTGGGGCAATGATGATTTTACTACTCACTGTCTTTGCGTTTGATAACATTTGGCAGCTCTTACTGCAATGGGGACAACCATGGACACAACCATTGGTGTAATACCAGGGGCAAAACCGACACCTTGTGCTGCAACATTGACGGCATCGAGATATGGAGATGCCTGTGATTAATTTAGTATTTGGAGATTGTATCCGAAAATTGATGCTTACTTTGTGTGCCTCATTGAAGTCGTCAACAAATTCTAAGAAAGTATGTTGATCTATACCATAGTCTGCCAAGTCTGGGGGGTATGCCCGGATAATACCACGACTCTGAGATTCTGGTCTTCTTTGTGGAAGTATTACGGGACAAGAGAGTCCTCGTACTGATTCAACTCTCTCATCTGGTAGCTCGTGGGCATAGAAAGAAATATCGCGTTCGTATGAGTCCCTTGTTGGCTGGGCCCGAGGGCTCTCCGCCAAGTATCTTCGATAGTTTTCTTCTCTCTGCATGTCGGTACTTATGCGATCCGAAAGATTATTTTGATAGTCTGCGTAGGCTTGAAGGTCTCGATATGCTTCTTGCTCGCTGCTAGGTTGATATACTTTCGGTGAAGTACGACGTGAGACTTTCATACATTAGCATCAGTTCAGAAATGATTAGATGCTAAGCAAACCTTGAGATATATCTGTAGAAGATAGTCCACGACTCCCGTCTCTGGGATAGGTCTTATTGCCCGAAGATTGAGAGGATGTCTTGGCTTCCATTGCAAGGCCTATACCTGAGCTGATGAGGCCAATTAGTTTCCCCATACTTTCGATGTTTCCCGGAAATTGAGGCACAGTATGAAGGAAATCTATCAACGTCAGATGAGTTGATATGTATCCGTGTTTGGAAGATATTCATGTGCATGTCGATTGGGACACAGTTAGAAGCTTTATACCAAAGTTCCCTATGTGCCTCATCGTTTCATTTCGTTTGAGAACGTCTCGACCAAAGGCGCAATCAATCCCAAGACAAGAAAAACACGATGGAAAGCAGCAAGAAGCGAAAACGTATCCGTGGCAAATGGAATGATACGCAACAAGGTCATTTTTAGCAGTCTCGTTTCATATATCGATACTCTTCGCAGCAGCACTCGCCAAAAGACATCCTAATCGGGGATTCGTAGCGCAATTGTATAGGTCCAACTACGCTGTTGCCATTGTGGGAATGGCGGCTTTGTGTAACTCAACCACGCTACTCACTGATTACCTTGTTTGGCATAATAATCGCCTACTCCAATGCCGTGCTAATGGCTTTTGAGTCAGGCTACTTTTCTAACATGAGCTGGTCAAGCCATAACTCGCACGAAACTCTTCATCGTTCGTAAATTAGCATTCTGCACTCTGATGAAAAGCAAAATCTGTACAATCGTATATGTCAAATATGGGCGTCATTGAACGCGCGAGCAAATACAGAGTGACTGCAGGATATTCTTCGATGATAGCCCCAAGCAACATCGCCAGCGATGACACTTCAAGCATGGAGAACGATTGAGATACTTCTCCATCCAACTAGGATTGAAGATAAAAGATTGGATTTGGCAGCTGAAGTGCAGATTTGTTGTGTGTTGGTGCAACAGGTTGGAATAAGGTGGCATAAGGTTAAATGGGCTGAGTAATCAATAACGCTAACACTACGCTGAGTATACCCAAAAAGGAAAAGCTTATGATTACATAATTAACCAGCAACATTACCTCCTCCAACCAACTCGTAGCTATCTCATCTCATCTCATGAAAGACGTATGCATAAGGCGTGCAAAATTTCGAAGTATTTTCAAGGTTTGGTTGCATTGCCGATCTTCTATACACAGATGATCAGGTAAAGGAACCTCACACGGTGGCTTAGTGGCCACATCATCATACTGAAAAGGTTTCAATCCATAAGCTACCCTTGCCATGAACGAAGGCGACAGCGATACCGGTAACAATCTCAATCCATTCGTTCTCATGGCTCCGTGTAACCAATGCTTACTCCAAACATCCCTACAATACACGAGTTTGTGGAATGCCTGGCGTTTCTTTGAACGTTCTATATAAAGAGAGTCTTAAACTCCATAGTTTCCTTAAACACTAACCTTATCGACCTCAGTGATTTTGCGAAATGGTTTTTTGTGGCAAGCCAAGTAAAGCTTGCGCCGAATGCAGGCTTCGGAGAACTAAGGTGAGCAAGGGCTTCGTAGATGCATTAACTCAGGTGCTGACTTGTCTAGTGTGACACCCTGACACCATCATGTTCGCAATGCATTCGTGCTGGCCGTACCTGCACTGGGTACAGAACTGAGGCAGATATGATGTTCCGCAATCAAACGCAACACTACACAAAAAAGAGTCGAGCTCAAAATGAATCTCGAATGGTGGTATCCAGAGGGAGAACTAGAGCATCAAATGCTGCATCGGAGATTCCTATAGATCCTCAATTGATGGATGAATCTATTGCGCAGCAGCTTGTAACACAGACTACTCCATCCACACTCGAACTTTCTACTTCTCCAGCTGAGCAAGCGACTTGTTACTTTTTTCGAAATTATGTTCTGGAAGATAAGTCAACGAGTGGCAGCTTTCAATACCTTCACGACATCTATAGTAACGAATTAATCGGCCCGGCTTTAGCTGATAGCATCGAATCCCTTGGTATGGTTGGTTTGGCAAACTTTTGGAAATCTCCAGACTTTCATCTTCACGCACACAAAAAGTATACTTCAGCCTTAAGGCTTGTCAGTTCGCGTCTGAGAAATGAAGAAGCACGTGCAGACCAAACCCTTGTGGCAGTGATGCTGTTGGGACTTTATGAAGTAGGTCTGCGAGACAAACGTTAAGCCTCATAGTACTAATTGTTTTTATAGACAAATACATGCACCGGTCCTCAATCAATGCAGTCCTGGACTAAGCATATCATTGGGGCCTCATCACTCATGCAATTGAGAGGGAAGCAGTGCCTTGAAACCCCCATAGGCCGCAATCTTTTTCTTCATCTCAGGGCTCAAGTTGTACGCCATCCCCTGGCTTGATGTTTAACTTATTCTAAAGATTTCTCCAGATCACAAATTGTTTACAGCGCCACGTTGCTATCCCGGCCGTCATCCGAGATTGGTCAAGATATACACTCCAGTTCCAATCGCCGAATGATGCCCATGCTACAATTTTATCGGAACAAATAATGGAGTTCTGCGATTTACGTGCGACAATGGCTTACTTTCACGATTACAGAAATGCGAAAACCATTATTACGAGTTCTCTTGCGATTGACGCAAAGCTTGTAGAATGGACTCTTAACTACCCGTCCGATTGTATGTCCTACAAAACGATTGCCTTAAGGCAACGGTCTGATGATGTTTTCTCAGATTATTATCATATTTATGATAGTGTCTGGGCAGCCGCGCTCTGGAATCACTATCGATGTGTCCGAATTCTTATCAATGAGGTTGTATATGTGCAGCTTAAGCATCTTAAGGATGCTCACCCTGAACTGTTTGTCTTGGAGCCCAGAAACCATATCTTCGCTGAAGCCCAAGTAGAAGCATCGATCACAACCGTTATTCAACTTTCGCATGATATATGTGCTAGTGTCCCGTTTATGCTCGGATACAAGGAGGGAGTAGAAGTTACGCTAAACAGTGCTAAGGCTGTTAGCGGTAATTTATTGCTATGGCCACTGTATACGGCAGCATGTACCACGGTGGTCTCAGATATTATGTGCCAATGGGTAGCTGGGAGACTGAGAATTATCTCAGATGTTATGGGGATCAAGCAAGCTGCCCCACTATCACATATCCTGATAAAAAGGAAGGATTTGTTGGCTTGGGAACTCGAAGACATTGAGAGAGGAACGCCGCCAAATTACAAAGATTGGACCCATCGACAATTGATGGAGTTAACATGAGCTAAGGTGAATCTTTTACCGGCATATATACCAAAGAACGATGCAGGTTGCAGGTTGCAGATCTTGAAATTTTTTCATTTTTTTGGAAGCATCCTTTGTTTTCTACTGACAAATGCGCCTTGAAAAGAGGTTGGCTTGGAGGGAAGATGCATTTTTTTAACCAGAGGGGTTTTGACAGCACTGGAACAAAGATTCTGAATTTCTCGACTTAATTGTAGCCTTTTGATTCTAGTCCAACTCAAAAGACTAGGTGAAGCTCCACAAGTCGAAGAATACCCTTTACACTGCGATCAACAAGAAGATGCATACAATAAGCCATGCTTCTGCAACTTAGAAAGCATGGACTATCCATATAGAAAGCAATCAAAATCACCGAGCAGAAAGAATTTCAACGCGAAGTATAAAAGAGCAAGATGCAGCTTCGAAACCGGACTTTCGCCAAAACTGTGTCATACTGCACCGTGATGCGGTGGATGACAAGTATCAAACATTTAGTCAAAAGATCCAAAATCTCCATCAGAAAAAAAGATAACCACAAGGACCATATCAATCATATCAATCATATTAAGGAGGGGGGGTGGTCTGGAAACTATAGTGATTGGTAGGGATCTAAAAGTTGAGGTATACGTCCAAAGACTTAGGCGTTCAATCGGATGAGGTTGGAAATGGAGTTGTCTTATACAATCATTGATATTTTCCTCACCTATCTCTGAATCCAATATGCAAAAATCATTTGATCCATATCAAACTGATGCCTCTCGATTCTCCTCTCATACGTATGCCACGTGACCTACAGAGACCATGATTATGATTGATTACATAAGTTTACCGGGCCGGTCAAACAAGGATCCTCATATTCCGTTGGCCGAAGACACCAAAAGCGAAGCTTAAGCTTGAATAACTTACCTAGTTGCCGCGTCAAGGTTGACAACCTAAAGACTTCCAAACAACTCAACAACTCAACTCCTCAACTCCTCAACTTCTCATCATTTTCACACCATAACAACTATCTTACCGTCTTTTTTGTAACTATTGGTTGGACTTGATCCCCCCAAAACTCAATAGATTTCTCTTCTTTCATAATGTCGGACGCACCAATTCGTAAACCTGACAAGGATTTCTCCAAAGAGGTTGATAAACAGCTTCCAGAAGCTGAGCAGCTTGCACAGGTATACTTTCTCTTGTGATGGGAATCATCTGCGAGCTGAGCTAATTTGCATTCATCCACCAGAAAAATGTTCAAGGTGCTATCGAGAAGCTTACGGCGTTGGAGAAACAGACAAGACAGGTCAGCTCAAAAGACTTCACGCTCGGCGCACACCTTTTAACATCTCCAACAGGCATCAGATCTTGCATCAACATCTCGGATTCTCGTCGGAATTGTCACTATTTGCAAAAATGCTAGCGATTGGAGTTTATTGAATGAACAAGTTCTGTTATTATCGAAGAAGCATGGCCAACTTAAACAAGCTACAACAAAGATGGTACAGGTGGTTATGGAGTTTTTGGATTCGACACCAAATCTCGAAACGAAGCTTACCGTCATTGAGACATTACGAACGGTCACAGAGGGAAAGATTTTTGTCGAAGTTGAGCGCGCCCGCGTTACTAGAATTCTTTCCGATATCAAGAAGGAACAGGGTGATCTTAAATCTGCAACAGACATCTTGTGCGAGTTGCAAGTAGAGACATTTGGATCCATGGAGAGGAGAGAAAAGACAGAATTCATCTTGGCACAGGTTGCATTATGTATAGAGAATAACGACTGGACACAAGCTGGAATTTTGAGCCGGAAGATCAGTACCAAATATTTGGCAAGAAAGCCAAAGAAGACACCGGAGCAGTTGGTGAAGGAGGCAGAGGATAGAGAGAAGAGAAGAAAGAAGGGAGAGGATGTTCCAGAGCCAAAAGAGGATGATGTTACTGATCTCAAGTTGAGATACTACGAGCAACAAATCACTCTGGCGAAGCATGATGACAAGTATCTTGATGCTTGCAAGCATTATAGACAAGTTTTGGATACGGAGGCTGTCGAAGAGGATCCACACAAGCTTCATTCAGTAGGTTTGATCCTTTCACCAATCTTAAAGAAGAAGCTAACATTAGCAGGTCTTGCAAAGAATCATCTACTACGTCATCTTAGCTCCTTATGACAACGAACAATCTGATCTCCTCCACCGCGTACACAGAGATTCTCGTAACAGCCAAGTTCCACTTGATGCTCAACTCCTCAAGTTATTTACAGTTCCTGAACTTATGCGATGGCCCGAAGTTTCAAAGATATTTGGACCTCACCTCTGTGTTACTGATGTTTTCGATGTCTCAAAAGGTCAATCGGCCGACCCCAAGGCAAACAAACGTTGGGAAGATTTACGCAAACGTGTCATTGAACACAACGTTAGAGTTGTTGCCAAGTACTACACTCGAATTCAAATGCCCCGATTGACTCAACTCCTAGATTTGACTGAAGACGAGACGGAGAAATATATCAGTGAGTTGGTCACTGCCAAGACAGTTTTCGCCAAGATTGATAGACCTGCTCGTATCGTCAACTTTGCCAAACCAAGAGACGCCGATGATGTCCTTAACGAGTGGAGTGGAAATATGAAGAGCCTGTTGGGATTATTGGAGAGAATTGATCATTTGATCACCAAGGAGGAAATGATGGCTAGGATTCAACCAGTCACGAGTTCAAATGCTGGAAAGGTTGAGGCTGATTGAACTTTTCTATTCTATGCATTAATGATACCTATCGATTTGTACAATTAGTCTAGATTCTAAATGGCATGAATCCTTGATGCCTGTCTCTGTGTCTATGTGTGGCTCTAGTTGATCGAAAGTATATTACCCCTGGATATGTTGACCCCATCCCTTGCTAAAATGGCACGTCCATATCCTCCACGCTTTCTTCCACAACCGGCTTCTTCTCCTCCAAACACTTAACCATAAACCCCACAGCCACATTCCCAAACTCCTTCCCCATGGGCACAAAATGACCTCCCGGATGATAACACACCTCCCTCGTCTCCTCCTCACTCGCCTCCACTAGCGCCGTACTCCGCGACTCCTCTACCACCGAATCCAAACTCCCAATAACATGCAATATGCGCGTTTTCAACGGCGGATCAAAAAACGCACGGTATCCTTCATACGGCGCATAGAAGCCGGAATACGCAATGCAGAACTTGAGGGGCGGGTGGTGCAGTTGCGATTTCAGGTCGCGGAACGACGAGGGGTAGGGGAGCGCCGTGGTGGGCGCCAGGGTCTGCTGGTGCGCAAATGCGCTTTCGCGGTCGGGTTCTAGCAGGGAGGCGACGAGGTACGCGGCGCACGCGCCTTGGGAGAATCCGATCACGCCGTCGATCCCCCCGGCGGCGTGGATCGTCTGCGCGATACTGGTGAGGCCTTGCTCGAGTCCCGTGTATAGCGCGCTTTCGGTTTCGCGCTTCCACCACCCGAAGGCGTCGGTGGGGGTGGGGGTGGAGGAGTCGGTGGAGGAGTCGGTGGAGGGCGTGTAGCCTGGGATGTCGGCTGGGAGGAGGGGGATGGGGGCGGTGGGGTAGAGGAGTTGGACTCCGCCTGGGTAGGTTGGGTGGGAAGGGGGGAATTGTCGGGTTAGGAGTTTGGTTAGGGCTTTGGTTTTGGAGTTGAAGGTTGGGCCGGATTGGGTGTAGCCTGGGGGTGTGGGAATGTTAGAATGTATGCCGTGCGGAGGGGATGAGAGGGAAGATGTAGAGAGGCATGCATACCGTGGAGCATTAGAATCTTAAGTTTCCGGGGACCAGACTCCGCGGGGCTCGTTGCTGTCGTTGCTGTTGTTGTGCCATTGGATGTTCCGTTTGAAGACCCATTTTGCGTAGACATGCTTCTGATCTTTGGAAAAGTTCTGTGGGATTGCGAATGGGAGAATAGGGTTACTATGAATTTGGCAGATGGTGAGAGGATAGTTCGATGTGTTTGAGGAGAGAGAGAGACGGAAAGGGAATACGAAAAGACATGGTGCATTTTTGGGGGGATATATGTTATCGAAGGATGGGGAGACAAACTCGGGTCAGCCTTACGCTAAGCTTAGTTTGTACCGGCGAGGTTGTTGGGTAGATTGAAGATATATTGATCTTACAGTACAATCAAGAAGTTGAGTGCTCACCCTTAGAACTCAGTAAGAAGGTTACTGTTACTCTATCCTAGCCACCTTGGAAGACAGAAGAAGATATTCTGGACGTTGGGAGGGGTGGAGGGGTGGAGGGGTGACTAGTTGACACGTGATCAAATATGGGCTGCGCTTTGTACACCATCCATCCATCGTTAAGAACGACAACCAACCTTACGCATCCATCATTCATTCATTGCCTCCGATATCGTATATGGGCTTGGAAAGAAAGAACCATTCATTGTCTAGTGACGATGGCATAGGTTCGAGGCTTAAAGCATTGTCTACTACTAGTACTACTGTAGCATTTCGGATGAAATATAACTTCAGAAATGATGAAGTTATCCATCCCCATCCACCTGCTGCTACATGCATATATACTTCATTTGTATCTCACTCACACGAAACAGGTGGACCAGGTGGACCACATTCTGTCTTCTTTCCAAACAAGCGGTGGGAGTTCTGTTTTATTTGAAGCATCCACCAGTGACCCTCTTGACTGGCCAGCGCCATCTGAGGTAGTTACTTCCAGCAAAATAGACTGCCAATTGATCGACTAGGAGGAAAGTTCCCCAATGAAATACATTTCAGATGACTCAATTCAGATGTTTTTCATTTATATTGCATTTGCTTTTCGCGTGCATAAATGCCTTCTTTTTGACGTCTTGAAACGATTGTGGATTATCAGCAACGGGATGTTGAAATATGAAGCATTCCCAAGTCTATGTAGAATGAGAAAATAGATGTCATTTTTGTTGCTTTTACTGCTTTTAGATTTCAACGGTACTTTCTTCATGATGAACAACTTTGCCTTATTAGCCCTGATTGGCTTCACATTCGCTTCTCCTCTCAAATCTACCGTATCTCGTTCCACTACTGATACCAAATATCTTTCCTCCTTGTGTATATATTATTTCCTTTCCAGATAAGGTTCAGATACTAACAGCAATATAGTGGCGATTCATATTCTCAAACTGATTTTGATATCACCCGCACTAAGCCATCAGCCCATAATCCTATCGGCAACCCAGCTTTCTCAGGTGGTACTACTGATAATGGAATCAACTGGATTGGACATCTTGTAGAGACATACAACTCATCTCTTCTTCTTTCCTACAACTTTGCTTATGGTGGTGCCGTTGCCGATGCTAGTATCGTGGCACCTTATGAAGGCACAGTCTTGACCCTTGTTAACCAAACCGCCGAATTCGTTGAGAACCTTTCGCCAGCACCCAGTGATGCCCAATGGACTGCGGATAATTCCCATTTCGCTCTTTGGTTCGGTGTCAATTATATTGGTGACTCGCATTGGTTGTCCAACGAGATCTATGTGATTAGTGCCATCTTTGATAGTTATTTTGCTCAGGTAAAACTTGTGTATAATGCAGGATGGAGAAATTTCTTATTCTTGACTTGCCCCCGTAGGTTAGATCCCCAGAGTGCCTACCTAGACCCTTTTAAGGCACCAATTAAGAAGCTTTAAATCTAATCTTCCTACCCAGCCGTTGATGAATCTCCCATGATGCTCGCCTATGGCGATTCCGTCACCTCCTCTGAAGCAACCGTCATTGCCGCCTACAATACCGAGCTCAGCACCCGAGTTGCCACTTTCAACAGCACCAATGCAGGTGTCACCACATACGCCTTTGACGCCCAAGCCCCATTCAATGCCGCTCTCAACGATCCAACAAAATACGGAGCCGCAAATGCCACTTGTTATAACACTGATGGAACCTCCTGTCTTTGGTGGAACAATCTTCACCCCGGCCAGGCGATTCAAAAGCTGGCTGCAGAAGGAGTCGCAAAACAATCATCGGGCAAATTTTTCCAGCTTAGTTCTTCAGCTCGCCGTTTGCAAGTTCTTCATTATCGGTTTTGGCTGCAGTAATCGCAAGCTCTTCTTCGGTATCTTCAAGTGTAGATGACGAATGTGAAGCGTAGGATATGGAAACTTCGAATCTTGGAATGAATGAGCGACCATAATTTGGGAATTAGTACATACAGGATCAAGAATCATCTTCTAAAAGTTTCATTGTTAGCTATTAGACTTGGACCAATGTCCGTGAGCCCATCTTTTCTTGTATCATAAGATTGAGCTCGCATTGTGTATATACTTCAGATGTATAAATACACTTTGATTGGTACCGATAATAACTTGTCAACTCTATAACTAGCTGCAATTTTCTCTCCACCCGCTTCCTACTTTCTTCCCAAAACCAAATCGAGGGGGTGGATCACGTGATCCACCTCTATGTATTCATCATGAGGCTCAGTTACGAAAGCGACAAGGCGAAGAATTAACAAATAAGCAAGCCGTGTAATCCTATGAAGCTCCAGTGAAGAGCTCTAAGTTCATCCTGAACTCCATCTCCATAAGTATATTCATGTGTCTACGCGACATACACGATCACCTTATGAATGAAACAATATCTGAACAACTGCAAGTCTTATTCCTGCAATCACTAAACAATATCCGAACAGCTGCAAGTCTTCGTCAGACCAGGGTGATAAATTAACCACCTCCCCCCTTTCCTCATCCCTCATCCCTCCCAGAAACAAAACAACATAACTAACACTCATACTCAACAGACACAGACACAAACAGCCCACCCAACCCACAAAAACCACACAGCTAACTTGAACCCCCCCCCCAGCTTCAAAATGTGCATCTCCAACAAGCACATGCACAACTGTGGGCACGCCGCCTACCACCCGCAGCCCTGCTCCCCCATCGCAAACATCAAGACATGTCCGTACCTCGAGTTCAAGGAACTGGATATCCAGTGGCGATGCAACAAGTGCTTGGTGGAACGCGGGATCCCCTACGACCCCGAGGTGGCGAAGTGCGATCAGAAATTCCTCAAGTCGTTGGCGAGGCAGAGGAGGAACACGCTTCAGAAGGAGAGGGGCGTCCTTCAGAAGGGGGGGAGCGGGAGCGGGAGCGGGAGCGGGAGGAGAGGCGGGGGAGAGGAGCCAGGTTGTTGTGAGATTATGTGAGTGGGTTTCGATTTTCTTTATGGTGTCTTGAGAAAGACAAGGCACACCTGCGGTGAAGGGATTTGCTAGACGGGCCGGGCTCTGCTTGTTTCTAGGGTAGGGTAAGGTAGGTCAGTCGAGTGACTTCCTGTTGGCGGGGGGGGCATCCTTTGGCGGAATGTTTCATTTCGCGATTATGGAATTCTTTTTATTTTTATTTTATTTTTATTTTAACCAAATCATAAATAACATGGACCAGAATGTTGAAATGAAAAACACTATTTCTGCCCATCAACAGCATATCTATCTACGTGAAAGCAGTAAAGAAGTAAACCAGTGAAGTGAATTCTGATTGAAGATTTTTCAAAGATATCCAATTCCATATCATAGAGTGGAAGAGAAATGAAGGTGTGATATATATGTAAGCATGATAGACACGTAAGTAAGTAATGTGAACCAAACTCGGTTACCTTACTATGTAAGCAGGGCGGAGAGAGGGGGGGTGAAGGGGGCCAAAAACTTCGAATTTGAAAATGAGGAGGAGGAGGAGAATAAAAGTAAATAAAGGCGTTCGTCACCCATGGCGTGTTGTTGACTAAGGAGAAGTCGAAGGCGTTCGGTTCCGACTTGTTTCTCGCATCAATATCAGTTCCCTGATATATACATGTCATATGTCTTTGAGTGGTGGTCCTCGTTGCCTGGGCGTCTAACATTGCGATTGATTGTCTTTGATCGCGCGCGTGGTTTTTGGGTTTTGACCAGTTAGTTGGGCTTCTTTCTTAATCCTCTGCTGAGAGCTCTGCTGAGAGGCCAGGCTCAGGCTTCATCTATCTAGATGAATATTATTAAATCATCTCTAAAAACATACGTACGTTTGTTTTGAGATGAACGAAATGGGTTTTCCATCTATCCATCTCTTCTCTCGATCAAGCATAGCTAGCTAGCTAGCTATATTGTTTTCGCTCGCTAGAACCAAGTAACCGATTGGATAACTTTACCCACGCACAATAGGTTTAACGTTTTGAAAAGTTTCTTGTGGATGGAAAGTGGAGGGAAGGGAAAGGAAAGGAAAAAATGAAGAAGAAGTGAAGAAGATTCATTGTCCTACCTACGAATATAAGCAAAAGAGAATGAAGAAACCTGAATAAACCGAACTTCGGGATAACGGACATCGATGACTTTTTTATGACGACGACGACTTGTCGTGATTGAATTAAACAGCATAGCATAGCATAGCATAGCATGGATGAAGATTCAAATCGAAACTCCCATATATTCATTCACTCACGTTATCTTTCCTCTGCACTACTCGAAGAAATAAAAAAGCGTGTCAAGACCGAAAACTTGATAACTCTCTCGCGTATTCTATTTATCTATCCTCTTTCTCGATGCACTTTTTTCTTTTTCTTCTCCTCCCATCATGGGAAAATGGAAAAATGGAAAAACAGGCAACTTCAAGAAGACGAAAATAACAAGCAAAACCAGCACTTCGCTCGCTTGATTCCTATGATCGCAACTCGACTCGACGATAAAAGCCTTTCTCCTTTCTGCTTCCTACCGATTCACCATGACGGACGAAGCAATGGGAACGGGTGGGATCCTCAAATGGGATAACAGAACCCGACCCAGGCATGAGGAAGAAGCGTGACGCCGAGAAGAAAGCAAGCAAGCAAGCCAAAGGATGCATAAATTAACCATCCTCCTCCTCCTCCTCCTCCCCACCCCCCTCCTCTACAGCAGCAGCAGCAGCAGCAGCAGCAGCAGCAACAACAGCAAGCCAGAGATCCACCACCCGTCACCTTTCCACCTTGCTTCCCATCCCCGTCTCGCCAACGGCGGTGGTCTGGTCTGGTCTGGTCGTACGTATCCGTGCTTCTGTCGCTCCTGCCCCCGCCCATCCAGCACCACAGCCCAAGCCAACCAAACCAAATCCAACCAAACCCACTATCAGCAGCAGCACCCGCCACAACCCAGGAATCCCACGCCTACCGCGCGGAAGAGGGGATGAGCGGAGAGGGAGCGGGAAGAGGTAGGGTGGGGGTCATAAAAATGAAAAATGAAACATGAATTGAAATATCATGATCAATATCTTTTTCCCGATTGCCTGACTGCCCGATTGCCTAGGCGACTTGCTTACTTTGTAATCTCATCTTCTCATCTTCTCATCTCTGGATTTGGATTTGGATGGATAGATGCCAATTTATGCTTGCTTGCTCTAACACCACAACATCCTCGACTCTCACCTCTCACCTCTCATCTCACAGCACTAGCTGACTAAGTTAAACTAACTTGGGGGATATATCTGATAACAAACTTTCACGCATCCAACCTAAAACTCATTGCCATGATGACCAAGAAGGGGTGGGTGAGAGTCAGTATGTATGTATGATATGGCATTCGCAACTATATGCTCACGCAACATGTTAAGATGGGTATCTAATCTTCCATCACCATCACCCTTCTTCCTTCTTTTCCAATGCCATATTCCACCCGGCTCACGCCTTCCTCGCCACCACCACAGGATTAGATTAATACCTAAAATATAAACATGATAGGGTTAACTAACCCTCTTGTTCACCTCTCTTTCTCTCCTTTTCACCAGTCATATATATTTCACCTTCTTTTCAATCCCATCCCATCCCATCCCATCCCATGCTACCTCACCCTCCAATCCCCATCCTCAACCTAGATATAAGAGATTCATTAACCTTCCCCCCCCCCCCCCAAATGACCAACCAAATATCCAGCCAGCCAGCCTAAACATACCGTTCAGACATCCCGCCCGCAGGCACCCATGCAAAAATAAACAATCCCAATCAATACCCATCCGAACCCCTTGAAAATAGCCCCGATGAACCCATATGTATAACAAAAAACGACTCTAGCCCCATGCATGCATGCATGCATGCTTGGAATCTCCATGTACCCAAATCTCATATCCAGATGTTGCCCAGTTCCAGATATCCAAATTCTTCCAGACAAAAACCAGTTATTTTGTACATTGCTAACCCACCATCCCCTTTCCACCCATCTTTTAATTCCGCCCCACCCGGGTCCCGATATTTACAGCAAAGCGAATGAGAAGAATCGGCTTTTTACTTGGTGAGAGCAGGTCTTTCTGTAGAGTGTTCCTCGTCGAGTATTGCAATCTTCTCATTAAAGCTTGCTGCTTCAACGGCGGATTCGATCTTCTCTTGTCCCCCCTCCAAAAGAGGTTCCTGGCTTGCCGAATCCTCCTCCACAACGATAGGTGTCTGCGCAAAGCTCATCCTCTTAGGGCTAAATGCAAGTGGTGCCATGCTAGCTAGAGATTGCTCGAAGCTCTTCCTGTTCGGGCTGGAAGGGAGTGATACCATGCCAGCATGCTCCAGACTAGTTCTCTTAGTGTTGCTGCTCTCAACACCATGTACATCAACCTCTTCGAAGCCTCCTTCTTTGAATGGACTTGTCTCATTCATTGTTTTGATTGTAATGCTAGCCATGGAGAGCTTGCTATTTCTCAATGAACTCCTCGCGGGTAATGGTGGGGGTGGACCTCTCTTTGGGATATTTACAACTCCGCCTCGCGCCTTGATTGTTTGTGGTATAAGGACTGTAGCGTGTGCCGAGGCAGCCTCGAAGACTACTGCTTCTTCTTCTTCTTCCTCCTCCTCAAAGTCTTCATTTTCTGACAAGTCGTCCATTGAATTATATGAATCTTGACGTCTCTGATCGGCTTCATCGGTATTAAGGGGACTGCCGTTTACCGTTGTGCCGTCGAATTCTTGACTATGATTCAAGTTTTGATATGGTCCCAGGTCTATTTTCGTATAGTCGACTTCTGGTTCTAAAACCATTTCATCTTCTTCTATAATCTTATGATTGTCTTCACTGTAACTCGGACTCGTACTCGGTGAAAGAATGCAGGCTGATCTGATGGACGGCGAGTCGTCTGTTTGTGTGCCCATTTCAGCAGTTTGTGTTCCTCGGTCGGTACTGGTCCTTGTTCTCCCTGACATGTAACTTTCTCGGTTACTCCTCCCGCCCTGAGTATCGTAACTTCGTCTGTTGTATCGGGTCCACAATGGACTGGATGGAGCTGGGTTATATTCAAACTGTGAACTGACTGGGCGAGCCTTGGTTCCCGCTTCGCGAATCTCAAATCCCGCATTTTCCAAGGCCAATACTCCGAAAGGATCCGGGTCATCGGGTTCCGGGATACCAAATGTTGGAATCAAGGACGTGGGAGCTTGCAAATCCACATCACTGGGTGCCGGCTCGTCTTTAAGTTGGTCCAACATTGCGGTATCAACATCATCTCGACCTTCTGCAGCCTTCACTGTTTCCATCAGTAGTTTCGTTTCAAATAGGGGATGTCGAACTTTTCCTGCCAAGATATCTGCCACTCCAATTTTTTGTCCGTAAAATCGTTCGTTTTCGTCCGCTCTCTCAATAATGACCGTCCCATCCACCTGCACGCCCGCGTAAAGACCTCGAGACTTCAAGTAGGTGAATACAGGTTTATTCGCGTGTTTCCACTGTCCATCATTCTCCCAAATCCCGCCTACCCCAACAGGACCCGCCACAGCACTGATTTCTCCTCCTAACGTTGCCCTAATCTGCGTGAAGGATTCCAGGGTTTTGCGATTATTGATAACGACGACGCAATCATAAATATCGACACCGATAAGAAACCCCAAGCCTGCAGTATGGAGTAAGATGCCAGAAGGGGGCGACCAGGTACCATCTTCTTTCCTCGCCATCAAGACACCGGATCCTCCGGCCCCCGAAATCCAGAAACCCGTTCGCATCGTGGTGAAGATAGCCAAGCCGACGGCATTTTCAATAACTTTCTGTGGTATCTTCTTTAAAATTCTCTGCTTAGCCTTCGCATTCGGACCATCTTGGGTCGACGGTCGCCCTTCTTCGGTATAGAATCCGTCCTCTGCGGAGTCATGTCAGTGACAAAGCCCAAAAGAATTAGGCTGAAGAGTGATGGATGGGAGGAGCCCTTACTGCAAAATGTTTTTAGAATGCGAGCAGCCTTATCGCATTCCTTGTCTAGAGAAGTCTTTTTCTCATCGTTAGCATCACAGTAAGAAGAAAAAAGAAGAGAACGCGAAGAAGGGACATACCGGCCAAAAGGCTTCGGAGCCAATTTTGTTTGTCAGTCGATTGACGGGAGCACCCAATTTATCTGCCCAAGCCCAAGTTGTGTCGAAACCTTTCTTACTGGTTGTTTTCGTCCTGTCCCATGACGGGAGCCACGATACGGCTCTTTGCATTTTGGCTTGCGTCTGGTTGATCTCGCAATTGTGTTATGGGTTAGGCTATTCGACGTGGAAGAAGTACAAAGTCCCCAACTCGTAAATAAAGTATAAAAATTGGATGGATGACGACAAGTCTATTCGAAAGCGTTAGAGTGAGTGGCTGGTTGGCTTTGGCTTGCTGGCTTGTTGTTGGATCCTGGTGAAGCACAAAGAGCTAATGATCAAACAAGAATTTCTCGATATTTTGGATAATCGACAATAAAATCATGTCTTCATGTTAAAAGAGAAGAATCCTCTCATCGTCGTCTTTGTCGTCTTTGTCGTCTTTGCCGTCTTTGCCCTCTTCATGCAGGAAAGGAAAGAACCAAGGCTGTAATCGGTCTCTGTTGTTCGCAAAGTACTGATGAAGTACAAGTACTTCTATGGCAAATGAAGGAAATGGAACGATTGATAGACATATTGATAGGTAAGATAGATAATACCAATTGCTTTGGGCTGCAACCCTGGATGCAGGCTGAGTAACGTCCTATACTAGGTTTTGATTATCGATGCTTCTTTCTAGGATCATCACCAATCATTTCCAACGATTCGCTACGGAGCTTGCGGACGGGAGGATCCAACGAGAGGCGAGGATGCGAGGAAAGGTTTATATAAATGATGGGTCGATGCCACCGATGTCACCGATGTCATCCATTCAGGGATTCGCAGTGGAGATGGATGAAGGAGAGGAGGGAGGAGAAGGAGAGAGGAGAGAGGAGAGGAGAGGAGAGGAGAGGAGAGGAGAGGAGGAGGAGGAGAAAAGAAAAGAAAAGGAGGAGGGGAGAGTAGATGCATCATGCATCATGAATCATGAATCAACGTCGTCCTACGTGTACGCTAGCAATCATATAGCCTATGTATTTGGAACATGGCAATTTTATTCTCATACGAAGCCTCCAAGACAAGGAATTCCTTGATATGGATGTCATAGGGGCTATGCACAAGCTGCTCTTGCTTTCCTTTCTTTTCGTATATTTCAACTTCTTTCTTTCAAGGCAGCTTGTTCGTAAGAAAAAGCAAAAAAGCGGTCCATCAGGCCAGATTTAGCTCTATGATGAGGAAGGGGTTGGCCTAGGGATCTTCGGACGATCACGTGTACAGAGTCAGCTGACGAGGAAAGGTGTATTATAGGGGTCTCAGCCTCTCGGGACTTCTAGTGCTCACCCCTATTTGATGTGCTCTATTTTCTACCAAATCATCCTGAGACATTGTAAAGGGTGTTGCAGTGTCGTTCCGGATCCTCTAGCGGGTTCTCGTCTATCAGGTGCTCTTGCAATCAAAGTCACGTTTGTCCGTGCAACTATGGGTACCAATTCCACAGCCTAGTGTGAGCATGCACTGCTAGTACAGTATGAGATTTTACACCACCACATGCAGCAATCTCTTCTCCATTCTCACAAATACAGTCTTTCAGGGGGAGCTTATTCGTGTGCTCGCGATTGTCTATTTCTCTTACGCTTCCCATCGAGTGCCCCAAACCCTGCTTGATTTACGAGCGACACCTCCTCCCTTCACAACGGTCATGTGCGTGTAGAATTGGGTCGTAACAAACTGGTAGGGTTTGACAAGTCACATCCCGCAACCAGCTATGATTTGAAACTACAGAGGAAGGCCAGATCGAGTACTCTGCTGCTTTTCAGAAGAAGAGTTGGAGCTGGCCCTCGTACACGGCTTTGGAGCAGGCCTCCTGGGAAGAGCTTGGTGCTTGCAAGGACGTCTTCTCTCACCCAACACTTTGTCTGTTTCACATGGCGCGAGAGACATTCCAAGAAAATGCTGTTTGGCAGAGCTTCGCATGCTGAGCTAGGAGACAATGAGGTTCTAGATACCGAGACATCTCGAATTCAAGTGTGAAGATTTGCATCGGGCGAAAAGCCTTCGGGTATGGGTGGCTTCACTCGCAATCAATCTGCAAAGGAGGGACAAAAGTACCTTTGCTTCTGGTATCTTCTACAAACAGTTGAACACATATCAACGTATTGGACATGCGTCATTTACGGCTGAGAATGTCTTCAGCCATAGTGTTGGTGGATGCGTGAAAATAAACTTAGTATTGGTTCACGACGAGGGATAACTTGACAACCTCTGGAAAATAAAATCGTTACACCTCACTTGTATGATAATAGGACAAGCTTAAGACTTTAAAAAGGATTTAGACTAATGTAAAGTCAGAAAATAGTCACTAGTGTTTCTTTTAGCCAATCTTAAGGTTTGCATTGACAAGCTTTCGTCTAGAGAGTGCATGTACTATTTGCAATAGGGGAAGGAGTGAAAAGATCTAATGCTCCTTCTTTCTCAATGTTACTGTATGAATTCAATAAGAGATCTAATTCCTTCATGTGTCTTACTGTACTATTCCTATTATCAACTCGTGATCCCTTCTTCATGACTCTTGTCACGCCGTAGAAAGTAGACAAGTCTACTAGTATCTTCCTATGAACTACAACAACGACCTACTATGCGAAAGCATAAATATCAACATCTATTATTCGACACACCAAAGAAACCACACAATCCTTCGCTACATAGCACTTATTACAATATTGCATTCAAAAAACAAGACAGCTATCTAATCGCCAACCATATTCTCTAGCGTGAATCGTCTTCCGTCCAACCCGGCCAAAAGCCTCTACCAAAACCTCAAGCAGTGGCACTCCCTTCCCTAAATACTGCAGCTCAGCCAACCGGCCTTCCCCAGATCTCTCCATCAAAGATGTTCGCCAAACGCCCCATTACCATTGCCCTTCGCACCTTCTCCCACTCCCACTCCCCCAGCACCAGAGCGAGAAGTTTCCAGAGATGCTACTCCGAGAACTACAGAATCGCCGGCTGCAAGAATGTCGAAAACAGCTCCGCAATTCCCAAGAGTGGCGAGGAGGCATCTGCAGCAAAGGCTGGGGATCGGAGGCTCGAAGATAACTCTCATGTCAAGACACGCAACCATGCTTACTATGAGAAGTACAGCATCCCGGGCTTCCACCCTCTTGTTAACGCTCTTCCAACACAGGCCGGTCCAAGCAGGAAAGTCTCCCCGGGAGACGTGCAGAAGAGGGAGGCTAAATTCGAAGATACCCGTTCTATCACGACGTGCAATCATGCCGATGACGAGGGGTATAGCATCGCCCGCTTCAAACCTCACGATGCAGTTCCATCCCCGATCAAAGCTGTCACGTCGACGTCGCAGGGCGATGAAGTTGATGATGAGATGGATCCATACAGTTACAATCATGACTACTACAAGAACTACAGCATTGCTGGCTTCAAACCCATGGAGACTCCAGATCCAGATTCCGTCCACCGCGAACCTACCAAGGAGCCCGCAGGCATGAGTCTCGACATGAGCAGAGCCAAAGACCTTGCGATCGCTGCAGCTTATGTTCCATCATCGATTTCTGTTTGGGAGCAGGCCAAAGGAAAGGATTTGGATGTCGATCGTGATGTCGATCTATGTGCTCAAACTATTGAGAGTCTTGAGTGGGAGAAACTTGGTATTGTTGGTTTCCGGGAGGCCAGCCATGATCAGGAAGAGGAAGAGGGAGAGAACGAGTATTTTGAGGGAGAGATGGATGCTGAGAAGGGTAAAAGCCTCGAGAAAGATGTTCAGCTTGAGGAGGGAGCGAATGGGGTTGTTCGTGCTGGCTCTCCGGCAATTTGTTTCTGCATGGGCTTGTTTTGAGCGCGGCGTCTTGTGAAAGGACTGAGATGGCTTGGGACATGGGATGGACTGAACCAAATGCCATTGGGGTTCGGTCATTTCTTCAAGACCCTGCAAGGATTATTTCACATAATCTTTTGGATACTGAATGCGAGCAATCCTGCATGGGAAACTGGATGAGCGGAAAGCTGAGAAGCCATCCATGGCCGTAGCTTGCGTGAATAATGATTAGGTTAGATTAGCTAGGTAAAGTTGGTAAGACTTACAA
The DNA here is from genome assembly GCA_017357885.1 of Monilinia vaccinii-corymbosi. Classification (NCBI taxonomy): domain Eukaryota; kingdom Fungi; phylum Ascomycota; class Leotiomycetes; order Helotiales; family Sclerotiniaceae; genus Monilinia; species Monilinia vaccinii-corymbosi. Next base: position 738,871 of record CP063407.1, on the reverse strand, counting down.
TAATTACAGCGAAAACCTATGACTGGTTGTGTGTGTATCTATCTATTTACAGTGCTCATTGTCAATTCCAACCAATGCCCTTAGCCAACTGTGCGGATATTGCGGAGGAGGGGGTAACGTTAAGGTTACATTCCTGCATTCCTGCATATTACCCGAGTTCTGCTCGGTCCGCAATATCCGATGGAGAATGCGTTCGAGGTCTCATGATTAGCATGTGCTCTTATTATTAATCAAGCCGCAGGAATATAAAGGATCTCTTTAAAGAGCACTTGCTTCCTTTATGTGCATCTCCATCTTCATCTCATCTCATCCCATCTCATCACAGCATCAAATGAATTGCAAACCCAAAGAAACCCCGACAAAAACATGACTCCTCCCCCCACAATGAAAGCACTCCGTCTCATCCGCCACGATGCCAGCGCACCACCTCAGCTGATCCTAGAGCACATCCCAAAACCAACCTGCACCCCAAACCACCTCCTCGTCAAGATCCACGCTTCAGCAATCCACCCCAGCGACCTCATCAACTCCCGCGCCGGCTTCCCCCTCACCACCTTCCCGCGCACGCCCGGCCGCGACTTTGCGGGCGTCATCGTGGAAGGCCCGCCGGAGCGCATCGGGCGCGAAGTGTACGGGACCAGCGGCCATACGATGGCCTTTACGCAGGACGGGTTCCAGGCCGAATATTGTCTCGTGCCCGAAGGGGCCGTGGCGCCCAAGCCGGCGCGCCTCTCGTTCGCCCAGGCGGCGTGCATTGGCGTCCCGTTCACGACGGCGCACCTCATGCTTTCCCGTGCGCGCGCCAAGAAAGGCGAGGTGGTGCTGGTGACGGGCGCACAGGGCGCGGTGGGCTCGGCTGTCGTGCAGTTGGCGACGAGTATGGGATGTCGCGTTTTGTCGGCGACGCGGACCGAGGGCGGTGACGTCAATACGGCGGCGGATCCGGAGCTGGAGGCGGTGGATGCGTTGACGCGGGGAAGGGGGGTCGATGTGGTTGCGGACACGGTGGGCTCGCCGGCTTTGGTGAGAGCGGCTGTTGGGAAACTCGCGAGGGGAGGGAGGTTGTCGTTTATTGCGTCGCCGAGAGGGGGAGATGCGGGATTGGTGCTCGATATGTTGAGTTTCTATCGAGGGGAAAAGTCGATTGTCGGGTGCAATTCGTTGGCATATGATGTTGAGGAGTTTGCGGGTCAATTGGGGGAAATGACGGAAGAATTCAACAGAGGATCATTGAAGGGGGCAGAGGAGGGTTCATGGACGGAGGTTCGTTTGGAGAATGCTGTTGAAGCGTATGAGAAAGCATCTCGGGGAAAGACGGGAAAGTTTGTGATTGTGATGAATTGAGATACCTCTCTTTCTTTCTATCTTTCAACCATCATCAGAACATCAACCAACCACATAGACCTGCCTCACTTATCTCCCTCAACCTTGAATCATGATCACATTTGATCCAAGGAAACCTCCAAGTTTCCAGCTGAACGACAAGTACTGTAGTCTCCAAAAATCCAGCTCCCTTCATCCGCGCTCTCACAAGCATCCTACCTAGTTCGATCCTCAGCCACCCGAAATATATGCATATCATATCGTCGCAATCACCCATATGCGCACCCGATAACGCCCCGTTGATTGTTAATAGTTAATAGCATCCGCACAATTGCAAGCATTGTGTTGTGTTGTATTGTACTCTACTCGAGCAAGTAAATGAAGAAGGAGAGGAGATGCATATATAAACAAACATTAATATTCCTCCCCTCCCTTCCGAAAATGCAAAAACCGCAAATTAAAGAAGAAAGCTTGAGATTGCATTGCATTGCATTGCATTGGTTTCCATGATGATGTATGTTAGTTAGTTAGGTCGGTATTAAAGTTCAGCTGATCATACATATAACCTATAACCCTAGCTCAAAACTATCTTGCCCTAACCCCACTACTCGAGTAAACAAACTAGTTTGTTCATCGTCATGTCAAAGAAGAGAGATAGATAGATGGAAAAGTGGCAGGATCCGCCAGTTTCGAATACAATACAATACAGTATAGTCAGTACATTACTGTCTGATAACACATCATTGAGAAGAATAAGATAATTATTGTAAGTTTTTTTTTCTTTCATTTAGATTCATCGGCATCATCATTCTCACTTTCTTCATCGGACTCAATACCGAAAGCTTTATCAATGGTTTCAGGATCAGCGACATCATCTAGCTCAACACCACCATCTTCCTTATCGCTACCAAAGCCTTCAAACCTGCATGGCATATTAGTCCGTGGCCTGGGATTAAATGGCTATATGTGTGAACTTACGAATCTTCCTCTTCCTCTTCATCTTCAACTTCGTCATCAGTCGCGGCCGTGGAGGCGATGCCTCCGATAGATGTGTCAGCTGCTGATTCACCTGCATCGTCGCGCTTTCTCTTTCGTGGCATCTCGCCCAGTCTACCTTCCCGACCTTCTTTAACTTCAGTATCTTCTGGGCCTTCTAGTTTGGGAGGGGGAGTAAACCACGGGATTTTGCCTCGTAAGAAGTCATTGAGGACCATTTTGGCTACACCATCAACATCAGGTTCGCCTCCATGTAACAATCTTCCTCCCTTCCGTGCCAGTAGCTCCAAGAATTCAATATGATTTTTGTATCCCTTGAGAGCATATGTTCTTTCGATATGTTGGGGTTTAGTTTTACTCAAAACTGCAGGAATATATTGTTCGGGGTGTTCAACATTTTCTACTCTGACTACTCCTCGAAGTAGAATATCTTGGGGTGTGTCAGTAGTACTTGGAGGAACTACTCCAGGACAATCAATAAGATAAATTCGTTTCATGAGCGTAATGTACTGCCACACTTTTGTTTCACCCGGTATAGGCGCAACGGTGCAGACTTTCTTCTTTCTCAATGTGTTGATGATTGAAGATTTGCCAGTATTTGGGTATCCGATGAAGCCAACTGATATTTGTTTTCTATCGGCATGTAGGGAGGAAAATTGGCGAAGGAGTTGGATGAGAGAACCTTTTCCAAAGGAGTTTGTTATTGATGCGTGGAAGGCAAGTGTTGGATAATCTTTGGAGAGCGATCGCACCCAAGCAGCCTGCATTACCATATTAGCATACGCTATCAACAAGGTTGCATGTGAAATAATAGTGTTATCGGCATTGGTGAAATGTATGAATCATTACTAAGAAAGCCACCACAAGCCACTAGCTAAAGAGGAAGTGGCCTTCAACTCAAACGAAACACCATCAAACTCTTTACGACAGACTCTCCAAGACGGTGAGCTGCCTACTCGAGACCCAAGGATCAAGAGCGGCGAGAATGAACTCAATCTACCAAAGTTGTAACAGACTTCCTTCCATTGTGAGGAGCACAGAATGCAGAAGGTGCCTTGACTTAACGATGGAGCGCAGAAGGAAAGGAGCGTATGGGTAGAAATGGATAGGTGAACAAAAAGAAAATTAGACTTACGGCAACTCCGGTAGGTACAAGATCGCACTTGTTAAGTACGAATATCAAATGCTTATGCGGTGCTTCATCCTTGATATACTTTTCGACAGTCCGACAGCGAGTCCCCAAAGGATCTCTGGCATCTAGAACATGTATGACAACATCTGAAGAATCAATAACCTTATAGAGTTCATTCCATATACGTTTGCTTTGACCTTTGCTGAAAATTGCCTCTCGAGCACTGGTGATCTGGCCATCGTCAATGGCAGCAGCTTCTCCAACGGCTTCGGGATCATTTGAGGTTCCACTAAGAAGCTTTGCTTGTTCGAGGCGATCCAAATATGTATCGTGGCTTTTAATGCTATCATCGGCAAGATCTTCCAACGAGCTGACACCAAGCTTTACTCTTTTCCGTTGTGCTTTTGGTCCAAAGGTATCACTGAATGGAGACGCCTCGACTGCCATTTTGGCTTGATGTTGCTTCAATCCATTTTTTCCTTGCCCATCACGGATCAATGACATTGGCAATTTGTTAGTCTTCAGCAGCACAGAGTAAGGATCACTCGCTCGCTCAGCCATAGCTTCTCGGAAAGAGTTCAAGGCATCTTGACCAATGACTCTCGAGTTCGTAAACCATTTTCTGTTGGGCTCAATTCGTGCGGGTTTGGTTTCTCTACTTTGGAAGGTTGCGGCTTGAACAACCTTTCCTGCAGCATTATGTCGAGCTTTACCCTCATTGAACATGTTTAAGGTCTTGGCTTGCTTCGCAGTGCTATGAGATAATTAGATTATGTTTCGTCAATGAGGGGGGCAACAGCAGGAACATACCGATAGAAGTTTTCGCCCTTGGTTTTGACATTGGCCATGCCATCTCCTACTTTCCCTTGCTTAACCTTTCGGTTTGCCTCTTTCTTACCGGTGCCCATTTTGATGATTGTTGCGCAACACGCTGTAAATCTTTTGGGTTGAGAAGAAAAGGTGTGAGGAAGAAGAATTGTCGATGCAGAGAAAAGGTTTTAGAGATTTTGGGGGTTGTGGCTGAAGTGCGTCGGGCTAAGATGTGGCTAGGTAATGTGGCTAGGTACACTAGCTCCAAACATATTTCCGCTAATCAAAGATATTTTATCGAGTTCGATGATGATGATTGATGATCCATATGAGGTGAATTGAAGACGGCGAGTTACGTTGCTAGAATTCGAATGACCTCGGCATCCTGAACCTAACAATTTCCCAATCCAAATCTCGCCCCTTCATTCATCACAGTAGGGGCTAAAACGCAATGTCTTCAATCGTGTCGAAAAGTTCCTTGGGCGTTGTTGGACGTTGCAAACCAAGTCAATCAACTGCGATCTCATCTCGAAGTTTCTCCGCCACTGCCGCTTGTAACGCGATTGGCCCAGAGAATCCTAGGTTCATTGAAATACCTACCACTCGACAACCAGACGCTCGAGGGCACCGAGATATCAAGGGAATTTTACCACCTCCACGAAATCTTTTCCCCAACCGCGGACCTGACAAGACTTCCAAGAAATACCTGGATGCCGTAACTCGCGAGCCGGCGAAACCTCCCAAGAACCCAAACGATTATGTTGCCTGGAGGCATCGGCTAGCGACTCAAAGGCGGGAAAGCTTGAAAGAGGCATTGGTGCAACTCCACCAAAGAAAACTGCGCCAGGAGAAATTAGTCGCCAAGAGGAGTTTCGCCAAACGTCAGGCCAACGAGAAAAGGCTAAAGGCACCCCAACGAGAGGATGAGAGGCTGACGAATCCAACTATCACGGAAGCCATGTCGAAACTGCAAGTTGGCTTTATTCCGGATCCAGAAAGAGAAGCCGAGCTGGCACAGAAGGCGTTGAGAGTGCAGAGGAGGGAAGCCGAGAGGGAGGAACGGAGGAAGAATGCATTGCATACGCTGTACATGAACGCTAGATCATTCATCACGACGGAGGCACAATTGAATGCCAAGATTAATGATATTTTCACGGAGCCTTTCGACCAGAAAGCGACCCGTAAGAGAAATATCTGGGAGCTACTCGAAAAACCACCCACTGTCCAGGATATGCTTTCAAGCGTCAATAATGTCCATAAGACTGCCGTCGCAAAATACGGACACCCCGCTGTACTCACTGGAAAGAGAATGGGCCACATCGCAGAGGAATTGACGGGTGGAAAGATGGACGATGTCTGATTCTCCATTGGGGATGTATTTTTGGTATCATAAGAAGCGTTCCCGATGCATCAATGGCGCCTGTTTGCACAGTATTTCATGAGATATCACGGCCCTCGCGTCAACTTGATGGCGGGTCCTTCACAAACCGAGGTCTATTTGGCACCACGGTGTCTGTGTGATTTTATGTAAAAGGCGGAAATGAATCTTCAACCCTTGATGTATGCCTTCAAGAACATTTAACTTCCAGTTGTCCATGTTATCAAGGAGAAGCATGTCGTTCAAATCAATTTAACAAAATTATAAATTAATTGATGATTAATTGCAGTAATTAAAACAAGTTTACATAAGAGAATTACAGAGGACCAACAGCACATACGAGATCGATCTCGTAAGCAAGCACTTCACCTTGTCCACTTCCACTGACATCTAATCAACAAGGGTACATCAATCTGCAGAAGCACTCCCTCCAATGAAATCCAAATATGATTGGACTTTCGGATGAAGGTTCACCAACTCAATTTTCGATCTCCTCTTTTGATTCGGTCTCCCGCCAGTACCTCCTGCCAACGACCCAAGAATCGATGCTTCATTTAGGCCAACCTTGTCAGCGAGATTAGAAGAGAAAGCACACACGCAATTGCTGCCTGCAACTAGCCTACCCAACCTCTTGCACTCGGAAGAGGTCAAACGTCGAACGTCGAACGGCGGCTTCGGATTCAATGAGCTGACCAATCTTTCACCCAGAGCTTTGGTATTGCGCCTGGAAAACTTCTCTCGAGTCATAGTCGTAGCAACTCCTGTTCTACGATGCATCTTATCCGTGGCCTGTCAAGGCGGCAGGATGTCCCGCCTACCGATGGAGCTCTGTCAACCACAGAGCCCAGCCCTTCTTCTGCAACGTCGTCTATAGATATGTCTCATACCACTCCTATGATCACTGCTAGTCCTCTTCCGAACCAGCCGCCCCAGCAAATTCTATCTAGTTCTGATCCTGATATTAAAGCATCTTATATTATTGTATGTGCCTGGCATCTCTTATTCATGAAAATGTGCGACTGAGTTTCTAATGATGATATGTTGTAGGCAATCGTGATCACCATATCCGGGGTTCTGGCAATGCTGTTTGCGAGTCACATCGTTCGTCAGACTCGAATTAAACACAAGAACCCAAAGTACATCCCGACAGTATTTTTAAAAAAGGCTTGGGAGAATTGGGAACCAGCATCTCAACGATATCGCCTACCAGACCAGAATGACCCCCACGAATACTTAGGGGCGCGCGGTGTGGGGAGAAATACATCCGATTGTCCGCCTCCATCGTTCGGTAGTGCTGCTGCAACTGCTGCCGAGAATGCTGCAAACAATAATGCTAGGGGGGTGGATAGAAATGCTTCGATTCGCTCAGTCATGACCCTACCGGCCTATAATATGACTCCAGGACAAAACGAGCAGGTATTAGGAAGAGAAGGTGATCGAGGAGGCATTGATGTGGTCCTGGAGTTTCCTGAAACTATTGACGAGGAAGAACAACAACGGGACGCAGAGATGGAGGCATTGTATCAGGTCCGACTTGCGAGGCGACGCGAAAATGAGGAACGGGAAGAGAGAAGACGATTGAGAAGAGAAGCTAGAGAACGAGGGGATCATGTCGCATTAAGAGAACTTCAATCTCGACCGGCGCATACTGGACCAACCGTCGAAGAGCTCAGAGCAGAGCATGATAGGATTAAGAGAGAACGTCAAAGGGCAGTTTCATCGGTCGCATATGGCGATCTAGGTGTTGCGAGACATGATGGTACACGGTTACGCGGGAATAGTGATGAGAGTGAACGACAAGGATTGCTTGGCGATGCATCAGGTATGGCTGCGAGCAGCCTGTATCATCGAAGAGATCCAAGTGCAGGTTCGGTTTTGAGTATTGATACGATGAATTCGGATCTACCTTCATTGAGATTTTCGAGATCCCGGCCAGATAGTCCACTTCGTCGTGCTACAGGCCCTGAGGACTCGAATAGTAATCATGAGGATAGAGCTGGAAGCAGCCCCGAGATGATAGATCATGACGATATCCCTCTCAGCAGTCCTCCTGAATACGAGAATGTATCCTTAGATACGCCACGGGACGAAGCATCATGCCTGCCATATCACATGACAGAACCTCCTCCTGATTACACAAGTCCAATATATGGGAGAGGGGAGGGACCCAATATGGAGAGCGCGGGGTTACAAAGGTCGCAAAACCTGGATGAAGTGATGACAGGAAGAAGGACAGGCAACGAAAATACACATCCGCATCTCCTTTCCCGGGATGATAGCCGTTTATCCACACGATCAACTCGAGGAGCCCGTGTTATCCCACAACTTCCTAGTCTACGATTAGGAACTTTGCCCTCGATCCATGTGGATCCAGCCAGTCCGATGACATTGGGAGCTACGGGAGAGGATGACCACAGTCAACATGGCCACAGTAGGGGCGGTTAAGCTTTCCATAGGAGGAGGCGAGATCTGATACGAGTAATGAATCTTGAATAATCACATACCTATGAATTTAGGGTCAAGTCTTGGAATTCTTCACACATATACAAACCTTCTCAAACGTACCTTTTACCTTTCGCATGCAATCTTTCTTTTCTATACCCGCTTCTTTTCCATATTAGTCGTTTCAGATATCTTTTGAATTAAGCATGGCGTTCTTGGAGAGTGTTTTGGGGGCTAGGTGCCTGCCTTTGTTTTTGTTTTCAGCTTGAGCTTTTGTTCTGGTACTAGATGCCATGTAATGCAAAGCCTGTTGTACATAAAAAGCAGGTAAGTCGCAAGCGATGGGGATAGAAGGGGTCACGGTGGGGTAATCTAATTGGAGGACGGAGGGAGTTTGAGTCGGGTTAGATTGGTACCTTTCAGGAATGGATAGGATAGGATAGGATAGTGGAGGACGAGATGGGATAGTTTGGTTTGCTTGCAGCTTATACCAGAGCATGCTCTGTTGTTGCTGACTTTGTTGGGTTGATTGGTTGTAGTGTCAATATTTATATTATTTATTGATCCCTTTCATTGATCTATATCTTGTCTATATAAAATCCATCTTACTGTTGTCTATACTCGATCGTGCTGTGCACATATGATATACAGTAATATCTCTTCAGCGAAGGATTAGTGAGAAGAAGATGAGGATGAGAATATAATATAATATAGGAGGAGTCTGTAGCCCACAAGTCTCCCTCCTCGACTCTCCCCTCACCCTCACCCTCACCCTCCCGCTCCTCCTACCCCTCCTCCTCCCCCCGCTTTCTCTTCCGCACCCCCATATCTCTCCTTCTTTTCCCTTTTCCCTTTCCCCCCCCCTTGACCCAACCGACCCACTCCAGCGGAAAGAAAAGATGAAAAGATGATCCCAGCAAACCTCCTCCTCCTCGAGCTCAATCTCAAGCTCAACCACATCCTTCCTTTACAAAAACATCCCGCATATCCAACCCCTCTGCGCCCCTCGACACGCCCCCACGAAAATAATCTCTCCTCAACCCATCCCACCCCAACCCCGCAAATCGTATGTGCATGCACATATGCACATATGCACATACATTCTCTAATTTCCAACCTCCTTGTCCTCCCTTTCCCCTACAACCTCCACAAAAAAACCCCGTTTTTTGCAATCATATCATATTACATCATATCACATCATATCAACAACTGGAATATTCTTCCGAAATATCCTTCCAACATATTCTTCCAACATATTTCTTCTAGAAACAGCAACAGCAACAGCAACAGCAACAGCAACAGCAGCGACCATAATGATAGATGGATAAATCGAAGGTTAGGTAGGTAAATACTCAAGGGGTTCAGGGGGTGGTCATAGGTAAGCTTGAGGGTCATCGGGTTGTGTTTTGTATAGAAGAAGGAAGGGAGAGGGGCTGGACCGACTGAGTGATGGATGGGAGAGATTGGATAAAAAGGAGATGAATGGTTCGGAAGAGTTGAGACGAGCGAGATCATCATCCACATCTTCGCTCTTGAAGTCCAAGCCGGGAATCGCCTTAAATGTGATGACGGATGGCTCGTAGTTCGGAAAGGAAAGATTCAAACGCGCTGATCACTGAATCGTTTTTTGCCATTATGCTAAAAAAAAATTATGATTCATACACTTCAGAGATACATTTGAGTCAAGGAAGATATATTTTGCCAATTTTCGATTTGTCATTTCTCAAATTGATACTTCTGTATTCTGCACTGTAACCCATCCTCCACCCCTAAAACATCTGCTATTAACAAAGTTGAAGCCTTCACCACATACATTGCAACGAATACAAACACCGGATGATGCATGATGTTCCGATATCAAGCAATGCATACAACCACAAAACACATATCTGAAAATGATCGCTCTAGTTATCGTTCAAAGCCGCCATCATCTCAGCGTTGATTCTGGCAATTTCGGCCCTCGCGGCAGCATCCTCTGGGTCCTCGTCATCTTCTGGCTTGACTTCAATGACTGGTGAGGGAGGGGCATCAATCTTGCCTGGTTCCTCAGATGATGGAACACCCCGTATGACCTCCTCCTCGGCTTCGGGCTCTTCATTGGATGGGGTCTTCTCAATTTCGGGTTCTCCGGCTGCTGGCGCAACTGGCTCAACAACATCCTCCACGGCTGGCGAAACTGGGGCAGCCTCAACCGCTGCAGCTTCTGGGACCTCAGCTTCTGGGACCTTAGCCTCTGGGACCTCAGCCTCTGTGACCTCAGCTTCTGTAGCCTCAGCTTCTGTGACCTCAGCCTCTGTAACCTCAGCTTCTGTGACCTCAGCCTCTGGGACCTCAGCCTCCTTGATTGGCTCTTCAGCAATGGGAGACTCTGTCTGAATAGCAGAAGCATCAATTTCTTTCTCCGCTGAAGCGTCAACAGGCCGTGTCTCCTCTACTTCAGGCTTAACTTCAGCTTGTTCGGTCGTCGCATCTCCAACGGCAGGAACGGCTTCAACCTTGGTAGAAGTTGGCTCCTCTTTTGGTGCCTCCTTGACTTCCTTTGCTTGCTCATTGACTGCTTGCTTAGGCAACTCTGCCGACTTCTTCTTGGGCACCGTCTTGGCGCCTGTCTTGGCAGCTGGAGCAGCAGATTTTGAAGCGGCCGCCTTAGTTGCGGTAGGTCTGGTCACTTTCTGGACGGCATGAGAGGCAGTCTTGGTATCATGAACCCTTGAGTGTCCAAGACTGCTAGATGGCCGCTTTGTTGATAGTGATCGCCTTGGTGGAGGAGATTTCTCGGCCGTTTTGGAAGCGGAAGAAGCTGTAGGTCTCATCATACGCGATAAAAATCCATCATCGGCCAATGGTGCAGATGCAGGGGGGTTTCCTGTGGAAGTCTTCTTTGGCAATGTTGAAGGTGGAGCGAGTGATGGTCTGCTAGTTCCCTTCTTCAATGAAGCAGCACTCCGTGATACTGGTGGGTGCGATGCCTTCGGTGTGTTTGACTTGAGTGCGTTACCAGTGCTGGAACGGCTTTGCGAACGTGGGGTACCTTCAGATTTAATGGCACCGGATGCACGACTGTGCGTTTGTCGGGCAGGTGGTGTTGAGGTAACACCCTTTGAACCAGAAGACGCTGTGGGAGCTAGGAGTGAAGCTGGAAGCTGCACTGGCCTTGTGGGTGATCTAGCCTTTGGCTTGCTGGACCCACTCTGTGGGGATGATGGTGGGATTCTAGTCTTAGCGGCTGGTCGACTAGTAGACCTTGGTTTGCTTGAAGCTCTTGCACCATTTGAGGGGGCCAGTGAATTGTTGCTGGTCTTCTTGGCCGGCTTCTTCTCGGGTGTCTTGGCTGGAGCCGCAGGTTTTCTCTCTGGTGTTTTGCTTTTTGGCACTTTTCCATCATGTCCACGACTTCCTGTGGGTGTTGTCGGAGTCTTTGGAGCTGGCTTGGAAGATTTTGGAGGTGGTGTTGTTCTTGAAGCTGGCTTAGGATTCACGGATGATTTAGCTGTAGATATAGACGCAGGTCGTGTAGTAGGCTTAGTTCTTGCAGCTTTGTCTAAATTGTTCGCAGTTGCAGTGACCTTTGGAGCACCATTCGTAGGGGCTGCTGGTGCAGAACTGTTTGCTTTTGAGATGGGGCTCTTGCTTGCATTGACAGGAGGATTGTTTGCATCGACAGGAGGATTGCTTGCCTCTGGCGCCTTCGACTCATCTTGTGATTTCTTTGGGTTCTCCTTGATTTCTGCTGGTTTTGCCAATTCTCTGCCACGTTCAGGCATTGGCCCCTTTATAGGTATCGGATCCCCAAGTTGTTTGTTTACTTCGAAAGCGGGTGTTTCGGCCAAGGCAGATTCAGGAATGAGTTCATCAATCATAACACTGGCTTTTCTTGCCTCAAACTCTTGTGAAATTGACTCCTTTCGTTCTGCAGTTTCTTTGGGGTGACTCTGCTCATCCAAACTAAAGCTTGACCTTCTTCTCGCCATACTGCCACCGCTCGCCATATTGGATTCACTATTATTACTATCTTGTCTCTTAAGACCGAGTTGTATGGCCTGACCGGCTTGTTGTGCGCCTCGTTCAACGGTTACAAAATTTGTTCTGACTTTCGATAGTGGTCTGGGTGGCGTCGTACTACTTCCTGGCGAAAACACTACACGACTCATTAGCACATGAGCTGCCCAAGACACCTTGATTACTCACATGCGTTGTCTCCTGGTGAACGGCCTCTTTCTGGTGGTGATACGGAAGTCTGCTTGTTGTTTTGCTCAAACATTGCACGAAGGTTTTTGATGTTAGACATGTTGACGGGTTTTATAGAGCCGGTGGCTCTTGAGCTCGTACGGTGAAAATCAAATTGATATAGCCAAGGTGGAAAGAGCTACTGGTATCGCTCCAGGATGAAGTAATTGGCCAGACTAGTTTGCAGTGATCTGCCGATAGTGTGGAGGGCGAGATCGTTATCCAATTGCGTTTCCCCCAAGGATTTAAAATTGGATAAAAGAGGTAGATTGAGAAGTAGATTGGGAAGTATTGACACTCTGGTGGCCGGTCAGGTCAGGTTAGGACAGGACAGGACAGGTCAAGTGGTGGGTCGAATAAGGCATTTGAGGCCAGCTGCAGTTCCTATTACATCTGCCGTACTCTCAGGTACTGGTGCGTGCTTGGTCCTGTTCTCGTTTGAGGGAAAGGATTGTGTTGTAGGATCTGACGGGTGGATGGGTGGATGGATGGAATGCAAAAGAAAAAGCCACAGTAGCACGCCAGAAGGATTTAGGAGTATGTGTTGTTGGAAGGAATGGCGAATTGACAGAGGGCCGGGAAACAAAGCAAGAATGGATATTGGATGGTACTTGTACTTGTGCTGACTTGAACTTGACTTGTCTGTGATCTGTGAAGGAGTTGGGGTGAGGCAGTCTGTTCTCAAAACATGGAGAGAGGGAGGCCTTTTTGAAGACGGCCCTACATTATTCAATGTCTCGCAGGCCAATATGGTTATCACGCAGCGCAGGGGGGAGATCGATGCTATACATATACATATATATACACATATAGGGTTTGCAATAAAAGAAGAAAATAGGGGTGAGAGCCTTCATCCGTATCAACAAGGCTGTCTCTTGTGATGTATCTTTTTTAATTTCCCTCGGACAGTCAGTGAATACATCTGAGATCTTGGCTTGGACCTCTCTCTTATTGGATGGTGAAGCGAACTGAAACACCGACGAAGGCATCCATAGACGGAGGAGAGAGCACAAGCAAGACGCAAGAAAGAGGAAGTCAGAAATACGGATCCAGGTAACGAGGGACGCCGGTGTATGTGTGTATCGAAGCTGTCCAACAAGATATAGATACCCAATGATACCTGACGAGGTGGTGTGAGGATATAATCCGAAGGGGTGGTGTGAATGGGGATCTTACCAGGGAGAATGGTTGTTCCATTATTTATAACATCATCTAATCATCTAATCATCTAATTATCTAATTATCGAATAATTAGGCAGGCTACCTAGCTATTGCACTTACTAGGTATACCCAGTGTAAATAGCCGAAAATGCATGAGAGGACAAAAAAATCAAAATAAAATTGGAGACCGATTTCGCAACAAGAGTCAACCCCCAAAGCGAACAAGGTCAACAACCATGGCGTCAAGAACTTTGAGGATAGGTAAGCAAGAAGCTCTGTTCCCATTGATATTCAAAAAAACCCAAAAAGACAAAACTAAGCCATCTCTGCTTTACTCAAGGTCTTATTCCTGGTGACGGCATCGGTAAGGAAGTTATTCCAGCCGGAAGACGTATTCTCGAAGCTTTGCCTGCCTCTCTCAAATTGAAATTTGACTTTGTTGACTTGGAAGCCGGCTTCCAAACATTCGAAGACACTGGAGCTGCTCTGCCCGAGAAGACGGTCGAAATCCTGAAAACTGAATGTGACGGGGCCCTCTTCGGCGCAGTTAGCTCCCCGTCAAAAGCTGTGAGAGGCTATTCGTCCCCAATCGTCGCACTCCGCAAGCGTCTCGACCTTTACGCAAATGTTCGACCTGTCAAGAGTGTCGTGACAGCTGCCAACCCAATTGATATGGTCATTGTGAGGGAGAATACCGAGGATCTTTACGTCAAGGAAGAGAGAACATATGATGCTGCGGATGGAAGTGGAAAGGTCGCAGAAGCAATCAAGAGGATTTCCGAGAGAGCATCATCCCGTATTGCTACCATGGCGGGAGACATCGCATTGCGCAGGCAGAAGCTCAGAGATAGTGGGGCTGCAAGCATACACAAGTCACCACTGGTCACCATCACTCACAAATCAAATGTCCTGAGTCAAACGGATGGTCTCTTTCGATCCACTGCTCGAGAAGCATTGGCTGTCTCGAAATTCTCTAGCGTCGGTGTAGAGGAGCAAATCGTCGACTCTATGGTTTACAAGCTTTTTCGCCAACCCGAGACCTACGACGTCATTGTTGCACCAAATCTATATGGAGATATCTTATCTGATGGAGCTGCCGCTCTTGTTGGCTCTTTGGGTCTCGTTCCAAGTGCCAATGTTGGCGAAGGATTTGCTATTGGTGAGCCATGCCATGGTAGTGCTCCAGACATCATGGGTCAGAACATCGCAAACCCAATTGCGACTTTGCGAAGTGTTGCTCTCATGTTGGAGTTCCTTGAGGAGGAGGCCGCGGCTGCGAAAATCTATGCTGCTGTGGATGGTAATTTGGAGGAAGGCAAGTTACTAAGCCCTGATCTCGGTGGTAAGGCTACGACAACAGAGGTTGTTGAGGACATTCTCAGACGTTTGTAAATGGTTTCCATTTTTAGAAATGTTCATCCACAAAGGGTTCAAGACTGTCTATCTGGAGATGAAGTCCCCCTCTGAAAAGGTATCTGAAGTCCTCTTCTGAGGGGGTATCTGGTTAGACAAATCCTGGACTAGGAGCTATGAGCTAGAATGCTATCCCGAACCGTCTATCTGATCACCACATCACTGTCTCGATTTTCCGTATTCTAATTCTCACAATGAGTCCGCCCTTTCTTTCAACCTCATTGTGGAAGAGTCGGCTCTCTTCTGCTAGCCCGTACTTCTGCCCAATTTCAATTTTACTTCCAAGTTCCTCCAACATTACATGCTTGGCTCTGGCAGTTATAAACGCACAGCTTTTTCTGGTGATCCCTTACGTGCTTGATGAAATTTCCAGCCTGACTCTCTGCCAAGTGCGGCTCTTAGTCTTCCACGGAGCTCTGCCAAGATGATGATGTATTCATCCTGATAGAATGACTCCCTCGGTTTCTTATCATTCGAGTGGATGATCAAAGATATTGAGCAAGGAGCGGCCCGTTCTTGTTTGACGCGAACAGTTCTGATTTGATGTTTCAAAACTGGAGGACTCAATGGAGGTGTCAAGGGAACAGAGCGTGGAGTGATGATCCTCGGGATGTCATAGAGACGCCCAGGTCGCTTTCTATTGCCCAAAAGGTGTCGATGTTTTGTGATTCTCCCGCTGTTCAAGAGTGGAATGAACATGTTCCATTCTGCGAGTTTTGTCTTGTATGCCGATCTTCTATGAAACAATCAGTATGTGTTCATATCGCATCACCGCGTCTACTCACGATGCGTTGAAGCTGTACTTCTTCTCCATAATTTCCTGAATTGCGGATATGGTCAAGTGTTCTGACAAGAACAAATGTCTAATTTCGATCTTGTGATCTTCGAATGTGTTCTGCATGATTGCGAAGGATATCTGATCGAAGACAAGTTCCGTATCTTTGGTTTTTGAAATTTCATATTCAATCTGGAAAGCAGCTGAGAGAAATATATATTTTCCTCGACATCTAAGCGGTTAAAAACATTGGCTTCTTGATGTATCCGATATTGATGTGATATTGTTTTGTTGATAGGTTCAATTGGGATAGTGGGGAAGCGCGCTCATGGGTGTCATACATGACGTGCATGAAAACATGGCAATTGAATATTACTGGAATCCGTTGCTGGGGACATAAAGGGGGTAACCGCCTCCACCTGGCGGCTAAAAGCTTCATGATTAATATACCCCAGTAAATGATGGTAAGGATGAAAATGATCTATCCAACTGTATAAGATGCACGTTGGAGAAAGAAAACATTTCTATGCTATGAAGCATAAATTGGCGCTCGATAGGGAAAAGTGGGAGTTTGGTGATAGTGACTGTTGAATTTCCTCTGTGGAGCTGTGAAGGCGGATTGCTGTCCCCACAGGAAAAAAAAACCGTGTACCCATATATGCACACAAAAGTTAAAAACACATTACGTGCTATCTATCTACTTCACCGGTGGAGAAGTTACATGGTGTTGAATGCGCCGGCACTTGTGCGGCATAGTATAGCCCGCTATTTTCTCAATCTTTAACATAACATTGAACCACCCCGTCGGCGTCGTGCCCTTGGCTAAGTTCTCAGAATAAAGCGCCTTGAAACCTAAATTTTCGATATAGCGCCTTCAAACGAAATGTAAAGTTGTTCACCGATTACTACAGCGACAAACCCTTTTGGCACCTTCAAACCCGAGTAGTTTGTTTCGATTGCATATTTCATTGCCACATCATTCGCTCTTTGTGGCGCTTTCGAGTCAAGTTGAAAAATCAACCGGTGATGCGTTATTATTTTGCAATTGGCGCCGCTATTCCTAAACTTCCAAAGATAGTCGGTCGCATTTTCAATTCTTCAGCGCCTTCTGGAACAATGAAATTGAAGCTCCGAGAGGTTCACGGACTTTCTTCATGAATTGTCATTTTCGGCGTGGCGCTCTGGGGAAGAACAGGTTCACTAGTTGTGACTTGTGAGGCGCTTGCTAATATTTCTTTTTTCTACGACAAATCATTTGCAAGAGAGATGGGTTGTTTGACAACAATGCTATGTTAGGTAAGCGCCAATAAGACATCAGTGGTTTGGCGCTGAGGGTGAAGTTACCCCGCCATACCCACGTTTTTCTTTTTTGATATAAACTTATTGGCGATGGCATTATCTTTTCTTCTTTTGGGGTGACAAGGATAGATAGAGGCTGAAGAAGTTTTTGGCCTGGTGAAAGGTTGGATCTCCGTAATGGTTCCACTGCTCCACAGCTCCGTTGCTTTTAGATTTTTAAGGAATTCCCTTCCGGTGAAGCGGTCGAGTTACAAGGATGACGGTTAAAGCCATACCGATCGATAACTTCCTGTGATATGCGTGTTCGCATTTTTCGTTCTTGCAAGCTCGTATGGAGGGAGCAAGTAAGCAACGGTTTCCCCGTTGCCGACCGGTGTAGGGTACAAGGATGGGGGTTGAGCCATACAATTGATAGACGCATATTTGCCTCTTACTCTATGATTAGTAAAATGATTCGAAAGTGCCTTTGGTCGCATGATGGATATTGTCCATTCCGAGTAATCTAACTGGTGAGTTTTCGGCACGATAGATGTGTACACGGCCTGATAGACGTGATGTGATGAGCGAAGTTGCAATTACACGTCTGGGGACGTTCATACGAACTCGCCTACGTTATCATTAAGACATATGAGTAAAGGAAGCACGTAAAAATCGTATTTTGGCGGGGTCACTAAGAGCATAGCAATCGACTGATTCCGTGAGAGCTTGCTACCTACAGCTCTTTTAGCTTATACTTAACTATACTGAGCCTCTTCTCCTACTTCACTTGTATCAAAATAGCCCGCAATACAGGCTTAAAAATTTTCTGGTGTCGAGAAATGCGCCATTACTACCATTCGATTTTCCTACTCTGACTTGTTGTTTTGTTTACATTCCCACATCATATGACGTTCCATAAGAACGCCCCAGCCCCAATAATTGTTCCCACATGTCTCTCAAAAAAGCTAACCGGTTGCCTTCTGTCACCCAACTCCCACCTTTTGCCTCCTCCAAAACCATAAGCCCTACTTCCCTGCATCCCAAGTTCCTAAACAAGAATATCAAAATTGATCGCGTGCAAATTTGCCTTCCCAGGTACTCATGACCCTTGCGTCATATCTGCCTCTATCTGATAGACCGAGTGGGGGTATCGTGGCGTCTGGTATGGACATACTGGAAACTGGCCTCCTATGCCATTTAGATCGCTGCTCGGGTTCATTACATCTTGTCCATTGCTCAAGTACTCGTCGCGTGTTTTGGCCCATGTATGATCATCGTCTGCAGGCAGTTCGATGTCTGAAATTGTGATTTCAGGGGTGAGGTATTGGGTTGAATATGCCTGGGTTGGCGTGGAGGCTTTGTGTTGGTATCGCGGTATATGTTTGACTTTGATAGATTCTGGATATTTTGTTTTGGTAAAAGTCGGATGGGATGTCTATTCCTGAGGAATAGAAGCTTTCTTGGAGACTTCGTGTCTCGTTTTGTCGTATTATGTGCGCATAGTATGGGTCTTTGGATAATTGGGCTTCATTTGTGGTGTGCTCATGGAGAGTTTGTGGGTTTAGAGGTTGCGGATTGTTCTGATCATTTGAAGATTTCCCATGAGTATTGCGTAGTGTAGAGCGAACAAGGTCTGACGGAGAGTTGTTTGATGGCTGCGATGATTGATATTGATTTTTGCTCGTCTGAGACCTTCAATTTGTCATTGTTAGATAAAAGACGAAGCGAAAACGAGATCATGTAAGCAATGGCTTGATAAGATGCATACCTTGTTCGATCACGGCGAATATCACCTCTGGGTCCCGAGTCCTTGCGGGTCATTTTCTCAAAAATTATGACAACCTTGGCTGATCTGTTTGAATAGAGACAATTCTGAAGACTCTCGACTGCGAGGAGCTTTCTCCGCATTAAAAGCACGGCTGTAATAAAAGGACAACAGCATCGTGAGGAATTAAGTACTGCTTACACAACTTCGCACTTGCACAACTTCGTCCACATATCAGTTCTTCGCCTTTTGTGCCTTTGCGAACGTGAAATGGTTCGCACGTTTGAAAGTGCAAACTGAATCGTCACTCGCCACGACATTCATATTCATTGATTCCTCTGAGAACAGCTCAAAGGCTTTTGATCTCCGAGGCCAGTCCGGGCGGAGTACACCGTCGCGGGGTGGTTGGCTCTCAACACTCGGAGTTTGGGAGCGAGTCGTCCCGAACAATGATGATGACTGCGGCGATTGCACTATTGCTTTTAAAGAGATATTGGTCTAGCCGAACCAATAAAGGGCTGTTTTTTTTTGTACGTTTCCCTTGTAGCAATATAATTGCGTTCCTCCAAAGCCTCAAAAGTGCAATTGCACCTTTGTGATTCTCTGGCGATCTAGAATCTTGCCTTAATCAAGTAGCACAAGACTGCCTAACATCAAGTCTTGAACGACTCGTCACACACGCCACTTAGCAGCTGGATGCGAGGCTGCGGCTCTTGCCTGGCTTCTCAATGCCTCTATCACTCATCATTATTATGAGGTGTCTCACCCGTTTAATATCGAGAAAATCCAGCGCAATGGAAACCCAGGTTCGTTCAACTCTGCAGTGTCAAAGCTTCTACGCACCGAATGAACAAACGTGGTTACGCCATAGGATTGGGACAGTATAAAAGATGAGGTGGAGCAGCTCTATGTTATGGAGGGCCAAACACTGGAGCAGGTTAGGAAGACACTGAGCTCGACTCGTGGATTCGGTGCAAGGTTAGTTGATCACACACTTTCCTCTGAGATATCCCTTCGAATGCTAAGATCAGTTCATCTAGCGTTCGCAGTTATCGTGGGATGCTTCGTAAATGGGAGTTAAAGAAGTACAAATCGAACAAGAAATGCGGCAATCAATGTCCTCGAGATCAACGATCGAATGTTTCTGTTGAGCAGGAAGATCCCGGCAATTCCTGTTGTTCCCTGAAAGATGAGGATTTATTATTTTAGCTGCACGATGACCACTCCCATCCGCATAAATTCATGGACCTCTTCATGAATGAACAATCTCCCCAATATCCCACCGCGAATAATACTGCGCATAATGTTAATACTTCGTCTTCGTCCAATCCCCTCACCTCGTCCGGGAAACCTCACTTTGACTGCAACGATACTTCGACACCCGTCAACTATGTGAAGGGCCACATCCCAGTGACCCCAATTCCCTCACGACCTATGAGACTTTCAGAGCTATTACCTTTGATTCATAATCTTTGCCCTACCGAACATGCTTTCGAGCCTCTGTTACGCAAATGCAATCGGACGGGGCATGCATGGCCTGCGCAATCTCCTGGTTGAATAACCCTGTCTATTGCAGGCACATGCTCGCCTCTTCTCCCACTGGAGTCAATCACTTCAAACTGATTGACGAAAATGTTCCTTTCCCAGAACGCATCACCCTGACCAAGGCCTTTCTCAAAGCTTCAATTGTGCATGATGTCTCGCCGTCACAAAGCATATGGAGTGTCACTTGGGGTTATACTAGATATGTTGATCAGTGGCAAACTGTGAAAGATAATCTCCTGGGTGCGTCATCTGGATTTATCGCCGAACTTGGCTCGGTTTTCCACCTATGCGCTGTGGTTGTCATGGGTGAAGAACTACTCCGCTGCTGCAAGGATCGCATGTACAACCTCCCACGGGTCCCAAGCTTGAGGAAGCGAAACTCCAACGTCTGCGATATGTTGAAATCCTGAAAGATTTTCGCAATCAAGAAGTCGATGTTGATATATCCTATTACAAATACTCACTAAAAATCCTGGAATGGAATGAAGCGCTAGAAGCACAGGAAAGAAGCAGGATTGATCGTTTGCTGAGAAAATATAGGAGGCTTCTGGGTTTGTGGACGGGGATTGCGCCGTCTTGGATTGATGGTAGTGTTGACGGAATGATAGAAAACGCTCAAAGGAGATGTCTATATGGAAACCCTATGTCGTCGCCTGGACCATATCCTTCTCCGGATCTGATTTGGGGACATAAGTGATTATAGTGTGGCTGCAAAAACGTCTTGAGAAAAGATGACTTGTGCTGCATTATAGGTCGATTACACGTGGTGCCAAAATGAACGATACTTGCAAAAGCTAATGATACCCAATTACCTTCTCGTCGTCACAAAAATTACTGTGCTCTTTCCTCTTCCCGTTTCCTTAAACTTGAAGGCAATATTGATTTCTTCCGTTTGCGAGTTCATGCAGCTTTCTTTTAGTTTGTTTTCGTTTCCAGAAAAATATTGCGAGTGCAAGTAACACTCCAATTCCTACGCCAGTGCCTGCCGCTACCCCTGCTTTTACACCTGTGGATAGTGGCTGCAGTTTCTTTGTAGTTAGTTGAGTTCGTAGAGGTGGATGTTGGTATGGGTTGGTATACTGTTGTAATTATGATATGCGGCTGGACCATATTTGTATGGACTTCAGTCGATAATCGTACTCCAGATGTGCTGGTTGATCCAAATTCAGTTGCAGGTATGCTGATGATTGAGGTCGAGGATACAGATATAGTTTGGGAACATTGAGGGCCCGAAGAATCCACTGCTGCTGTATCCGAGACTCGATGATTCACGATGAACTTTTCCTCATTCTCGCTGCAACAGTCCACTGCATTTCTCCCGCAGCAATAACTAACCATCTGGATATGCTCTAATCTCGGTATCGTTCACCACACACAAAAGTTATCAGCTGAAGTTTGTCATTGCGATGAATACATTACAAAGTTCATACCACCAACACATAACGGCTTGGAGAAATGCAGAAAAAAAGTTTTCAGGAGCTCGTGTCATTTGAAGCGTAAGGATAGGAGATCTATCTATTTGTATTCTCAATTACTACTGTAAGCGAAGGATTGACGTTGCACCTCCCACACCAAAATGAAGTGTACAAAAAGCCTCTCACGCAGCGCTAATTGTTAGGGAAATGAAGCATGGCTTATACTTTTAATAATGATTTGCTACTACGATAAAAAGGGGTAGATGGAGATAAAATTGACAGAGCACCACCGTGAGATTACTAGGAAAGGTTACGTTTGAAGGATCTGCTGCGTTGTTCTGAAGTACCGGGTAGATGTTTAAGTCAGCCTCCTTCGGCCCCTACGTTGTTTTGGATCCTAACTTTATACAAAGGGCGCTACACCCATCCTCTCATGGATGTATTGAGCACGTGAACTGTGTGTGATATGTTTGATTCTTACTTTCTAACAATCCATAAATATTGTGCTTTGAGCCTACAAGGCCTTCACTTGAATATTGTATCCCTTGACGAGAGCCTGCTACTAATTTTGCACTCACATGGCTACTAACTTTCTCATGGCTTTGTTCTCTTTTGACGAATTCTCCAATTCTGAGGGTAGCGGTGCTATCTGGCAGCTTGAATCTGAGCTCAGGTCTCCTCAAACCGGGGTTTAAGAATGATAGCCAACCGTTACGCGAGCAAGATATCCAAGATTCACTTGGACTTGAGCTTTTAATCGTGTTGTATTGACAGCATTTAAATCTTGAGAAGATGTGGATTTCAGAAACAAGGAGACGAAGTGCGCGCGGAGAACATCCCCGTCCACCTCGGCCTATTATCTTTCGAGAGAGAGAGCTCCTTTCAATACCAGACCTCCCTCCCCCAAGTCCATGTTTATCCCAAACCCATCTCTAACCCCTCGTTTCTACCTGTGCCAGTGCGCCCATACCGATGATCACAACAACGGGAGAATACCCCAACTTCAATCAGACAGATGCACTTTGATAGACCCAAGTTCCAAGGCCGAATACCTATTGCACCGGAGCTATCGAGGTAGGAGCCCACATCTTCAAGAAAATTCCTGCGCCATGTGGAAGTAGCATGTGAGATACGCATTTCCAGGAAGATCATCATTCCGGCCTGCAAGTCCAAAGAATGCATTTGGGTAGGTAGCTGTGCGTTGGTTCCCAGGCTTTCATAATACTGCTACACAATTGTCAGCAACTGCAGGAACGTCTAGCACTCATCAAGCACACACAACATACGAAAACCAAAAAAAAAAAAAAAAAAAAAAAAAAAAAACTCGCTCACAGTGTCACGCCAACACCAGCACTGGAAGCCAACAAGGACATCTGCAGACCACTCCAATCTCACACACCAGCAAATCTGAGCTAGGATCGTCGTACGGTAAAAGTAGGAGGTACCAGCCTCTTGAAGTGAAAGGAAAGTCCGCGAGATGTTCTCGATGCGCGTTGACTACTTCTGCCATTCCCCCGTTGCTTCTTGATTTCTCGAATGGGTAACGAGGCTCCCACAGCTTCGACGCCGATCTCAACGGGGATGATGGTGTCAACCATTGTGAGTTCTGTGTACGCAAGTTCGCTGATAATGTGAAGACCGATACGATGTTCATGAAGAATGGGAAAACTTTTGCGGTCTCTTCTCTCTTCTTATATGGATAATGCATGCATCAATGGAATTTATCTTTTGTCCCCAATTGCAAGAGGACTGACTGTTCTGGAACCGTCATCTTCTGTGCCGGCTGCACACGGACGGCTCCAGTGCATCATATCATGTAAGGCGTGCTCAAAGAATGTGAAGGAGATACATACATACTTACACACATACATACAACGAAACCCAGTATCCAGCAATAAAGAAGTTACGGGTTTCATGCAGTTACTGTACCATGGACACAGGGCAGTGAGCTCGATACCCATTGCTTTCAGACAGCTCAACGAATTTACTGGATGCGGGAATTGCAAATACGGTTTACATTACTGGCAATGTGTGCGCCATAGGGTTGGATGTTTGTGTTCGTTGTGTGGTGTGATATCGATGAGACTGGATTGCCGACATTGGGTTATGAGAGCCAACATGTTGTTCTTTGGATATTGTGACTACCGGTAGAGATGAGAGTAGCGGTCGCCAGCCACTTGGCAGATTATAGGCGGATCTGCTGGGTGTAAATGTAAGATGTGAGATGTGAGATGAGCTAACGTGCTGGGAGTGAGTGGGATATTGATTACTTGGCACCTACTCGAGTAGATGTTTGCGTCCGAGTATACCTACCTACCTTCTGTTGGTGGAAGTCTCGGTGGTCATGTTAGCGGGCGAGGTCGATAGATGTCCTAGAGACTAGAGCCTTCCTCTGGTGGTAAGTAAAAAGTGTTGCGGGCCATCTCACACCACTACGTATGCACTTATCATACCTCATGGAAGGAAAACCATGTAAGTTTCTGGGTTTTGAAGGATTACCTATTGTTTCCCTTCCAGATATATCCCCAGCATATTTCTAGTTCGTCTCCTCGCATATATTCTCTTCACGACTCAGAACCCACCCCCGGATTTTTTGTTGCATACACATTTGCATCACCTCGCATGACGTTCTGATATGATTCGACCACAAGTCAATTAGCTAGTCAAGCAGATGGGATCAGGTGGATAGGTGCAGAACAGACGACAAGGCAAAACCAGTGATCCATTTCCAATTGAAACGCGTCATGTCAAGAATACATGGATTTCTTCAACGTACTAGCAGAAGCTTCCTTCCATCACACAACAAATACAGGTCCCAGCTCGATCTTCCTTCCAATAAGCTTACTGGATATATCCACAGTCCTCGCTTAGCAGCCAGCCGACTTGCTTCTTCTCCTAAGCCCATGAAAAGGGATGTGCAGCAGATTGCTTCTCTATTGCATCTAATGCAGCAATACATATGCACTTGAGCGTTCTTTTTTCAATTACATTTCGATTTCGATTTCGAATTCAAAGCTATTCAAAGATTGAACGAATAGAAAGAAAAGAAGAAGAAAAAAACAAGAATAACTTAGTATGTGCAGAACTTAACATCGTGGTACAGGTAGCTAGGTGTTCAACGATAATCACACAAGCATAAAACGAAACCAAACCCCAAAATCCAACCAAAAGCCCAAAATAATCGATTGCTCCTCCCCAACATACTTACTTTCCCTACCCTTTTCGCCTAGGAAAATTCCTTGTATCCCAAATGTTAGTACATTATGAACTTGAGGTCGTTGAAATTGCAAGTACCGAGTCCTGTCGTGGTGTGCATTGGTTCTTATTTACGATGAGACTTATCGATGCCGTTAATCCATACGAAGGTCCAGTGCAAGCTTGTACACTTTCCCTCAATACATGATCGTACCGACGACACCAACTACAACTAACCAACATCTCATCTCCGCATCGTAATCCCAGAGTGAACTCCCGTCCGATTACTTCTCCCTAACATCAGGAACGGGGATTTCACTTGTATCTCTTATCGTAACGGGCAAAGTTCTGTAGATTAACCTGCTTCACAAAAAAAAGACAGACCGACGACTTATCGAAACATGGGATGGGCACTTGCATCGCAGGCTCTCTTCGAAAAACATAATCAACACAAAAGCCATAACATACATCACTAGAATACGCACGCACACATAGAATTCAAAATTCAAAGGACGCTGATAATCTCATGTCATTCCCAACCACTCGTTGATTCCATAAAACCATGCGTGCGTCCAACCAATCAAAACCATGCACAAGATCCGCTATCTTTCTATGCCATGCCCATTCTTCACTGCCACCCCCCCTTCCCCCCACGCGAGACATTGCCAACCGAATCCCACTCCGACTCCCGCCCCACACATTACGAGTACAGGGTACACCATCCCATCCAACACACACATTCAACACCCATTCACCCATCTCGTATACCCATAAACAGCCGTTGCCTACCCTGCAAGGGCGGAATAAAAAGTAGAGTTTGTGTTTGTGCCTTTCTATCCCCCCATATGAGATGTACCAAAAGAGATAACGCCGGTATAAAATGTATCCATTTCCGTGTCGTACCTCCGACAAGAGAAGAGCATGCTAGTCATCGCGGACAAGAAACTATCCGCAGTAAAAGAAAATAAATCAAGTATGTGCATATAGTATCTATGGGCAATCTCCAGTCTCCGCCATCTAGGTTGACCTTCTTGATGCCGTATGAAACGAGCCCCTATCAAGTAGACATTCTACGTGCCTGAAACCACGCCTTAGCCGCGTTTTGATCTTGTATGTACCCATCCTCTCTGTTCAGTGCCCCCCTTTACGCGGTTAAATAATGGCATATCCCATATTTGTTGATGTTGCGTCATAGTTTGGATGTCCGTTTCGAATGTATCGGATTTTCCCTTCGGAGTAATCCTTCTCATTTAAGTTTGCATAACCATAACTGACGACTCATTATACGCTCTGGGGAGCAAAAGTTCCTGTCGGTGGAGGGCTGTTGACCATACTGTTTCGCTTGTTACGGCTCTTCTTCATCTGACTCTTCAACGCGCTGGAGTCCAAGGGCTTTAAGAGTTCAAAGCTGCACAGCAACTCTATCGAAACACTCATGACAGCTCCATAATTGTCAAACTCGCCACAATAGTTCGGTGCCGAAAAGACCGTAACAAGAATTCGATCTTCAAAAAATTCGTAACCATCTTCAACAACCATATGAGCCCGACAGACCAAATCAAAATCATGCCTTGCTAGGAACTCCGAAATGACCTTCTTGCCGAATGAATAACTGACGCCTCGCTCACTTGTTTCCCAATCATTTTCCTGATCTGCGGGATCAGACCACAAAAGATCATTAAGTAACCCAAAATCAGGAACGTCTGTTGGTCTAGCAATATGTCTAATATCGTCCATGTGGCTCAGAGCTGGGGATAGGCCGCCATGGACACAAAAGATTTTCCCGGCCACGATTGCTGCGATGGGGAGCTACCACGTAGTTAGCCAATATTCCAAACACACACAGAGAGAGAGAGAGCTGATCACATACACAATTAAAGACGTCTACAAACGTCTTCCATACTTTGACATTGGCTCTTCGCTTACACTCGTCATAAAACCCATAAACTCGAGTAACATTTGCACATTCGTGATTACCCCTTAGCAAAAAGAAGTTCTCGGGATATTTGATCTTGTAGCACATGAGCAACAGAATTGTCTCCAGCGATTGCTTGCCTCGATCGACATAATCACCCAGGAATAGAAAATTTGACGAGGGAGGGAATCCGCACATTTCAAACATGCGTATGAGATCCGAGTATTGCCCATGAATATCGCCTACGATCTTAACAGGGGCTTCCAATTCGATCAGCGGTGGCTGTTCCAACAAAATCTCTCTCACTCGAGCGCAAATGGAGTTGATTTCCGCACTCTTGAGACAAACTCCCTTTGTACTTTTCCCTTGATATCCTGCATCCAAAAGTCGCGAAATGTAATCATCGAGTTCTTTTTCTTTGAGTGTGCCCATAGAGACTTGTGCGGATGCTGATGTTGAGAGGGCTGTTTCATTAGCCCCATGTATGGGAGCAGCCAGTAAGGTATTTTGGTCGACAGGATTGATCTCATTCACTCTCTTGACTAGTATAGACTGCCCAGCTCGTCCCCCAACTGCATAAGGATTGACTGTGCCAGAAGGAGGTTGATCGGAGACATGATCGACTTCACCGCTGCGTTGAGCAGCGCCCACGTCGTGATGTCCGGATTTTACGGAAGCAGACTGAACAGGTGAAGGGGGAGGTTTGAGATCATCGATAGGGGAAGCAACATCCTCCGAGGAGCCTTGAAGTGGTGTTGGCGAGCCTGGTGCAACTGATGCCTTGCCCGATTTAGAGGCATTCCCCGATATCGAAGCGACATCCGATTTATCGTTTGCATCTCCAATACCGCCTATTCCTGCGATTGAGTTTCTAGGGCTGTCAATCCTTGAGCCTGGTATTTTCGATCTAAGGGCACCTCTAAATGATTTGTTGGATTCTTTGGTATCCGCTTTGCTGAACGAAGGATATGATGATAGATTGTCCGACCCTCTATCCAAGGACGTTTGGGATGCACTACGTCTCGGCGTTGCAGACCCCGAACCTTTGGAGGGTTGGTTTCCCATCGTTCCAGATTCAAATATGCGGGCTCAGTAGATAGTTGTCGCTGGTCAATTCAGTGTATTTCTGTATGAGTCAGAGGTGCTGCCGCCGTCCCGCTGCAAGTGTCAACAAAGAGAAGGAGAAATTTTGCCCCTTTGCCCCTTTGCCGAAAGAAGATGGGAAAATACGGATCAAGACTGCTTCCAATTGTATTGGGAGAGTATCGTGCACTTTTGCTGTGGCCGTTTATCGTAATTGGAATGGGCAAGTCGTCGAGGTCGAAAGATGATTGATTGTATGGAATCGTAATAATGAGTTCCTATGGCTTGTGGGGAAGGGGAAGGGGGAGGGTTTGTGCTCGCAGACGGTGGATTTTAATGAACAACCTGTGGGCTTGTGAGTAAGCAGAAGGCTGCTGGGTATTGGCATCTGCGACCAAAGGCGGAGAGCGAAGAAGATTGGTACGCACCTGTGCTGGAAAACTAAGCAATCCCTACTTTTGAGGCTGAGTCGATTCTGCTCAAGCCAAGGTCTTCGTCGGCATAGAAGTCACGTCCGTCAACACGGCAAAGTATCAAAACGGGCGTCCTGAAGCGTATTGGCGAAGGCGAAGGCGAAGGCGAAGGCGATGATGGATGGGCGCCAGGGTGGAGGAGGAAAGGCCTTTAATCAAAAGAATCCAAAGAATCACGATGGATGAATGATTGTATGTATGATGTAGGATTGAGTTCTATGAAAAGCTTTGCTGTTGTTCTTGTGCCTGTTGTTCCTGTTGTTCCTGTTGTTGTTGTTCCCTGTTGTCCCTCCGTCGTTCCTTTGCATTGGCTAGATTTCGATAGGGTTTGCCGGCTTCCTGGCCGTGATTGGCTGCGAAGATAAGATTACAGTACAGAATATTACAGATCAATATTCAGATGAAACCAACAACGTTCTAGAAGACGACTCTTTGACCAAGTCCAGAGCGATTCCTTCACTCTCCAAGACCCTGCGAAGCGCAAGACTTGAATATCACGGCGCCAGCAGCAGCGCCAGCAGCAGCGCCAGAAGCATACGCATCGCCCTTCCCTTATATACTTCGTGCGCACATCGACGCCATCCATCCACGCGGCACGGGAAATACAATCCAAGGTTCAAGATCAAATGCACGATAAGATAACAATAGGATTACGTTGAC
Organism: Monilinia vaccinii-corymbosi; assembly: GCA_017357885.1. Classification (NCBI taxonomy): domain Eukaryota; kingdom Fungi; phylum Ascomycota; class Leotiomycetes; order Helotiales; family Sclerotiniaceae; genus Monilinia; species Monilinia vaccinii-corymbosi. Next base: position 709,885 of record CP063407.1, on the reverse strand, counting down.
ATCGGGGCTTGGGCAGAACGGCACTATCTCAGTCGTACACAGGCATATAAATAGAATCGAACCAAGTCGGCATGATTCAGCCACTCAGATAATAAAGATAATTAAAATATCAATATACAATATAATATATGCCCTTTTTACAAAGAAGTTGGTCATTCGTGGAATTATCTATCCTCTATTCACTCTCACATCTCACACAGCCCAGCCCAGCCCACATGACTTACTCCTTCCGCCTTACTGCGCCACCCTCGTTTCATTTCTCTTATCCTCTTTAATATCGTCTCAAACCTCTGCTTCCCATCCTTCCCATCCTTCCCATCCTTTCCATCCTTCCTTCATTCTACTCATTCTCTTCCCTCAGTCATCGTAATAACAGAGGGTAACTACATCAACATCAACATCTCAACCCATACCAGTCAGTCAGTTTGTCAGTCCGCAGAGAGTTTCTCAACAACCCAAGACTAACAATCGCTACAGCTTCAAGAATCATGGGTGTCGGCCGTCTTCTTTGCGTCAGCGTGCCGTTTGGCTTGACTCTCGCAAGTTTCGTGTGTCTTCTCATGGCTTCTCTCGCGGGGGTTACAGACAAATCCCTCGATATCATGACCGTAAACACCGCCAACCTGTCGATTTCCTCCTCCACCCTCCTCACACTCCAAAAAGCCTCCAGCAAGCGTGGTCTGGGAGATCTTCACATCAGCGCCTTGACTTCCACGGCCACCTCGTCCGCAGAGTCCAGCGTCAAATCGGCTGTTGCCTCGGGTCTTGGTCTTGATTCGGCAGTCAATATCACAGCGAGCACCCTTGGTCTGGCCAACAGTTATCAGATTGCTTTGTGGGGTTACTGCGCGACCACGGGCAAGAATACAACATGCACTACACCAAAATTTGACTGGGCGGCTTCTTCCCTCAACACGTCTTCGATCAATGTTCTCGCCACTTCAAGTGGTATCAATGCGACTCTCCCAAGTGATATCAAACAGGCTCTCAAGACATTTATCGTGGTGTCAAAATGGACACAAGTGGTGTATATCATCGCTTTGATCGCCACAGCAGCCGAACTCTTTCTTGGTATTTTCTCCATTTGCTCTACAGCCGCTTCATGCGTGACCCACATCATCTCCGGTTTCAGCACCACGGCCGCCATCGTCGCATCCATCATGGCCACAGCCCTCAGCTCTATCACGGTCGGTGCTATCAAAACAGCCGCTAAAGCCTACGGAGTCGACGCCTCTATGGATACGCATTTTCTTGCCATCACCTGGCTCGCTGTAGCCTTCAGCATCGGAAGCAGTTTCTTCTGGTTCTTTACCATCTGCTGTTGTAGCACTAGCAGCAGCAGCAGCAGGAGGGGTAGCAAGAAGGATAAAAGTCTTAATGATTCCGAAAAGTTGATTCCTCAATCCACCGCCTACCAGAAGCTTGATACCCTCGAAACCGGATATGTTGGTCAAAAACATGGAATATATAACCCACAACAATCTACACGTACTGGCGCTTATGAACCTTATAGTCACGGCGCTGCGTAAGCTGAGGGGTTGGAGGTCAAGGGAGTGGTTGGTGGATCGGAGGATGTAGGGGAAGAGGGCAAGGGGAGAATGGAGACCAGAAAATCGTTGCATTTAGCGTCTGGCGTTTGGGTTGCTTTCACAATTTTTCTTATGTAATCTGGATTGCGTCGATGCGGCGGGAAGAATGGAGGATATGAAAGATATACTAGGTAGTTGGTTCTTTGCGTCACTCGGTCATATTCACATAGATCAATCAATGATACCCTCTTGATTACCATCCTTCTGTCTTCCCCATGCTGTCCACATGAATACGCGCGGCTCCGGCTCCCCCAAATTTTACATGACCATTGTTGCATCGTGGGGATCTCCTCTCAATCCTCTCGGCACACTTCAAGATATGAAATTTGCGTCGTCCGTCCACGCACTCGTCAATAAAGTACCGTTTATTCATTTTATTTATCTTTTCTTTCTTTTCTTTCCTTTCCCTTTCTATTACTTGGAATAGGATGGATGGATGGATATATCTATCCTCTTTGATGTTCGATTGATACATCCTCATGCATGAGGGAGGGTTAGGGTCATCTGCGCTTCGAGGAATCTCCCCGCGTGTGTATGTATTTATGTATAAATGTATATAAATATACAAATATCGATCTGAGATTTTTCCTTCCTTGAAGAACGAATACATATATAAGAAAAATCTACTCGTCGCATCAAAAATGCAAGCGTCTAAATGTGTGTGACTTGCGCGCAACGATTCGCCCCCATCGTCGAAACTCCTCCTCGCAACCGAACGTCGTCGCTAACTTCTTCAGCCGAAAGTTCGGCTTGGGAGATAGATGGGAATCTTAGATGCGCTCGCGATTCGATTGCACCGTGGAGGCCGGGGAAACATACATGGGCAGCCGCGCATCGGGATTTACATCCGCTCGGAGATTCGCTGCGCGGAGAGATACGGACTGACTGACTGACTGCATGGAGAGATGAGATGGACGACGCGGAGCCCATGTGAGAAGGAAGATGATTGAGCGCTTTCAAAGGTGCACGGATTGAATCCTCCTCCCGAGATGAGTAACCGGCTATCTAGGAAATTTGTACGACCCTACCCTCACGCTTGAAGAGATCAACGAGGACTGAGTTTAAAAAAGTCGGTTGAGTAGCGAGCGCATGGAGAATCCAAAAAGCTGGCTCTACACACGAATGAATATCGCGGAGGTAATGGAATAGGATGTCGTGAGGCGGGAGAGCCTATCATTAGGGAGTTTATGTGAAGTTCGGCAGCTTTTCTCGTCCTTGGATTCAGCGTGCTGTTGTTGTTGTTCAGTTCAATACTCGGGGTGGGGTGCGCCACGGGGTTCATTTATGGACTGCAAAGGGGCACGCGCGTTGTTGGTATGGTATATCTGATCAATATCGATTATTGTGAATTATTTTGCATGCTCCGTTAATTATAAGAGTTTGTTTCCTTGGGAATTCTCGTAAGAGGGCGGGAAATGATCAAACACAGCCACCTCTCTGATACACACCTGGGATCAAGTCAGAAGAGTGACTCAAAATATGTGGCGTGCAGTAAGCTGCTACCTGAGTCTCCTGAAGACCTTCTAACCAATCTTGGCGAACCCCCCCCCGTCCCCCAAACAACGTATCTCACCATCTTGAGTTTAATCCTTGTTGGAAGATGCTGATGGTGGGTTATCATCCACCTCGACCTCCCGAGTTTCCACCAACCCGTACGATGCGGCCGAAGACGTTGAAAGAAGAGAGGGGAGCCACAAGAATAATTTCCCTAGGACCGATGGAGCCGTCGATTTCTCGAGTTCCGAGAACTCGCTTTCGCGCGTATCCTGGTTCGAGGTTGGAAGCAAGTGGCTGGGCAAACTGGCAGCTTCTGTGGAGGTATCCTTGAAGTAGTTGTAGCAGCCCGTCGAAATCACCACCACCAAGCCACCCGTTACCTTCCACGTCGTGAAACCCGATGATCGCAACGCTGGGAATATGAGGTATTGAGTTGCTGCGATGGTGAGCAGGCTGATCGAAGTCCCCACCAGCTTCATGAGATTGTCCTTCTTCCTCAGCACAGCGGCCACGATCAAGCCCACCCCCGAGGTCAGACACGAGAGATATATTGCGATTGTAGCGGTGGAGGTCCCCGAAAGATCTGCATTCGGCCCGCGATCGATCGTCATCCGGGTCGCGATGGGGTACGAGACGACAGAGAAGAAGACGCCCCAAAGGTAGAGCCAGAGTTGCGACTCCCAGAATGATCCGGTCTTGGTCAGAGACTCACTGGCAATACTCGCAATTGCAGAGCAGATCGCTATCACCAAGCCTGCTGCAGGAGCCACAAACCAGCCCTTTGTATCGTCGCCCGAGGGGATATTGAAGAGAAAGAGGCCAAAGCACAGGAGCCCCAGAGATATCCATGATCGGGCATTGCCTTGCTTCCTAATCCAAAGATGATGGAGGATTGCCGTCGCCGGGATTTTCGCGAGCATGCATACCTGGAGAAGACTGGGTGATGTGGATGGCAGGACGGTGAAATATATCAGGTTATTCGTGAGATACAGGGCAGCCGGAATGCCATATGGTAAAATATCCCGGAAGCTGTTCCTGTTCAACTTTTTCCGTATCGAGACCAGCTCTTCTTCCGAATGATTGATGATGATCGCTGCGATGGCCAGTTTCAAGGTCTCGGAAAGTAAGGCTATCAATGACGGCGTGAGCTGAGGGGCCGTTTGAAAGGCAAAGTATGCATAGTTGGCGCGTATGGTTTCTCCCACGATGTAGATTGGGAGGAGATTATTGGTGAAGAATGAACTCATTGTTCAATGTTATCGGGAGCAAAAGCAAATCAAATCAAATCATAAATGCAGAAATGAGAGAGAGAATATGTTGAAGTATTCTCGAAGAAGCAAAGCAAAGGAAAGCAAGGGATGCAAGAGAAATTGAGAATTTGTCTCGCGTACATTTGGCTTTTTATGTATACTGTAATTATTATTAGTTAACAAATAAACTTTCTTATATCATAAAATGTGCTGTACATTTTTAATTATATTGACAGATGACTAAACTTGATTTACCGATATTCGCACGACAGCCCATCTTATTAAAGGGGGAGGGAATGAAGTGGTGAAGTGGTTGTGGACAAAACATGTACTTCGTCATCCTTGATTCCTTCTAATGTTGTTGGCTGATGATATCTTATTGCAATCATCTCGAAAGAAAAAAAAGAAAAAAAATAAAAATATCAAGGGCGTTGCCCGGGATTGAACCGGGGACCTCTTACATGGAGAATCAATCACTGATGATCGATCAAGCCCTAAGCAAGAATTATACCACTAAACCACAACACCCGTCATGTTGATCTGTAGCTGAGCAAAACAATATATCAACTCCCAAGCCGGGCCGCTTGAAAATCGATTTTCGTAAACTGTACTTGAGAAATATACTTTATCGAGTTCAAGGAGTATGAATCGAGTTTTTTTTCAACTTTAAATTCAAACTTAATTCATGCATCAATTGTTTGTTGTATGTTTAAAAGTGTCAGTGAGTAGTACTATGTAGTAGTTACAAGATTGAAGGATCGTACAGAGTTCATCGTGGAGTTATTTTGAATTCTATTGGCTATAGATCATACTTCGAAGACTGTACTTTTTGATGTTTTTTTATTTAACATCAGATAATCGTCAGCGTGTTCTGATACGTAATATTGATCAATTTACGTTATATCATCGTGTGTTTTAAGGTTTTTTGGAGATTTTAAAGGCATTTTAGAAAAAGGCATAAATTTAATTAAAAGCTTATATATAACATGATTTTGGTTATGGAATCTTTGTCAATGCAATCCTTATTATATGATCGATTCTAAGATACGACATATGATAGTCGAATATAATACTCTTGATATAACATAACGAATAACGATCAAAAAACGTGATGATGTTGAGCTCACGCATGTTGAGAAGATTATGTTGAGTTTACTGTTAGATAGACTTTTCAAGCTCAGAGTATATGTAGGCTATCCTGCTATGCTAGCCCTAATCGGTGAGGGAGATCCCTACTAGGCCTAACGGCGCGATATACTCTGTAGAGATTAGCCTCATGGCTACTTGTGCTTCATTGTTCCTTGTTCGAACAAGTTCAATTGTTTAGGGCTAAAAGGGTGTTAATCTGAAGCTTTCGATGTCACTGAGTACAGATATATGGTAGATTCTATGAAGGAGGAATCGAATCTGGAGGAGGCCTGGCGTGGTGCACGGACTATGGACCACTGGTCACGTGTCGTAACTCTGGCCCCTGATAGCGATGATTGAAAGATGCAGAATGTGCAGCAATAGAATGCACTGCAATATAATAACCTTTACCCTCCCTTTGCAACTCAAACAGCCTCAACATCCTCCGTACATATCGATGAAAAACGGACCGAGAATCGCAGCCGCCCCTGCTAAAATGTTTATAAGGTTTAGCGCACGAGAAATCCTTTCACTTGTCAGGGTTACCAACGGAGCGGATACCCTCGGGATGTAACTGCTACCAACATGCTAGGTGACTTAAAGACCCCGTTCAACCTCCTTCTTGCTTGCTTCAACCGTTTTCAACCCATCCATAGTCAAGCTAATCAAGATGGTTTACGAGGAGGAGGACAACAACAAGAATCACACCATTGAGGAGAGAGATGATGCTCAGTTGGTGGGTTTATACACACACACACACATATGTCATTCAGCTGATCTCTTTATAGAAAACTCTTGGCTACAAACCAGTATGTTGATAATTTCATGGGAAAATCTGAGGGTATATACAAAGACTCACAAGTGAGATAGGTTCTCCATAGAACATACTCTCTCTTTGAGAACTTCTCAACATCCTTTGCTGCCCTATACTTCGTTGGGGGTGTGAGAGTCACTTACACCACCGGAATTGCCTCCGGAGGACCGTTAGCTTATTGGTTAGTTGTGCGCCAAAAGTTGAGAACACTTTACGTGATTTCTAACATTTGAAAACATCTAGGACGAGTTATATCGTAACATGCTTTTTCACATTCATTACTGCAGCAGTCATAGCAGAAGTTTGCTCTGCATCTCCTTCTGCCGGTTCCATCTATCTTTGGGCGGCTGAATCTGGGGGACCGAAGTATGGTCGCCTCTTAGGATTCATAGTTGCTTGGTGGAGTACTACTGCTTGGATGACTTTTTGTGCAAGTAAGCTCATCTTGAATCCATCAGCATTGGAGTTATTCTAATGAGATGCAGGCAATACCCAAGGAGCTGTAAACTACATGCTTTCGGTAAGCTGATGTTGACGTGATATTACCATGACTCTTCAAGCAGTGACGATTGCCATTACTGGATGTTATCTAATTTTTATCAGGAAATCGTTGTTTTCGAGGTGGACTTTCCAACGGATACCAGTGATATTAGGTTCCGAGCGGTTCAATGGATCTGTACTGAAGTCCTTCTTGCATTAGCTGCAATCGTGAATCTTCTACCACGTGAGTTATATTTGATTTCAACCCATCTTTAAATTCTGACGTATTCTATGTAATAGCTCGCCTCTTTAAGTATGTTTTCTGGGCCTCGAGCTTTTTGGTCATGCTTGACTTCGTTCTCAACCTCATCTGGTTACCGATTGGAGCTGCAAGGACAATTGGTTTCCGCACCGCGGAGGAGGCATTTATGACAACCTACAATGGCACTGGAGCACCTGCCGGGTGGAATTGGTGTCTGTCATACCTCGCTACTGCAGGTATTCTCATTGGATTCGACGCTGCCGGACACGTTGCGGAAGAAACCAAGGACGCTTCAATCACAGCCGCGAGGGGTATCTTCTGGAGTGTGATTGTGAGTGGAGTTGGAGGATTTGCAACAATCATTTTGTTTTTGTTCTGCACACCTGATCCAGAAACTTTGTTCTCCTACGGCTCGCCTCAACCTTTCGTCCCTCTTTATGCCGTTGTTTTAGGAAAAGGTGGCCATGTTTTCATGAACATCATTGCAGTAGTCGCACTCTGGTTTAACACGGCAATTGCCATCGTCGCCGCCTCTCGACTTGTCTTCGCAGTAGCTCGTGATGGTGTCCTTCCATTTTCGGGATGGGTATCACGTGTGTCTTCCGAAGGCCAACCTCGGAATGCAGTCCTCGTGATTTGGGGTTGCGCATCGCTTGTGACTTGCACAATCCTACCCTCTGCCGTTGCATTTACGTCGCTCATTTCTGCTGCTGGTGTCCCTTCAGCAGCCGCATATGGGCTCATTTGTTTTGGAAGATTTTTCCTGACACCAAATACGTTTCCCAAGCCAAGATGGAGTTTGGGTAAATGGAGCAAGCCATTTCAATTCGTCTCCATCTTTTGGAACGGTTGGGTTGTCGCAATACTTTTCAGTCCTTATTCCTTCCCTGTCACTGGCAAGACTTTGAATTGTAAGTAGCCAAATTCTTTCACCCCAACAATCACTTGATCATATGCTAAGATCCCATAGACGCGCCGATCATCATGGGCGGAGTAACAATTATGGCTCTCATATCATGGTGGTTCACACCCGTAGGATCATGGCTTCCCCGAGAACGCATATCACATTTTGTAGAAAGCGAAGGAGCACCTGCTTTAGACCTTCACCAAGAACGTGATGAGCAAGTTCAAACGCCCGAGGTGGAGGGAGATGCTACTCCAGCTACTACACTTTCCAAGTAGTGAGATACTCGATGACCGCGTTAAACTTACTCTCAAGAATTGAGATGCTGATCTTTTGTGTGTGTCGTAAAGTGGGGAACATTTAGATAGAACTACTGCGCATTCACCAAGATCCCCTTGAACAAATTGGTGCGAGAGTAGATAGATATATAAGTACGGTACGTACCACAGCATATTTTAGAAAGGCTTCATTTTCGTGTAATATAATGGATGGCCATTTAAATATAGTGCCCCGTCGATATACAACGGGTCGTCTGAATACACCAAGTCATCGCAAAGTTTCTATTAGCATGGGCTGAAGATTGACGACAAGAGATGCTTGATCCTTGGAATCTATTTCATCCATTGGATGCTGGGTTGAGTGTTATCTTCCAACCTATGTAATGAATCAACTACGGATACTGGCTTCACTCAACGCATTGAGTCTATAATCCAATATCGAGTTCATGTTGAACATCATGTCTATTTCGTACATTGAAATTGGTTCGAACGTTGAATTTATCTGATATTTTGAATCAGACAGATGTAATGAGAATACCTGGAAATCTGAGTCGGTTTGGGTTGTTGAGTTCATTGGAGCATTGTGCACACCTGGAAAACTGTATTCACTAGAAGCATTGAAAGCTCTGTGTGCGCAAGATATATTCCGCCCATTGTGCTTTCTGTAGTAATCGTTCGAGAGGCCACCCTACAAAGCTCACTCCTATCCCAACCCACAGGCTATTGCCCATGCAGACATCATTGGGCTCCTCATTAAAATTCATAGTACCTTCAGAATCAACCCCTTAGGCCTGTGTAGAACGGGTAGAACGGGTAGAACGGGTAGGACCTCTCCACTCCAACTGCCAAGGCTTGATACCAATGCGCACACCAGTCTCATCTACATTAATACACCTGAAACATTTCGAATGCTGGCATGGAGAATTGACAATCAGAACCCTCTGCTCCTTGGCTTGAACGACACCAACTTTCTCCTCTGGCCTTTGGCACCTTGGTATTCTTGAGGTGTACTGACACTATGTGGCGAGTATGCGTTAGTTTGGGGAGACTGTGAGAAGGCGATAGAACAGCTCGGGGGGGAACAACTCACCTGACAACAGCGGAAAAAAGGAGGAAGATCTGGCTTTGAGTCATCATTCTCTTTCTCGTCGGCAGTGTCTTTTGTACCTTGAGGATTGGTGGGCCTATCGGCGGCACCATCGAGGTCGGCAATCGTGCTGGATCTTCTCTGGACCGTGCCAGCGAAGAGTCTTGATTCGGCAGCTTCGTCATTGGGCTGTCCATCGTATTAGAATGATTCTAGAAAGGAACAACAATCGAAACTTTCGCGTGATAGATAGCCGCTCCATCTGTCCTTGCGCAACGAGAGCCAGAAGAAGCTCCGAGCTGCAGGGGAATCCACAGCCAGCTATCAATCTGAAGATGGAAGTAAGAAAACATACCAGGTTGTTGAGTAGGTTTAATACAGCAGGGCTGAAAGAAGCGTTGGGATTGTTGGTGGAATATAGGATTGCCCTGTTACGCATGTTGATCGCTGTTACGCTGTCTTCATCGTCATTTGGGACTGGAATGAGAGAAGCCATCTTGATCCAGAATCCTTCGAGCGTACAGTAATAAAGGAGATTTGATAAAAACAAGTATGTGATTCAGAGAACAGCTGGTGGAGGGAAAACTATTCGGGGGATTCTTGTAAAGAAAAAGGTAATTGTGAAGGAAGTTGTAGTTGTTGTAAAAAGGAGATCTCGGTTCGAGGCTCTCGGCTCTGTATTTGTAGAAATTTGAGCAAGGAAGTGACGATCGTATCATCTGTCACAGGTGAGTCTCCATCGTGGTAGTGAATTAATCCAAAGAGAATCCTCTAAAACAAAAAACTCATCAACGATACTCTCTGGCTGGCTGTACAGAGGCCTGGATTTCAAGCATTTCAATACGTCGAAACAAGACTATCAAGCTACGGCTTTTCAAGACACACAATAAAGAGGTCTTGTCGCAGTCCAATCAATAAAAGCTATCTATTGATGGCAAGAAGTTGCAATGGAGTCACTGACCTCCGCGGCAAGTATCTTCTGATACAGAATGTCTCTCCACAGGCCAACGAATCTATCTTTCTCGTTCTCTCCGCTTTGAGCAAGTTACCAGTAAGCCCTCAACTTTCAAGCAAGGATCAAATTCCAAGCTTCAAGCTTGTCCCGCAAGACAGCTTGAGTAAATAACTGTCGATTTCCCAGTCTTAGCCATCTGAACTTACAACGCAAACTAACAACGCTTCCGCACAGCATCGCACCCTACACAAAAAAGCTTTCGCCTCGAACCTTGTCTGTCTGCAATAACTGGCAACATTGAGGAGACCTTTTGAGATGATGCTGGCGTTGAGATCGATCTTGATACAGTGATGGAGAATTAAAGAGAGTGCTAATTACGTTTAGGTTAGTATCGAATGATGCTAGTTAATAATACACAAGAATAGTTGGCTCTAACCCTCCGGCACCGTTACCCATCTGTTGGTAAGGTGCTAATCCTGAGGTGAATAATGTGAAAATTTACCACAATTAAGATTATGAAGTTAAAAGGGCTTGAACGCCTTGGTCCTCGATTCACGATTCCAGATTTATTCTTGCAGATTCCGCTTCACAGTGGGATGGATAGTGACGAATGAAGGATGATTTTTCTTATGTTGGTTCGATCTGATTAGACGGATTGTTACTGTTGGTATTATAAAGCCATCTTGTAGCTTCTAGTATCACAGCTAATTCATGCGTCTATCTACAGGTACGGTAGTAGGAACATCAAATTTGAGAGGCTACATCAGATATTGTGGAGTCATTGAGGAAGCACAAAGAGAAACGCAGGACGATAAGAGAGTCTACGGTGAAATGAGCCCGTATTAATGGCTTAGTGCTGAAGTCCGCTTGCAACTTCAGACTCCGGCCCAAATTAGGCTTTTGAGAATTCACTTGATTAATCAGCTTCAGCAGTGTTATTTGCCTAGCTCCCCCACAATATCCTCTGCTGTAATCTATATCTTTCACTTATTATCTGGATTTTCTACCTCTTCCATGTATGGATTTTCTCTCATATATAGCTACCCTCTATATTTCGACAGATTCTTCCACAGTCTTCTTTACCACCAAGGATACGGAGCTTTATCATCACGATGCATCGTTCCATGGCTTGTCCTACAGACCTGGACGGAAAGTTCAGATCACGTCCAGCGCGCCTTTCCATCTCATCCTCCGCCACGTCCGCCTCCAGCTCCTCAATTACCACCTTTTCAACGTCTTCTCAACCAAATCCGCCATGGATCATGAACTTCGAGGCCATCAAGTTCTTCCCCAAAGGAAAATTGAAAGTCTCAAGCAAGCATGTTCGAACCTCGGAAAGCGTATGGCTCAGGACGCAGAGAATGAAGTGTGGAATGCAGTGGCGGCAGGAAACCCATTTAACTGAATTATGGCACCTCGCCGAGGAGTTAGCCCTGCCTCTGAGGATTAAGGGATAAACTAGTTTCTCTTTGAATGGTGATTCTTCTATCCATCTTTTCAAGATGTACATGATGCAATTAGATGAATTATCTCGTGGTGGAACCTCAGCTTGTCTAATAGTCTTGTTGGTTCGAATGTTAATCTGACTTACACATGTTCTCGATCTTTGAGATGAGTTTGATTAACGCAATCGGCCTATCACTCGAGATGAATAACATAGTTTTAAACAGTATCGGAATATCAATTTTCCCCCAAAGAGTTCCATTCATTCAAAATCCATGACATGCAATATAAGTTTACAAGATAGATCGCGTATCAAGCTTATACATATAAACCTTATAGCGCTTTTCATTCTATCAACTCGGATTTAATAATCAGATATTATATTCAAATAGATAAAATATTAGATGATTTAGAACAGCCTTCAATATCACAATCAAAATTCTATAACCAATTAGTTTCTAGACTCAATTGCCTCATGAAACCCTTTATAATCTCTTGTAACAATTTTTAATGTTTTAACTTAGATATGTCTAACATATAGGTATTTTATCTTATTCAAAGAAAGATTCTGGTGTGTAATGTCATCGCGTAACAAAGTGCAGTTAGCTCATTAGTTCATTGAAAGCTTGCGCGCGCGCTAATTGGTCGAGTTAGCCTTCCCACGTACTTACTACTTTGATTGATCATCCACCCAGGGAGGAGGGGTATTTAAAGGGGGCGACGATCCCTTAGCGACATTATTTTATCGCGTTCTAGGTAGGGCTTTGCCGCAGAGATATCTAGTCCAGCTTCGTTGTAAATCGGGGGGCTAATATAGAGTTTCGAATCTGACTTGACAGTATGAAAGCTCTGAAGGAGTAGAGAAGGATTTTAAGTATTATTGAGCTTGAAGCGTAAACTCGGAGCGAAGGTATATATATAGAGAGAGAGTCGCGCGCGTTAACTGCTACTAGTTGGTAGGCGCGGAGCGGACGCATTTTAATCTGTAATGCACTTCGTGTCACGCTCTTACACATTTTGATTATAATCGATGGGATTTAATTATCTTGAAGTTGTTAGATTTAATTAAACGAATGGAAATTCAATTAGTAGTGATCTAGCTTTCTGCTAACTTACTTCTAGTTGTCAAACGACTATTTTCATGGATTTTCATATAGACCAAGCCCTTGGATATATATACTTAGTCACGTGTCTGCCGTGACAATAGAAATATAAGGAGATTCTTTGAAACATTGAATTTGCTGAAACATTCGATTTACAGTACTAGAGCCGGCTGGGTGCTTGTCATGTTTCATTAAATTTGATTCTGTGTGGAGAAAAAGGGGACAAACTCTATGCCGTTGTTAAGGTCTAGTCCCATTAGCGTGTAACCTTAAACTTGACCTTATTCGCAATGCTTCTTCTCTGTAAGATAATTACAAGCCTCCTCAAGCCTGCCGCCGATTAACATGTACGACATTTTCGATATTGTAACTGTTATTCCACATTATTCATAAAGGAAGATATAGGACTGCCCGCAGACATCCAAGATGAACGATTCATATTACCCGCCGGCTGCTCAGTCGTTCTTCCCTCTTCCTCCTGCTACGGCAACTCACCCAAATGCATCAAATATCGACGAGTCCAGCAATTCTCCTCCTGTATGTGTAACCTATCCGTTGAGCTGAATGCGCCTACTGATATCAAATAGCACGATGCCTTTGATCAATTCCAAACGTATGATTATGCAAATCAATACCATGCACACATTCCGATAGCCATAACGCCGCCCCCCAAACACAAGCCATCGATGCCCCATCCCATGTGTACCGAAATGCCCACCGATATGAATGAGGATGCTACGCAACGGGGTAGCAACAGCGACGATGAGAACAACATGACCCCGGCCCAATCCCGGCGCAAGGCTCAGAATCGCGCCGCGTAAGATCCCTTCTTTGAGCTCACTCACCACCCCCTTTTGAAGCATCACCTCGGACAAAGAAGAACTGTACTAAAATGAAGAAAATGCAGCCAACGAGCCTTCCGCGAACGCAAAGACCGCCACGTGAAAGACCTCGAAGCCAAACTTGCCGCGCATGAGAAAAACTCGGGAAACCTCGCTCTCGAAAATAAGCGATTGAAATTGCAACTCACCCAAGTCGCGACGGAGAACGAGATCCTGAAAGCGATATCATCTGGGCATGCAGGTCGTGGGGACGCGGAGCTTCGGGAGAGTGTGGTGGGTCCGATGAGATACACGCCTACGGACTTTTACCACGAGGTTCTGGATGCGCACGAGAACAGGGTTCCGAGCCACAGGGTTGTGACAAGCGAGAATGGGGAGAGGCTTTTGGCGGCCGGTGCGACGTGGGACTATATTACCAACCATCCGCTGTACAAGCAAGGTCTGGTTGATGTGGGGATTGTCAGTGAGAAACTGAAGAGGGTGGCGAAGTGTGATGGACAAGGGCCGGTCTTCGAGGAGAGAGCAATACTGGATGCGATCGAGCAGAGCGTCGCAAATGAGAGTGACGAGTTACTATGATTGATGGGTTTGACATGGGAGGAATATCAAGGGGTGTTTAGGATGGTCAATTGGACATATGGGATAAAACAGGAGCTGCTCGAAACGCTTGAAGTACATCGAGGAGTTCTTTGGCGCTTTTTGTTCTCTGGGGTATCGGATGATATCAAAAGTGACACGCAATGATCACATTGTATATAAAATGGAATTATTACAGCGTCCCAGTGAACGCAATACATCTTTCGGTTTTGATGCCATCTCGCGCTTGGCATTACTAAAGACATTCGCATTTAAAAACCCCGAGCAGTATTTGAGCTGCCCAACCTGCTGCAGATATAGCTGTTACTTTGATGTATCGAGTACAAGCCGAGGACTTGCTAGATCTCGTTTGAAGTCACATCCTCTCTTCCCATGCTCATGCCGAGTAAGAATTCGTTTTAATGGAAATAGGCTTCACCCCTTTTCGGACCCCTTGTACCCGCGAGACCCGCGGCAATTGTCTACTACATCCACGTTTCTGTGCCACATTCATACATACACCAATTACCGCACGGCCCACCATGCCCCTCTTAGAGATATGCTCTCGCTCAGGATATCTCATTTGAGACGAGACGTGGATGCATGTTTATTATCGATCTTGATTACGACCGCCATGCCTCATTGTCCAGCTAGTCGATGATTAGAGAAGTATTGGGGTTATCACTAGAATCAATGCATTCCATAGCAGCCCGCTATTCTGTGTGTGCTGCACGTAAATGCAAGGCGCAGCTTACTACTTACTACATACGAGCGTGCATTATCTTGTGCGATGGTGAGGTGAGGGGCTTGCTTGGGGGATAGATACCCTTTGGCTGCAGCGAGGTAAGTCTTTCCGTTCCACTAGCGAGAGGTTTTCAGATGCAGGCAGCAGAATTACTCCGACTCTCATTCAATATTTGGCCTCCTCAAGCTGAAAAGCCTACGTTCATTCCCCAAACCCAAAATCTCTCAGCTTCCCCGTATCCATAACCCTAGGCAGAACCCGTGCAAGAAAACCCCGTGGTCCCAATAACATTTGTACACCTGTACCCTGTTCCCGCCGCTCCATTTGCATCTGTGACGTCGATGCTTTCCATGGTGATGTTTGTACAGGGGGCTACGGCACTGCAGTGGTAGCTGGCTATGGGGTTGGTCATGCTGCCGGTTATGTTATACATTTTTAGGTCGCTTAGCTGGACTGTGGGGCGTTAGTTTAAGGGATTTGGGGAAAGGGATGGGGGAGGAAAAATGGCATTAGTGTACTTACAAGCCGACGAAGAACAGTTTCCCACGGTGCCAGAGAATGTGGTACATTGCGTGATAGAAAATGGTGAGCCCCGCAAGGAGTGAAAAGAGAAATCCTCAAACGTGATGTTTCTTGCAACTAATTTCTTCGTGAGAAAATATCCTCGAATCCGCAAAAGCAAGCAAGAAATACTCACAGCCCAATCCCCCGCCTCCACCATTCGGTGGATAACCCACCTGCTCTCCCGTCCAAGTTTTCACATACCCACCATGCAATGTCTTATAAAACACGATTTTACTCGCCGTTACATTTTCAATGGTTTCGTAAACCCCCTTGTACTGTCCAATACTACCTATCGCCACTCCCAAACCGTTATAAAATGTCGAGTTAGTAATCAAGATGTTAGTACTATTGGCTTTGAGAGAGATACTATCATCACCATTGACAACCGTCCAGCGATCAAAGTGGATATTATCGCTGTAGATTGTATCTGCGCCATCGGTATTGCGGGCGGGACTTCTAGAGGAGGAACTACTGTTTACGTAGATGTCTTGAAGGAGAACGTTTGAGGATTTGAAGACCGTCATAGTCCTATTCCACATTCGTTACCTTCCCATACCGTGGAAATATAACTGCATCAGGAAAAACACATACCACATCTGACTCTGCACAAATCTTAATCCCTTGAAGATGGAATTCGTTGTATTCCATATCGTAAGTGCCTGGGGTCTATTCGGATAATTCGAAACCCCTTTGACGAAGTCATACCAGGCTTGACCGTTGCCATCTAGAGTTCCATACCCATATCCATTTACATTGATGTTATTGCCACCGAGCCACCATGCCGAAGTTTGGTTTTGGTAACCAAAGGCCATGGAGTGGTTGAGCCAGTAGGTGATGTTTGTGGACCACTTTATATAATAAGTCAGCTGATGAAATGGATATATGGGAACTATCGGGATGGTACCAAAAGCGTTCCGTAAATATCAATGTTGCAATTTGAGAGAGCTGTGGTGTTCATGATGCTGTTGATCGTGTACGTGTCGTTGAGAAACACCACAGTTCCATCCTTGCCACACGTCTTAAATGCAGAAAGGACGGCAGGTGCATCATCAGTACCATTCTGACTTGGCTGAACGGTACAAGTAGCTCGGGGGGCTTGAATTGATGTATCTCCCTTGATGATACAAAGAAAGAACGAGGAAGCCAAAATGGCAAAATGATGAAGAGATCTCATTTTGATGGAAAGTTTTCTCAAACCTGTCGAAAGCGAAAACAAGCAGATCATCCAGGATATCCCACCTTGGAACCGAGTGTTCGGCTATATCAGAAGCTAGATTTTCCAGCTTCACCAACGTCGATTGTATGCAGCGAGGCGGGGTGGTATGCGGGTCTCAGTACATAACAATTACATAGTCGTAGTCAAATCCCGTCATTATTGGCTTGATGAAGGGCGAGACGTCGGATTTCGAGTCCCTAAAATCGACCTTCCTGTTGGGGGCCGGTAAAAAGAAGCGATCTCACGGATAAAATAGACGAAAGAGGAAGTGCACCTGAAAAGAAGAGTTTACTCCAAAGGGAAACTGGTAGTATGATAATTCACTCCAAATATCATATAAATACGAATCGGATTTTTATTATACGAATATAAATACCAACCCATGCCACGAAAATGCCGAAGCCTGAAGGCCCCGACCTCAGCCAAAACCACCGAACATCATGTTCACATTACGTTCGTCGCCCGTCGCAAAAGGCTATTTTAATTCGCTTTCTTCGCCTCTTCTTCTTCGTTCCACGGGTGTTTGATAGTCAAGCACCAGATGTCTAAGTAATCACAGATGGTAACGACTACATCAACCTAGTACAATTAGTATAGAATAAGAGAAAGGGGGCGGACAGGTACTTACCACGAAGCTTCCATAAACACCCACTGCAACACCTAGCATGCAGAAGAGATATGCAACCTGATATACACCACCACCGAGGGCGCTAGGCCATCCAAATCCAATCGCCTCTTTCAAAAATGGCCCCGCAGAATCAAAGACTCCGTAAGCAAGGGGTATATTTAATACATTCGTGTAAGGAAATGGCAACTTGACCAAATGGGCAGTGATCATCTGGCCCACCGAGTAAGCATTTACAAGACCGGCGAAGAAGACGAACGGAACGAGATGGTTGTATAGGATTTCGGGGTTGAGGTAAAGGTAGGCTGGAATGAGCGTCCATGTAAGAAAGAAGGGAAGGAGACCCAAAAGTGCGCCTCGGGACCTATCTCCACGAGCTCTGCGAGCTCGGATCACATTTATGGAGCTGGAGGGGTCGTTAGCTGCGAGACATTTGACAAGGATTTAGGAGGGGTAGACCTGCCTTTGGACGGTGTTGAGAACCAGCACAATTCCACCTTGGACCATATACCACTCATTGAATGGCAATTCATAAACATAGTTGGGAATGAACGCGTAATGGGGTATGCCAACGGTTCTAAACATTGACTGGGTCCAGAAACTGGCTCCTCCTTTAATCGCAGTGAACGCGTAAACAATGACGAGAATAACAATTCCTTCCACAGGTCCAGAAACCAAGCCCAATGTCAAAGTTTTAGTGTGGTATTCGTCCCAAGTCTGTACGTAGAATGTGAGAAGAGCTACCAAATATTAGCATACACCCAGTAAAGAACCGCAGCATGAGTTCGCACAAGCAAATAAGGCCATGACTGTCTTCCAGCCCATTCCCAAGTTCTGCGAAGCCGCGAAAATCAAGCATTCGAGAGAAGTATTGACCGCGTCGACACTGTGATCAAAGAGCTCTCCAAGCGGACCACTCTGGTGTGTTCGTCTCCTGTTTTCTCATCACGTCAACTCTCGACCTTCCAGATCAATCACAAAGGAGGATAAACATACGCTTGTGTTCCATCGACCGCATCGAACGTCTGATACAAGAACAATCCCACAGCCCAGCTCACATACACCCAAGGCGGACAATCCACATCGAGCGTCGGGTTGTACCACAACAAAGTCAGCACATTAATAACAACGAAGCTGAAACCCGTAAGGGTGATCAGATTCGGCGCCATGCTCATCGGGAAACATTTGATCGCGAAATTTGTATAGAATGGCTTGAGAACGTATCGAGATAAGAGGGAATGGTCGACACCCGAATATTTATACTGTTTCAGGCCCGGAAGGGCTTCTTGCCGTACGTACACCATTGTGAAGAGACGTTGAGTTAATGATACAAACCACTTTGAGGGTAAACAAAGTTCATGAGGTTGAATTGAGAGTGGTGTCCTTTGTCGCATAAAAAAAGAGGTACCTCCCCTCAAATCAAGAATCCTAAATTCTATAAAAATATGCCAAGACACGGGTAATTCACGTCATATCAAGCAATAGTAATGACTTTAGAGCCAACACATTGGACATAATCAAGTAAACAATGTTCGAACCTTCCGTCTCAATGATATCTATGGGAGTCATGCGATGTGTGCATACAATACGTGCATATATATCTATTGTGGGAGAAAATGGACATCGCCCAAGAAGATAAAGTTGGATAATTTTCATCTTTTTGACTCGATAGTTTGTGCTGTATCCTTCATCTTCTACGAGATGAAGCCAATCCATTTATCACAGCTTCTTATGCCCATTATCTAAACAACAATCATCAAATGCACCCAAAATTTCAACTCCATGAAATCGTTAGTCCCTAAGCAACAGACCCAATAACCAAAGCCGCAATACCCTCTTCCTCACCACGAACCACAATTTTACTTGTGACTCCTGATTTGCTAGAATAGGCCATCCGGATATTAGCTACAACTCTTCCCCCTGTAACTGTTTTGCCAAATAGTTTGAGTGTATGGGTAGTTGTATTAATGGGTACATCTGTACCATCAAGGGGTTGTAGCGAGAGTGTTTTCGTGAGTTGTTCGGTTGCATCTATCAAATGATTAGAATGCCGCTTACAAGGCTTTTTTTTGGAAGAAACTCACCTGCTATACTCTTGACACCACTCAATTGAAGTGTCTCTTCCGCTTCCTCACCAGAAGCACCAACTTGCTCCCAGATGTGATTGAAGTTGCCCGCGAAAGCAGGGACAACATAATCGCTTCCGGTAAGATCGAGGTCCTCAACTTGGTATTCATCATCATAACCGCTTTCTTCAGGTTCACCAGTTGTTGGGTCGATTTCTTTAGTGGTGAACTTCAAGATATTGGTGAAGCTGCTCGAAGGGAAGGCGGATTCACCATTGGTCTTCTTGAAAGAGACATAAATAGTACCTGGTTCATCGGTTACAAGCTTGGCTGCAGGAATAATGAAATCTTCCTCAAGCTCCTCTTCATCGGTTGGGGTAGCAACGACTGATACCTCTTCGAGAACAGTATCTGGTAGAGTGTTCTTAACCTCGTATTGAAGGACAATATGTTCTTTGAAGATATGTTTGACAACGGTAACAACATATTCGGTTTCCGATTCTGTCAATTCGACAACAAGGGATGATTTCAATACAGCACCGTATGGCCTGAATTCTGGAATCTTGAGTAATTCCTGAGCGTACTTTTGAGCGTTTGCGGAAGCGGAAGCAGCAGCTTCGGCGCCAGATGGTGAAGCCTTGCTGGGACCAGGTTTTGGAGCCTTGATCGTTGGTGTTACAGTAGTGAGCTTCTTGGTTCGCTCCTCTGCGTCTGCTTGCTCCTTGGTAACAACTGGGATTGATGCAATATCGAAAGGATTATCGAACGTTGATTTGTCATCGGCTGTGACGTACATGACAAGTTGATGCTCAAGGTAAGGTAGAGCAAATGTGTTTTCTGGGAATTATTAGAACAATGTGTTGAGGATTGGGTGATGAATAGCTACCATTCTTGATAAATCGATCCGCTGTGTCATCAGACTCTGACATCAATCTCAAGTTCAATGCGGCGCGGTCCCGAACTTCGTCATCCACATCATCCAAACATCTGGTTAGAAGGACGGTAACACTGCGCTTGACTTCTGGATCTTTCTGTGCCACGCCAAATTTGGCCAACGCTGTGACTGCTGCAGCTCGTACAATGGCATTTTCAAGTACTACACGATTGTAGATATATCTGATGTACTTGGTAGGCTGCGATGTTTTAGGACCTTCCAGCCCAAGAAGATGGAGGATGCGAACAGCCAATTTGGTAAATTCACAGTCCTCAATGAATTCGCAAAGATGTGCCAAGGCATCTTCCTTTGACTCGGGAACGAACTTGATCAAATCAAACATACTTTCCACTACGGCACGCTTGAACTCATACCCTCCCTCGTCGCGTAATATACCGCTGAGGAATGCTAGCATGCCAGCTTGTTTGTTGGGGAACTTGAGGCAGAGAGTACGGATGGCTTCAACAATGGTAATCTTGAACTCATCCGTGATATCTGCCATAAATCCTGAAATTTGCTTCATCAATCGGTCCACACTGGCTTCATTACCCGTCTTCAAAAGTGTGGTGATAGCAAAGGTAGCAATTGATCTATTGGAGTTCGAGATGAGGAGTTCGATATCTGGATTGCATGGGTGGACAGCTTGAGGCTTGAAAGAGGCGAAGTTGTGAAGTATACGAATCGCAGCGAATTTAGTGACAGCCCTTGGTGAGGTAAGGAAAAGTTGCAGAACGTGAATAGCTTGAGTAACCTCGGCGTCCGTAACATCTCGCATATCGCAAATAGCCTTGGCAGCCTCAAAGTTAACCATTTCGCTCTTGTGTCTAAGCCAGCCGTCTAAGAGTTGCATCATTGGTCTTCGAAGTTGCTGATCCTCTTCTGCTAATTGAGCTGCTAGTCGTACGAGCATGACAGTTGCGGCCGGACTCTTCACAGCCCCTGCTGCCCCAAATTGCTGAACCATCTTAACCAATGCCATTCTGTCGTGCATCCTCATTTGATACAAAAGTCCGATCGCATGATATTGCGTCATTGTTGAGTTGTTGACAGGCATTTGGCTGCTTGAAGTTGAGAAACCAAGGGAGAAGCCACCCGAGGATTTTGTAGCTGTTGCAGCTTCTTGTGTTTCGCTTTGCCATCTTCGAACAACATCGCGGGCTATAGGTAAAAGGTGGTATGAGGATATTAAGGCGGCAGATGATACGGAAGGGTTTTTGTCGACAATCGCGGTCTTCATAACACGTTCAATGCTCTGAACCGTGGAGGCCTGGTTGTGTCAGTGACATCCTAAACTGCTATGCAGTGCACTCACATCAATGATGCGGCACAAGGCCCGAATAGCATTTGGTCTGTAGATTGCATCCGTTCCCCCACCAGTATCTTTCATTATTGTACTTGTGACCATAATGATGTCCTCCGCGGAATGCGCCAGCTCCTTAATGATGAGGTGAACCACCTGTCGCAGACTGGCATCTTTATTTTGAAACAGCTTGGAGATACCAAAGAAAAGGGTAGTGGCTTCATTTGTAGGGAATTTCTCGCCAGTGTATAATAAGAGGGCGATCTTCGTAAGGAGAACACGACATCTTCGAGGTTGTATAGGGGAAGAGTTGAACAATCTCGCTGTTGAATGTTAGCTTAGCTGGCCTGTTAATGGGAATGTTCACCGACCTTCTTGGAAGACAGAGGTTCTATCCACACGCATGATGGCCATATCGCCATCTTCATCTTTCTTGCTGTAACTCATGGTGTGAAAGGTATGCTCCCCAGCTTCATGAATTGCAAGTCAAAAGAAAGTCGAGTATTACTGCAATTGTGGTCTTTGAGGTTGCGATACGTCGCCAAGTCCGCTATGTTAATGTGGGGGAAATAATTTAACGGGGTGGATATAGACGCTTCACTAGGGTGCGGCCAGTGGTTTTTGCCAATAATATGCCTTTCTTGGATAATGGCACCCCTCGCCCCTTGGAGTTACTCTCGGTTCTGTCCTTAATTATAGACTCATTGATCGTACCTATCTGTCATATTTGATCCCTAAGAACGGGGTTTTCTCAAAAGCGTAAGAGGGCTTCTCCTGATCTTCATAAAGCATCTTGAAAGTAAGAGGCTAGGAAGGGAAGATTGTTTTCATGCGGAGAAAGAGTCCGCTAGTCTCCCTCTCATTCATCCACGTTAACTTGAACCCGACGAACAAGCACAAACCAAGAAAAGAGAGAAGCAGCCAACCGCCACAACTTCTATCCATCACACCAGTCTTGAATAATATACTAAAAAAATAAAGGCATGATGAGATGGAAATCAAAAAAGGCACAAAGCGTGTTTCCGAATCCGGGAATCGAACCCGGGGCTATTCGGTTCATCTATCAACTGCTCGGGAGCAGATAATTTTTGAAAGCGAATTATGTTAACCCCTACACTAATTCGGATTCTTAATTTGTTGAAGTGGCGCCAACTAATAAAATATATATTTGCTCCTATGTTTTTGTGCGCTTATTAGGCAGATTAATCATCTCGAAACTAGAGTATAACTCCTATATAGTTTCGTGAAACTCTCTCACTTCACCACCAGATGCATAAGCATCGGACCATCCCAATTCTTACGTCCTACCCCCCTTCTCGAGCTCTTTTCTATTTTAGTCTCCAACTTCTGAAATCCCAGCCTGCTCTTCTAGATCTATATCTCTTCCCATCATGCCCTCCCCCGCTCAGAGCAAGCCCTCTCTCCATGAATCCATGCTAAATCGTAGTTGTGGAAAGAACAAATAGCTTCTATACCCGCATATTAATCCGCGTATTAAAAAGTACTTACTGTATCAAACAAAAGCAAATTTAAACAGTTGAAACGTAAATCATAATCAACACCACTATGATGCGAACAGGAGGCCAAGCTATAAGAATCCCAGCCAAGTGGTTCATTCGCCATCATGACTGCCCATATTCACTCGTATCTTGCTGCAGATTACCACGAGACTGATGATTGTTTGAACTCTATTATTTTATTTATTCTAGCAGATTGTAATGAAATTGCTACTACTAATGGTATCTCATTTATCGTATCGCATCTATCATACATCGTCGATGAATGACGGTTCATGCCATCCAAGGTCAAATGCAACCCAGACTCCTCCGCCCTATGAAACACCTTCGCAATGCATTATATGTTCGAACTGCTCAATCCCTTTTTAAACTTCGAAGCGAATAAAATCCGGTCCGGGTGTAAAAGCAAAATGCCGCACCGCGCGAGATATACGCCAGAAGAACAAGCAATAAAATTCAAATCATTCATCAGTTTAATGCCAACCTTCTTGCTCCAAAGCCCACTTAACAGCTTCATAAACATCCCCGACGATTGCCTTTGGCTTATAAGCAGGTACAGTGCCACTTCTATAAACACCAGTCCTGACTAGAACGGAAGTCCAATCTGTGCCATGAGATGATTCGAATTCATTAGCACCGCGAATATCTGATTCCGGGTTATCGCCGATCATAAAGACGCGCTTAAGATGTGGGATCTTTCGCTTGACTTCACCACTACCACCGAGAATATGTGTACGATACTTGTGGAGTACGCGCTCAGCATATTTGTATGTTGCTGGATGTGGCTTCCCAATAACAGTGCGTTCGAGTTTGGCACCACCAGTAGTAGCATTCCAAACTCCTTCGAGAGAAGCCTGGAAGCCTCCTTGACCAAGACGAGGCATGTGGTGATTGGTTGCCCAAAAGAGATCTGGATTGGAGAAGAAGAGCTTTGGTTGCTCATCTTGTTGCCAGCCATTGTTAGGAAGGGAGGCATCGCCGTTCTTAGAGGAATGGGTACCCAAGATGCCCTTTTCGGACAGGAGAAGATCAAGTACGACCTGAGTATCCAAAGCCCAATCACGAGGATCATTGAAGACCATAATGGCATCAAACTTGAGCGATTGAGAAGGATTATCGAGGTCAACAGGTCTAGGGAGAGGTCGGGTAGCATTGTTATAATAATCGCTAAAGATCTGGTTGAAGGGCCAGATGGTAGGGTAAGCCATGAGGATATCACCGGGAGTGACGACTTTAGCAAAGCCATACCTGTATGTTCTGATGTTAGCACCACCCATAAAATTTTCAGTCGCTGTTCAATGTCTCAGGCTGACAAAATGTACCAATTGGTTTCAGTACACCAAACAGATTCAGTATATGAACAGGATTAATCGAGAACCTCGATTAAAAAAGGGAGCATGAACGAACATTTCTGCGACCTTGCGACATTTGTCTCCATCTCCACCAATAACAAGTACAGTCTTGTCTTTAAGACTCTCCATAGTATCAGATCCCTCAACAAGTTGTTTGAATGGTGTGTGGGATTGAACAAAGTTCTCTTCAGTAAGAGGGACATTGAGTTTCTTGCTCAACTCCGAGACACGAGCACTCTCATGCTTGCCACCCCCATTGGTCAAAAGGATGAAAGGAATGTTATTTGAATGGAGTAGGTTCAAAGCTTTGGATGCTCCAGGGATGGGCAAGGATGATCGGAGGAGGACACCATCAATGCTATAACTAGTTAGATCGGGAGGCACCCATGACGATAAAGGAATTATACATACTCGAAAGCAAAAGCAAAGCTTGGTAGAAGATTCGTAGCAACAGGGGTTACAGTGCTAGACCGACGTCGATGGGTAGTTGAAGCCATAGCAACTCTTCTTGACTGTTTAAAGGAGCAACAGGTGGGCAAAGGAGAGGGAGAGGAAGAGGAGCAGGATAATGAGAAACGAGAAGAATATATAGATCTTTGTTGGACCAAAGATAGCGTGGCAGAGCTAAGGATAAAGCTGGTTATCCTATTGACAGACCTTCCCTTCCCGCTTCTTGATATTAGTGGGCTCAATAATTGTTGAGGCGGCCCTGAGTTTACAGGTACCCGGCGGGATATATGGCTGATAAGAAGCATCTTGAAGTTTGATTGTGGATCTTGACAATGACGATGATGATGTTGATGTTGATATAAAGTGAGTGAAGGAGTAGTCAAAGCTTCATTAAGCTACATTCAAGGGGTCCTGTTGGTTCCCATTGAATCCTTACCTTGGCAGCCCATTGTCACCCATGTCAGCCATGTCATCATGGACTTGTTGGAGGTTCAGAAGATGAGGCTGAAGCTTCAAGTTCGCTTGCGTCGAGTAACGTGATTTAAACGCGACAAGTTCGCGCTATCGTGGTCAATCGCGTGCCACTTCCCCATCCTGTTTTATGTCATTGGTAACTATGACTCGAAAGTTACTTGCACAAGCCCCTCCTTTCCTTTCATTTCACAAAACCATTGCACAATTACCAACCTCCGCTCTCCCTCCTCTCCTCCTTTTCCCATTCGATATCAGATGGATCGCCTTCACATCATCTCCTTCCCGATTGTATTTGGCTCACCATACTTCGATTCATTGTAAACTGCGGCACTTCACTCGCTGGTGCCGATTCAACAGTTGAAAACTATCTGTTATTATTTGTACGTAATTAAGTCTCGGGACCCCTTTCCGCCCTTCATCACAACACACACCACGTATCATCTTACGGCCAATTCGAACAAACTCTGAACTCGTCAAAAGCAAAGGCATTTCTTCAAACCATCAAACCATCACAAATATCAACCAAGTTCACCATGCCCGCCCGTCAAGCAAAGCGCCCCTATGCCGGCTCCCAACCCCAAATAACCTCCTACTTCACCACCGGCTCCACATCCCTCCCCGCACCTCCTCCCCCCTCTCAAAATCAACCCACTCTCCCGCATCCCATCCAATCTTCACTCCTCTCCGTTGGTATGCGCATCCGAAAATCCGTCCCTGAAGGCTACAAAACCGGCTCGTATTCCGCCTTCAATTTGTTTTCAGATAATACACCTGCTATCAGATCAAACGTTTCTTCCGCACCTGCCTCGACTCCTACCCCAAGGAAATATAAAGCGTCAAGGCCTGGCCCAGGAATTCGAGAGTTGACACCTTTCTGCGGGTTAATGAAGGTTGGGGGATTAGATGTCCAGGGATATAGTGATTCGGGGGAGGCGATTGAAGATGGAGATGAAGAAGAATATGAGGAAACAGTTTGGGGTAGCCAAAAGAGCATGATGAGCAACGATAGTGTCGGGAGTTATGGCGGTGGAAATGGGGCTAAGAGACGATTTGCGGATGAAGAGGAAGAGAGCGAAAATGAGAGAAGAGTCCTGATGGATGTTGAGGGTAGAAGAATTGCAATGCCCAGGACGAGAAAGGGCGAGAAGAGTAGTATGGGCAGCATGGTTACCAGATTTGATGGAAATGAGAATGCTGATTTTGATTTTGGAGAAGCCGACTTTTTGGACTACAGTTTAGCTGAGGAGGTTCAGATGGGCGGTGTTTAAGGGAAACCGGGATATTGTGCACTTGGTCGATAAGTTTGGGTAGCTTTTGCATGATATGGGAAGTGGGAATTGTCTTTGGTGATTGATGTTTCGGCATCAACTATAGCGACTTGTATACATTTGGGGAGGCGTTTGATGGATGGGGGTCCTTGGGCGTTCTTGCAAAGTGTCTCTCTACGTGCGCATGGCATTTTCTATAGTCCCATCTGCTTTATAACACAATTAATGTTTACACAATTGCTGCACTACGCATAAACTCGTAGAAGTGATATATCATTGCAATTGTAGAAGTTGCATCATCTATCGCACTTGGAAAAGGCAAGTGGGTTTTACCTCACATTGATCTATAAAGAAATATTACTTGCCACGAGACCTACTGTATATACTTACAACCATACGTAACCCTTAAACAAACTAGATTGAGAAGGCAATGCAGTAATTAATCTCTAGTGGTACTTCCAACCCATTTCAAATTTCGGCATTTCATTCTCTGACCTCCAAACGGGAACTAAATATGTCTTGTCAAGCCGCTCGCGGAAGGACTTACTCACCCCATACTTCTCTGAACTCCAATAGATCCCTCTGTCCATACATCTCACCTGCAATCGTGATTATCATATCGATTGTCGCTCTGGTATTCCAGTTGACGGTTTGCGTCGGCGTATGCATTGGCGTTTTAGTCGTGAAGGGGGTAGGCTCTTCTGCTTGAAAAGCCTGAGAATTTTCATTTGATATTGCATCGACAGCTGAGAAGTCCGAAGTGATATTGGCGAGTAAGCGAGCCTTGATTGCATCCAACTCATGTGAATCCGCTGTCGCTCCCATAGTTTCTTCTGGGGCAGTCGAGGCTTCTGTTGTAATCGATAGCATGGAGTTTTCCGTTGAGTCAAATACCTGCATAGCATCATTGTTTCCTCGTCGTGCCTGATTCTCCACTTCACGTGGATCTTCTATCAAGTTCTCATCCCCTGAACTGATGGCCTTTTCACCATCCATAGTTTCAACCCCATTATCGGCCTCAAACACCTTCTCTACCTCATCTAACCTATCTTTCAGTCCACTGCCCGCCTTTAATCCAACACCAAGCAGCACAGCTTTCTTTCCCAGTTCTCTTACCACCCCTATCTCGTCACTACTCAATTCCCCTCTGACCGGTAGCCTAGCCAATAATGCCCAAGCCCACCTACTAACCTTCACATTAACATCAGAGCCACTTTGTAACAGTGTGCCTCCCATCAAGAGTCTCAACAAGTTCAAAACCGTAGTTTTATTCATACTTGCGATCTGTGTCGGTAGAGGATCCACAGTCTTCATTTTCCATCTCCACCATCTGCAAAGCTTTGTGTCCAGTTTGTTCAGATATATGGGGTGGTCTAGGTCTAGATTCTTTACCAGGTCGGCGGGAGGGGTTTGTTGCATTTGCTCTCGCAGAATTTCGAATCGTGTCAAAATGGAGTCAAAATATGCCAATTGAGGGTCTTGGCCTTCGGTCTCCTCGTCTTCCAAATCACATTCAGCTTCCGCTGCAGCATAATAGGCACCATCTTCATAATATCCCCTGAAATCGCCCACTCCGTTGTCGTAGATTGATCGATCGTACTCGCCATTGACATTTGCGCTTTTCGTCTCCGCTGGGGCGTAGAATATAGGTGGTAGATCTTCTGCTTCTGCCCTAAGAGGCTCCTGTTAACAATATTCCCAGCCAAATACAAGAGAATGTGCTCACCTAACAGATCTCAAATAATTCAAGGCATCCATTCCCTCCTCGTCCAAGCTGAGAGAATCATCATCGTCTGCAGGAAGCGCACTTCGTTGACCATAGACAGGATCTACACGTCCTTCCCTCACGGGATTCGATTTCTTGGTAGAATAGAGGTTAGAAAGAGAAGGCGAAGGCGAGCGAGCGCGTTTTGTGCCTGCCATATTTTCGGGTGTAGTTGTTTCTTGATGCTAACCTCCAAGAGTACGCCCCCAAGGCTGGATTCTTCAAAGTTCTTGGAATCCACCAGGGCAGTCTGTTTTGAAGATCGCGGACCTCCTCTTTCCAAATATACAATAAGTTTTTGTCCTTTCCCAAAATCCCCAGAACTGATATTTTCAATTTTGATCTGGGGCGTGCAACAAGACTTTTGGAGATTTGTTGAACATCTTACTCAAGTACTTAGACGGCGCAAGCGATAAGGCTGACTAATCTCACTCAAAACGCATCGACATCTTGTGGCGAGGCTACAGATAATGAATGATATCAGACTTGCAATAGTTGCACCACTAATTCTACAATTTCCTTAGTTCACAATGAGTGCTTCTTGTTTCAATGAAAGTATGCCAAATTCCTTCTTTGAGCCGTGAAGATTCTGAAATCTAAGGAATTATCTACAGCTCTAAAGTTCGAACTATCGAAGAACAATCGAAACCCTCAACCCCATAAGTTCAATAATGGCACTCGACGCACAGAGTAATTGGAACGTGGAGATGTCGCAGCCTCTGAAGTTATCCATAAGATCTCAAAATTCAGAGCCCAAACAGGCTGCCGAATCAATGGTAGAGCTTTATCGTAAAGCCCCCTCGCAAGAGATACTTCTTCCTCTGGAGATAATCTCTCATATCCTCTCGTACATTCCTCGCCACGCGGACACACAATCCACTTTCTACTCCTGTACACTGGTATCCAGGCTCTGGTATCGCGCTTCTATATGTCTTCTATACGAGCGACCATATATCGGCGGTGCAAACTTCAATAGCTTTGTTACGACTGTTTGCCCCTCCAAGAATGCGCATATACGGCATTCTGCACTCGCCCCCTTGGTCCGCCGGCTTGACATGGGGGGATTAGCACACAACAGTTCTAGGAGCTTGACTGCACGACTATTGGGCCGATTGAAGGGAAATATTGTCGAATTTGTTGCACCACAAGCCTCATTCGCTATAAATTCCTTCCCCGCTCTCAGCAAATGTACCCAGCTGCGATACTTGGACCTTTCCCTAATCTCCGCCTCGATATCGACCCGCTTATTATTTCAAACCCTCAAAACCTTGCAAGATCTTGAAACATTGCTCTTTCCGCGATCATCCAATCGCGACCAAAAGAGGGATGATGAAGTATATGAATGGCCGCCGAAGTTACGAGCCCTCCATCTAGCTGGTGGAGTCGACGATCACTTCCTTCGCACGCATCTTCTCAATATTCCGCAGACGCTCTGCCGACTTAGCATTCAACACTGCAGCATGGCATACTCACCTGCGCTCCTAAGCACTCTAGAGCACCTTGGGCCGCAACTCCAGCACCTAACGATTCGACACCCGATGAATCGTATGGGAGTTGGGGCATTGGATTACGTTCTCTTAATGTGTTCTTCCTTAACTGCTTTCCGAATATCCGCCGATTTCATCACAGATGCATTTTTTGAGAATATACCGCTAAACCACCCCTTGCGAATATTGGATCTGGATTGTAGCGGTACAGCGGGCACGGAAGTGGGTATCGCTGCTGGAGCAGTCTATGATGCGGTAGAAGAGGGCAGGTTGCCATCTTTAAGAAGCGTGAGGGTTAGTTCCAGGTTGGCTTGGAATGCGACAGAGAGGGGGAGACAGGATATAGTTGATTGTGAGTTTCTCCTTTGCTTTTCATTCCGATTAAATGACAATACAGTGTAGAATCTGATACTAACATCAGTGCAGTGATAGATACAATGGAGGACCTTGATAATGAGACTCCACTTGGAATAGAGCCGATAGGCGTATGGTTTTCAACGGATTGATGAGCGAGATTATACTCCTGTTCAATATTCGCAGTTGCAACAAAAAACAACCATCAAGTGTCAATATGAAGCATATTGTAACAATAAGGATACAATGCCCAAATTGGTTGATATGTTGAGCAAGTTGCATACGAAAGGTATCTTCAAACCCTGAAATTTTATCCGATGCACCTAACATGTTCCCTGGATACCTGATATCACAGGTGTATTGCAAAACGTTAGAAAGACTCTTCTCTCTTCAGATAGTGGCATATCTCTTACAATCACACCGTGATGCCATCTTCATTCTGCCCTGTGGTCTATCTTACCATAAGTCTCTCAGCTCGTCATTATCATTCCTCCTCTCCCGTTATTGTTTGCTTCCGTAGTCCCTTGGAATTCCATCGAGGTCTTCCTTCAATTGGATGGTAGGGTCTACACAATTTGATTCTTTTTCTTTTAGATTGCTAGCGTTCGAGAAGCATTGAAATAGTAGAATGGTGGGGATGACAATGATTGACCAGATATAAGGCATTGGTTGGGAGGGCATCCACAGAGCATTTTCAAGTGAGACGTAGATATCAAAGTCAAACACCAACTATATTCTGCAAAGCCATTGTCTGAACCGTTTCACATGTCTTTCTATTTTTATCTTGTCGGTTTTCGGCTAAGCAAATCCAGCCGGAACAATTCCTCCTAAACAGATAAAAGCATTGCGCATATCATGACCAAATTTTCGTGTAATCTCCATTCTCCCATATCCTTACATCAACACAACAAACGTTATTGCACATTTCTGTGAACTTGGAGCCTCAACAGCTTAGTATCCCACAAGCTGCTTCTTCGCAGCGCGCAAATGGGCAACACTCTGGTCCCAAACATTATTCGATCCAGAAGCTTCTGTATAGTTCCTGTCTGCGACACGTCCGAGTTCAACCTCCCACATTTGCCGCTGGTAAGCGTCAAGGATCCTAAGTCAATATTGTTAGCACAATTGTATCTAGTAGATCTAAAATGAGTTCGAAGCGTACTCCTTCTCGAGAGCTCCTTCTCTGATCCCCAACACAAAATGCGGATCCTCGATGTAAAGTTCCTCTGTATCTTGCGCCTTGGAAACCTCGCTTGAGATTGGTCCTTGATTGGCAGCGCTGTGGCTAAAAACAACCTTCGTAGTTTCTTGTTGAGGAGCGATTGCCGGCATTGCGCCTAGTGGGACCCGAGAGGCTACAAATGGGTCGAAGTTGATTGCGTTTGATGAAGCAACACCCTCAGCACATTGCAGCATATGCTGCTTCTCGAGAACTTTCTTTGGACTGGCAGGAAAGCTTTGATGTTTCAAAAACGAGGGCCGAAAAATATCTATACCTGTTTTTGCAGCATTGGTCTGAGAGTAAATAACCCCGCTCACATCGAAGACAGGCGATCTTCCTCGAGGT
This sequence comes from Monilinia vaccinii-corymbosi, assembly GCA_017357885.1. Taxonomy (NCBI): domain Eukaryota; kingdom Fungi; phylum Ascomycota; class Leotiomycetes; order Helotiales; family Sclerotiniaceae; genus Monilinia; species Monilinia vaccinii-corymbosi. The sequence continues at coordinate 677,993 of CP063407.1, read as the reverse complement.
CGAAGCGGAATGTGACGTGGTGACTGTCTTTGTTGTTGTTGTAACGGGCTTCTAGATCGGCCACGGATTTGACGAACCGGGGATACCTGTCCGTGAGTTCTGAACCGTCTGTCCATTGGCGATGGTGACCTGAGGCAAAGTGGTGAACGAGATCGATCCCGCTTGACTTGCTCTCTACCGGGAGATCTGTTTGGTTTAGTAGTGCCAATATGTAAGTTGTGTGGAAGATATTACCTAGATCTACGACGTGTCATTCTCTGTGCCAAAGGTCTACCTCTTACTTCTTCGCGTCGGAAATGATGCTCTACACAACCCTTATAGATGCAATCATCATCAATATATATATTGCAGCTTGGAGAAGCCTTCAACGCGTTAAGAACTCTGGCCCTAAAAGGATTCAATTTCAATGACGTGCTCAGATAATAAATGCATTGTTTCATTGTGCGCTCACCGAAGTATGGGGTCCGCATCCAAACCATTGTAATTGCACCATTGTCGAGTACCTGGAAGTGCTTGACCACGAGGCCATCTTGTGCGACGACCTGGACAGTAGCGCTCAATATGATTGTAATCGTTACAACGCCAGCATTGTCGTGGAGCATCGCGACAGTATCCATAGTGGAAGCGGCGGCAATTCTGGCATGGAGTTGGAATATGAAACTGAAAATTGAACATCTTGCCTATCGGGTGGTGAGAGTTCTCAGATGATACAACTAGTCCTGATTGTTCATTGAATGAAAATTGAAAACCGGCACATAGAAGGAAATCGGAGTTAAACCAGGCTGTCGACCTCGCTGTCGCACTGAGAGTGGTTGGATGGTTTAGAGAATGAACGAATTCAAAGAAATTTGGAGATGTATAATCAAACTGAGACGGGGGCGTTAGGGTGAATTCTGGCAGCATGAGAGGAAGGAACGACAGTGAGGGGAGTTGCGCTTAAAATACAATCTAGCCTCATCGAGTTCAAAACACGTGATTCACCTCCTCGATTTCTTAGTCGAGACTAGCCCTAACCCCAATCCAAAGGAAGACTTCCTTTAAATTTTCTGATTCCAGTTAATTCCTGGTAGAGAGTATCACATCCTATCTGAGCTTCACTCTTGAACACTTTCCATAGCATAGCTACGAGATATACTCATTATTTACATCAAGATGAGAGATCGAAGAACAGCATCCATTCTCTTTCACAGCTCGTCTTCTGCTTAACCCAAAAACGGATCAATTTAGTCTTTTCAGTATCATTTCACGGCTACTCAAAGCTGAAACCTATCTATAGTTACTACAAAAATTGCCGCAAAATTTCTAGTGGATGGCTGCGAATGTTTGATTGCACCGAGCGTGCGAGTATTCACTCGTGGCCACCTCTGAACTCTTGGTTATTACGAAAGCTCGCTTATTCATATATTTACATATTTACGCGCGTTTCATTTTCGACGGATAGTAGCTTATCATCTATTGTTAAAATCTTCAAACACTTAATCTCACGGTCTATTTCCAACTGGCGTAATCAGTCTCAATAGTTGAACTTGAAAAAGATGATGTATCAACATACTGAGTTCAAAACAAATCAACGCATCCAGATAATAAGAATAGATACCTGTTTAAGAAATCAAATATTCTCGCTGAAAGGGGCAGGTGGCTAATTTCGGCTCGGCTAGCAACATAGGCTATTACAAAGGTGTACTCGTAGTAACCTATTAAATTCCCGGCATTCAACGAATCAAATCTTCAAGTTGATCTCAGATGTGCTAGAATATGGGAGGCATAGGTTTAAGAGGCCTGATTAACCCTTCTACCACATTGATTTCAGTCTTGAGATATTCGTCTTCAAAATTCCAACCTTCCTATTATCACTGACAGGCATTCATTCATCATTAATCTTTGCCTAAAACATGCCAAGACCGAGAAGCAAACGTATGCGTGATCTATGCAAGGCTTTAGGCTTTGACAATATAGAATCCTCTGAGTTAAGGAAGAAGATGGATATCTTTGTTCGTGATCAAAAACTTCCAGTCATGGTTATCAAGTCCTCTAACGATCCAGAAGCCGAAAATTGGCAAAAAGATTCTGCGCCAATGATGAAAATGCCATTGTCTTATGGCCGAAGAGTGTGAGCGGTAACACTCGCCGAGTGGAATGGCCAAAAGACAAGACCAAGTAGGCCCCGCGAAATCCTCCCGATACTATGACAGTACCTGATTTCATCGTTAGAATTTTTAAAAATATTACCTCTATTTTTGCCTTGAAAATATACCACCGTTTTTATAATCAATCTAAGTTACAGAAGCAAACGGTTTGTACAGTCAAAGAGAAAAGTCCGGCTTTCATTGGTGTGACTAATACTCGAATAGAACGTACTAAATAACAATCTGAACCTGAATAATGAACCAAGCCAGGACTCAGACGGCGAATTATTGATACCATCGAAAAGTCGGAACTTACAAACAAGAGCTCAGCTGCCGCAGAATGACTACACTTCTCTAACAACTGCAGTTAGCTCTAACGCTGATGTCGAACCATCGGAAATGGGACATAATAGAGAAATTACTGATAGCAGTAACATAAAAATGCTCAGGTGTGTGAATTTTGACTCTCCTACCCCCAACTAGAATTCCTAAAACACGAGCTAATGATGCTTTAAACTAGGAGCGATACTCATCTAGAAGATCCCATTCTTCATACCCGGTTGCTAAAACCAAAAGATGATCAGGAAAAGATGAGAGATTTCATTTCAAAACCATTGTTGGAGGATAAAGGAGCTGCGTGGGCTGACCAAAGCAACTTTGAACCTGATCACTATATTCTCAGGTTCATGCATGAGTTTATGTATTACAACACTGATCAGAACAACATGGATGTGATGAATTTTATGGGCCTCTTCTATGATGTTCCGAGTTTACAAGTGCGTGGGAACATTATCAACGATAATACTCTGAAAAGCCAACTTATCAACCGTGTGAGAAAGCTGGTAGCTTCACTTGTTAGCAGTGGGCTGCTGAAACGCAGTTGTGGTACTGGCCCAGTCTCACGAACAAAAGAATTGGATGAAGCATGGGAGCAAAGGAATCAACTTTGGAGCCAACCTGTTGATGAGACTGAGTCGCATAGCTTACAGAGCCGGGACACCTTTACCATGCCCCCCTCTCCAGACGGCGATGAGTATATAACTCAAGGTCTGGAAAGTTCATTAGACCGTATATCTCAATCCAGAAGGACTGTAACTTTTGATGAGGTAAGACTTTGAATCAACATCATAAAGTCCATGATAGCTAATTGAAAATGACAGAACGCTTTGGCACAAAACGCAGCACCAAGATTGGAAACCACTATCCTTAACTCAATGCAGGATGATTTTCCTATAGGCAGCCCTCAAATGTGTAACTCTCAATCAACTTTTACACCTCCAGTCAATCCTATAGCCAGGGAATCCATTGTTAAATTAGAGTCTATTCAACCAGCGATGTTACCACCTCAACCCCAGATTCAACGACAAATGGAAGAGCAATCATCAGAAGATGATACACCACTCGCCACATTCTCCAATGATATAAACTTCGTTCTTTTGGCGCAACAAAAATTCGACTTCGAATGTCCCCTCATCTTCAATATCGCTGAACTTGAAAACGTTTCACTATCTTCCTTCATCTCGAAATTTGCACAGAGAGTGGGTGTTAAGGAACAGAAGATTAAAGGGTTAAAGTTCACGATTCTACTGGGTGACAATCGATCGGAGAAAGTGGTGAAGGGGGAGGAGAGACGATGGGAACAGGTGGTGGAGATCATTGGTGACCTGTGGAAATACAGCCAGGTCCAATGGACAAACAATCCCAGGATGAAGAGTAAGGCTTGTAAGATATTGACGGAGAGGTTCGAATAGAAGCATGGACTTTGCAAGGGTTTTGGGATGCGGCTTTGAGTAACTTGGGGAAGTCACATATTTAGTTAGTTAGCCGTGATTCTATAATGTGTGTCTGTTGGCTCTCCAGAATGTATATATTCAGGATTATCCCAATATTCCAATCAAGTATTAATGGCAAGATGAGCGCGTATACTAACTCGCTTTGAGTATGGTGCGCTCTGTGTGCCAGCGAGCAGCACGGTTTCAAAGTGATATGACTTCCCAATCAGTAAACTGTGAGGATACGCTTTTCAAACTCCCGAGTAGGCTTATTTTCATCGTAATATACAGAAAATTGTATTTCTCTTGTCTATTTCTATTTCACGATTTCGACCTGATAGTATTGTATTGTTAATCTTCAAAGTCAATCTTTCTTGACAAAGTGGTAAGAATTTGTTGCAGCTAGTCACGCTGAAACGTTTACAACAAGGCAAGCCCGAAACTAGGTCATCAAGCAAAAGCGTGTTAGGCACTAATTATCTAATTCAAATTACGCGTTCCTTCATAATATTGAGCATTGAAGTCTGGGGCAATATGATATTTAGTTGCCAGTATAGATAGTATTTTGTGAATTTAGAATGCTAGGTAGGCATGCGTCAACCAACTATTGCGCAGTATCTTCCTTAAGATTCCGTACGGCTATTGTTGTGGCTGCGGCCCTCTCTCCTCTGTTTAAGAGAGCGTTATCCGCGTCAGTGCGGTTAGATGGGGTAGATTCGCCTAAAGCGAAATTACAAAACGAATACGTCGGCGGCGAAAGAGAGCCGGCTCTTCTATCACACCTTTTATACGTATAGTCGCAAGAGATAGCTAATTTATTGCATCGCTAAGCACCTTTGTCTAGCTAACAGTAATGAAGTAGATTGTTCTATTAGTTTAAGAAGCAACTTTCTAGGGCTAAGCAACTAGTCTTACGCGATGCGAGATTCTTAGCGAAATGACAGAATACAGTCTAGCGTGTTTATACATTGCGACCCGACTTCATCTCTGTCGAAATAATTACGGATGACCGTATGTATTCTTCAGATCTTTATATTGCTGAAAGCAGGTGTTGAAGGCAGCTGTCGCATGCAATTTTCGGCGTCGATGCTTAGTCGCGAGAATACACTCAGTAACATTACCAATTGGGCCTCGCACATCGCTCGAAGGGCATGTATTATGTCCATCAACCAAAAGCAAGTTCACCTCTTAGTCACGGAATTTCCGCAAGAAAAACCCAATATTACCTCGTGCCAGTATGCGGTGAACCTTCCTAAACGGATAGTTTTCGCTTGTCGATTAACCGAATAATTTGCTTTCGTCAAACTCGAAACTTGTTGGGATTATGCTGATGCTGAGTCAGAAGTTCTGACTCAGAACGCGGTGTATATACTAACTAGCTCAGGGGGCTAGAGAACACGTCGATGTTAACAACTAATTCTAACGGAGTACTGCTCCACGGAACCCCTGTTATTCTTTGCCATTGAGGTCCCACTGCGCTCTTAGACTTGCTCTAACCTGGCAACTTTATATCAAGTTTTCCCAAACAAGAATTTAAGAAGTTATTATGGAAAAAGTAACACCACTCTTGACGAGTCGCAGTTTGAGTATATATACGACAGTACTCCGTCGAGTGGTATGATCCCGTGACTTTCCCGTAATAGAAATACACTTAGAAATCAAGATCTTCTTCTTTTTAACCAAGCTTATTTATTACGTGTTGAATGATATGTATCTTTTATTTTAAATCTTAAAAGTCGTATCTACTCGAGCATAAGTCCTGAAAAGGCGCAGATCACCAGCAGCTGAATCTCATTATTACATTATGATAACCTTATTTATTCGATATAACTTCATCAAGGTATTTTTGAACGGTCGTACGTACCGTTGCGTTGGCGTCTGTTATTTTTAGCATTGCTACCGGGTTTCGAATGCAAGTCTTACTCTGTACATTCGGCTTTATTCAAAACGTCGGTGTCGGGATGGCCGCTGCCATTTCTCGGAGGCGTCTTGCTGAGAAATGTATTCTACGATAAAAAGAAGCTAGAATCAACAGTAGACAGTGTTTCATGTATACTAGTTGCACCTTTCCTTACGCATTTTGTTCGCTTAAGGATTTCATGACAGATGAAGCGTTTTGGTATTAAAATGACATATTTACAGACATTCTCATCAACATTTAAACGTGGAAAACCTGAGATCGGTAATCCTCAGATTACTTTACGTACATGTTCCAATCAAAATGTCAAGTTCCTGTACATTTTCCAATCAAAATGTTAACTTCCCAAAATTCCTCGTCTTCATCACTCCCGTTTTGTCTTGCAGCTTTAACCTCCCTATCCCAATTCCTCCAGATTCTCTTCCGAGCCCGTTTCCATTCTCCGTCTCCCATATTCTTACCTATCACAAATTGTTGATATTCTCCAAACATACATCGGAAAGTAAGTTCACCTAATTTCTCCACAGGCATGCCGGAGCGTTGAGAGAAGAAAGAGAACAAACTAGATAGAGAGAGCGATTCAATATAGTGATAAGGGAAGGAATTGGTGGTGTCAATTATAGAGTTGGAGCGTTGGAGATAGAAATCGAGCTTTGGTCCCACACCTTGAGGTGTAGTGGGTGTTGGTGAATATGGATAGATGATATCTAGCTTCGGAGTATGATTGACGCCCGATGCTTGTTGTCGAGGGGTACCTCCTACTAGTGGATGAGTCGTAAGTGGGTATTGAGAGGTAGTATCCAATCTAGGCGTGGAAAGAATAGCCGGTGTTGGAGGCGTTGGTGAGAGGCTATGGTTGAGTATAGTAGACAGAATAGGTGCTGGCGATGATCGAGGCACGGGGATCTGATTTGTTGGAGGTTGCAACGGAGATGTGTTCGCAGATTGGTCTGTAGGCTGTCTAGGAGATGAATTGACCGAATTCATTGAGGTCCGAGATCCTGGATCATGCAATTCATATTGTGTCCAATCAAGAGGTTGCTTCCCGTCATACATTTGCTGCTGTGGCTGTTGTGTGAACTTCTGAGCTTTTGTAGAATTCTTGGCTCGTTGAAGGTACTGATACTGCGAAGCTGCTTGATTCTGTGGCTCGTTATACCCTGGATTGTAGGAGACTTGAGCTGAAGAGCCTTGTTGAATTGAATATGGGCCAATATATTGACTATGTGGAGATGATACTTTATTGGGAGAAATCTGAGTGGGTCTATTTGTAGACTGATTTTGTGGCGCCGAGTTTTGGATAGTGTTAGGGTGGATAGGGGGTTGGTTGTAAAATCGATGCTGAGAATTGGCAATTCGGGTGTTAGAAGGCTGATCAGAATCATTGTTAGTGTACTGGCCTTCCGACGAAGTGTTAGGACTATTCGACGATTGACTTTGAGGTTGATAAAATCGAGGTTTAGGGGATGACGTCGTTCCATTTGATCGCTGGCTTGAAGTGTGACTCAAAAACTTATTGAGTGGAGTCGAAGTCAGTTCGACCGGAGGGGGTGGCAAGCTTTGATTTCTTGAGTGGGATGGCTGGATCGGGGACAGTTGAGTCGAATATCGATTACTGGAGTAGGTTTGCGCAGGTTGACCTTGTGTATTGAATGATTGTGCTGAGCCAGCTATCAGTATGTTGGCTTTCTGGAATCTGGGGATATACCTTGGGGTTGAATACCCGTGGGACGAGAGCTTTCTGATACTTGAGGTATCAATTGTCTCATGCTAGTTGGAATTTCTTGATTTCCTGCTTGAACTGGCGATGCAGTTTGTATTGATGAAACAGTAGGCTCCTTGATCATCAAACGCGTATGATGAGTATTACTATCAGAGTGTGTAACGAACCTCGAGGGTGGCTGCGATATTTTCTTGATGTTGTAATCTGCTGCTAATGAGTTCCACCATGGATCCCGTGATCGATACGATCCTGGAGATGAAAGGTTATATTGACCTTGCTCTTGGTTTTGATCTTGGGTGGTCTGCGTGGGAGGGTTTGGCTGTTGAACATGATTGTATGAGTGGTCTGGTGAGACTTGTGGCTCTTTGAGGTTTTGTGGTGTTTTAGGACTATTCACTGAAGCATCTTTTGGGACTGCAGACCCCTTCCCATTATCCATGAAAGTTCCGTGCCTCATTCCTGTTTCTATATAACGCCCTTGCTCGGAATACCCAAGAGGTGCAGAATTCGACGGCTGAAGGCGATTCTCGATGTTAGATCTGCTTTGAATATTAAGATTGGACGGTGCCTGACTCTGAGCTGCGCCCACTTGAGGTTTGATTATAGTTTTCTCGCTGAGATTAGGTAGGGCTTGATTTTGTTGTATTTCATTCTGAGAATTGGTTCTATTCTTTTCTCCAATGTTGGGCGGCCCTTTATCTTTGTTTGTGCAATGTTCGACGGTGCCGTCTTCACTGCGAGTATTTCGCGGATTTTCAGGAGGCGAGGGCCGCGTTTGCGGTTTACCTGATGTTCGATGAAGTTGTGTCGAAGAAGCAACAGCGGCAGAAGTCGCACGATGTACATCCACAGAAGTCTTCACCTTTCCCCATTCTTGAGAGGATCGATTGCGGATTGAGTTCACATTTTCTTCTAGAGCCAAGTAGCTCAACAGATTTTGCTCTCGTCTGGCGTCGTAGTTCATGTTCTGGTCCGCATTTTCGGTGTGATTGGTTAGTTGTTGAATCGACGTGGATGGAGGCTGATTACTCGTCTTAAAATCAGGTCGATAGGACGCTCCTGAATTCACGCCCATGTTCTGATCCATGAGTCGTAGATGATGGATGAGCTCCGGATGGGGTGGCCTAGGGGAGTGCTCCCGATCATGGTAGGCAGAATGCTGCGGTAACTGTGTTTGCATCGCGGTAGGAGCTATGTTCTGACTTGCGTGAGCCGATACGGCTGGCGGATGCTGAACATTGGCAGATTCTGTGGGCAAATTTTCGACTAAACCTGATTTCTTCCTTGACTTTGTCTTCCGCGGTTTTGTACTTGGTACTTCAAGTGTTCTTATTCGGGAAGTTCCCTGCGTCCACACACCGTTCACTGATACCGCAGTTTTCTTAATAAAGGCCACTGGATAGACTCCATTTTGAGTGTTTATAGGATTTGTATTGAGGCCGTGGTCTATAGCCCAGGAGAAACCCGATGTACCAGGCATAGTAGGTTCGTATGCAATATTTTGAGCGGGCAAGGGTTCATATTGTGTGTAACCAGACTTTATATCATGTAGCTGTCTTTGACTTGGCATTTCTGGCAATTTAGTTCGTGGCCGACAGGTACTTGTCGCGGGACTATGAGTTTTTGGAGCAGGAGAAGGTTGAGAGGGTTCTTTTGCGGATGAGAGTGGATGGCTTGATGGAGAAGAATTGGTTCCGTTCATCGGACGATTAATAGGTTGAAATGTGGCGATCAAAGGTTCACACAAGGCTGCTTGAGAGTTTTGAATAGCCTGTTGTGCCAGTGTTGGTGGTGATTGGTATGCTTGCTTTTGGCTTTCCTCCATGTCTGTGGGAGATAGTTGGGCAGCAGGCAACAGGTCTGTCACTTTCTGTCTATTGTTTGACGTCAAGGGGACTGACGGTAGGGGTGTTCGTGCAAAACTTAGAATACTTTTCTCAAATGGTTTTCGACCCTTTTCTAGAGCATCCAACAATGAAATCTGACCAGAACTACTGGATTGGGGGTCAGTAATTTCCGGACTATGTTCTGAAGCCTTAGGTCTATTGCTGATGAGGCTAGCTACGGACAGTTCGCCCTGGCTTGGAAGTTCTTTATGATGATCCCCTTTTGAATTGAGATCCTCTGATGGCGCGATTCGCGGTGACGTAGGGTTTTGAGTGGCATTGGTCGGATTCAAGTTTATATCAATCTCGCTTGTATAGGTCTCTGCGCCTGATGTTGGTGAAATACTTGAAGTACTGCGCAGTCTTTGGGTTTCTGTGGGCCGAGAAACATTTGATGAGAAAAGTTTGTTCAGACATTCGAGATCGTGGAAAGGGCCATATTTCTGGGGGTTTTCAGAGGAAGTATTCGCCGACGGTGCAACAAACTTGGAGGCATTTTGATTATCATTATCGATTGCCATTTCATGTGACGAGACGCTTTGTCCCGGGGGCTCATTAATGCGATCTGCTACTTGTGTTAGACTTGTCAGCTCGCCCAACTGTGGCTTCGGAGACTGTCGGTTTCCATCAAGACCTGGCGGCTGGGTATTCTGTTCGACTACGATTTGTGATATTCCATGGATTTCAGGCGATGGAGCTGTACTTTTAGTCTGTGGGAGTTGAGTCTGATTGTCGGCTGTGGGTATGTCGTCTAGGTTGGGAGACGAAGCCTTCGTGACTTTCCCACGAGTAAATGGCACTACTTTTATTGTGTCGCTGGGATACCCCTCGCTTGAAAACTCTATAACAGTCTTTCCGGGCTGTGAAACCACTATTGTAGAGTCCTCTTCCATCTTTATGACCCTATCCGACTGAGAATTTACCGGTCTTTTGGGCTGATGGATCTCGATGAACATTTTGGAGTTTCTCATGGAGGTCTAAATCCAATCAGTAAAGCGAGTAGGAAACGAAACAGGGATAATGTAAAGAATACCTCTACGCCCTGGTGTATCTCATGTTCTTTAGATACACCCCCTTCACTCTCTTCATCGACGGCTCTTTGAGGTGACCCTAGCCCTACCACGGTCACAGAATCCGTGTTAGAACTTTTCCTCTGCAACAGATTTGGAAAAGTCATATCTGCAGGAGGAGGAATTGTCTTCCGTCTCCAGGCATGCTCACTCCAAGGCTTTCTATTCGGTTGACTACTATCCAACGCATTGTCTTCGGCTTTTTTGGTAAGTTTGCGTCGCTTCCGGGGACTCTCTCTCGGCGCTTCGTCTTCAACGCTACGGCGCCGATAGTTGACGCGTGGCTTGGGAGTTTCGTACTTGAGGGTTGTCCATATATTGCGAAACCTTGCCGTCATCTGAGGAACGCCGTCGGCTTGTATTTCGATGAACTGGTGACTGACAAATGTCTCTGTGAAAAACTTCACTCTATCAACAATTCGCTTCCTGAACTCTCGAAGTTGTGTGGAATCCAGCTCCGTACTAGAGCCCTTATCATTTCTTAATAGATTGACGAGACTTTGAATTCCATCATCTGTCCCGTTCTCCAAATCAGTGGTATAGTAGAACAGCCATCGATGCATAAAATACTGAATCTCTTTGTCGACTGCGGCCGGCCATCGTACATTTTCCTGAGGTTAAATTAGTATGTATGGAAGTAGTTATAGTTGAGAGAATAACCTGTGATAGCCATTTCTTCCCTAGTCGCACAGGGGGATCGGGAAGGCTTTTTGGGTTAAGGCTCTCTGTCCAGGGTATAGCCAGGTTGCGGTCGAATCTTTTGGGCGGATCTAACCAGGGAGCGAGACATAACTCCGGCTCGATGGTCATGACAGTCGAACTATAAGTAAATTGTGGTTCCTCGTCTTCTGGGTATGTTTCCTATACGTATGTTTAGTGCTCTGGAATTTCACAATCAAGTGTTACAGAAAGAAATACCTCGGGTGGAGGAAGCGAGGTCGGGGGCTGATCGTCCATATGCTCATTATTAACATTTGATGGTTGGGAGGCATCATTGTGTTTTTTGCTCTTCCGTTTTGCATGCTGCATGAGCGTGGCGTTAGCTCACACACTGGAAATTGACTCTTTCGCATATGATAGAACATAGTGCAAGAGCATCCATCAGGCGTGCCATATTTCACAAGATAAAATTAGACAAGAATGGTACGCACCAATTTGGAATAGTTGGACCTTGCGTGGATGAGAAAGAGGTCGGCTACGTTGTCGATGATACTAGAATCCGGATGTTTAGAGCACGTCGACATAGATGGGAAAGCACAAAACTTCACTCACGTTTCTTTATCCCGGGCGCTTTCGTAAACCAGGCTTCCATCTGATGTAGACGGCCAAAACCTCTCCCCTCTGCCTTCTTCCTCGAGGAAGTTCATCGCACATAGCCGACCTCCAATGGACTCGGATTTTCTCCCATAAACCTTGCTCCCACGGGCTTCATAATCGGCGAGGAATGCAGAAGTCGCTTTCAACAAAGTTCGGCGGTCTTTGGTCGGTTTGCCTTTTTCGTAGCCAAGAAAAGAACATATATCGTCCCTTTTACCCATGTTCGCTGGTTTCAATAGGTAGAGTCATGAGAAGTTGTAATGATGTTCGAACCGAGAGACAACGCACAGTAGCAATATTCCATGGAAACTAGAGGAAGTCCATTTTGAAGGTGCAGCTGTACGAGTATTTGTTGATTGCTTGAATTCCATGGCGTGACTCCAAGGTGGGGATAACATGCAGCAGGGATTTTCTGGGCAAAGAATTCCGGACAACTGCGGGAAAATGTATAGAACTAGAGAAGAAATCGAGTTTTTTAACTGGCTCTAGATAAATTAGGTGTAACGTGAGAATAGTGCATAATTAGGTGCACAGCGCAGATGCAGCAGCCATGATAAACGTCTAACCCCGGCATAATAAGTGTTCCGGTGACCGAAATTTCAGTTGCATCTTATTCTTCATTTGTTTCCGCATTGGATGATTATCCGATAGATAGATAGTAGATGCTGTATCAGTTCCAAGTTTCAAGTTTCAAAAAACCTAAGTGGTTGAGAGTTTCTCTTTGAAACTAATCATACAGTGTAATTATACCTGGCCGAGTAGGTTATCGGTAGTCTGTCTAATCCCTAAAACTCCACACTAATTAAACTAATGTCGTCTAAAATAAGGAAGGCGTGATTTTCGTCTAGGGGTGGCGGGCAAAGGCTGGCAAATGCTGGCAAATGCTGGCAATAATGTGCAGCCGAGCGCTCTGGGGTAAGTTCAAAGGGGTACTTATCCCGATGGCCCAACGTTCCGATTCGGGAGACGTTTGTATATTATGATTGTATGTTGTATATGGAGTATGTATCTTAGATCTCCTTGGGATAATCCTTTCAAACATCGATGATTCATTCATGATTCGGAGGATCTTCAAAGTACGTACTGGGCTGGCTGGCAAGTTCGGCAATCAACGTATCGTATGTCGAAACGTAGGTAAGTTTACAGCAGTATACATAGTTGGACTCATCATTTGGCAGCCCCCCACAAAGGCACCGATAAATCCGGATCAGATGCCGTGCATAAAGAACTAACCTCAAGAGCATCCCATGAAATGTCATATCCAAATGATCCTAGTAATCAGAAAGAGCAACCATTTGTCCAAGTATTCTTCAAGGGCTTTTGAATCCGCTTTCCTTGCAGTAGTATTGACAGACGTGCTAGACGTGCTACTGTACAGTACGGAGTATTATGATCTTCTATGTTCCGCTGATGACGACACGGAATCATGGGGAAAGGACGTCCGGACTGGTAGTGACCTAGATATTATCAGTCAAGTGGTGAGCCAGCCATTGAATCGTCTTTAGGCTTACATACAGCACTTCCATGCTTGTCGCTGAAAGGTAGGTTATGAATACATCAACGCTTGAGATATCCACTGAAGTTTCTGTTTCGGCTACCAACTGCTTACGCATGTGGTGCTTATAAAGGCTTCTCAAAGCAAAACTGGTGTGTACTCACTCTATCATTCAAACAGCGGTGAGGCCTTTGGCCAGAGAATCTAGAGAGTTGACAACAATACATGTGAAATAACAAGTAGATCTAGATCCGAATGTGAATGCTAGTACAGGACTTACAAACAGAAATTTGCATCCATACGCAATTTTTCGGTCATACAGCATGTCTCTACGCTCTTTGCCATGCATTATTATTCCATTTCTTTATGGCCACGTGAAACCATAAAACTACTCCTACGACCCGACAAAAAGTAGTTATTTTGTCGCATATCGCACCGGATATCCATTCAACTTCCCATATGTCTGTGTCTGTCAAAAGCTTCCTGCAATAGTGTTGAAGCCGTATAATGCTGTTTTGTGATATCAATACGATGTGTTTCAAATCACAGTTAGCATTTTAATTCAAAAGCTAATTCGAATCAATAGCAAGGTTATTTTAGCTTCGAGCCGGGAATTAGTTCTTTTTCGACGCGTTCTACTTGTTTAAAAATAAGACTAAAAGCAGTAGATTTTGGTATCGACGCTAGATCATCGCGGGCAAAAGCGGACGAGCTATCAGAGCAAATACAACAAGTCAATAAGTACAGTTGCAATACTCGGCCAATCTCAATTTCACTGATTGATCTATTGAAGGAAATTTATAACTACTGAAGTGCTCCTCTCCTCTAAGGACTTTCTAATACGAAGCGAGTGCTCTCATCGCATATAGTTGTCGAATATTGACTGGCGAATCTCTCTAGAATATTGCTACAATTAGCACTCTTCGACCCCAATCAAATAATCAACTTGGGAGAGTCAATGAGGGGATTGCACAACAAGAATCGATAAATTTCATCAGAGGTCTCTCATTATCCCTCAAATAACTTCACCTTGACCGTCCGGAATCCACCCGTCGCTCCTCATCTCCTCAAAAATACTCTCCATCTCCTTCAGGGTATCAACCCTCTTCGTCCACCCGGCCTTCCTCGCTTTTTCCATACTCACCACATTTCCCCACTCTCCAGCATTCATCGCATACACAAATACATCCCACATACAAAGCTTCAACGCATCTTCCCTTCCCCCATATTTTTGCACCATCTCCGGCCACTGCTTTGCCAATTCTTGGACTTCGCCTATCAAATCGTATTTCCGCTCAACCTTCGTCTCAACTCCAAAATATCTACCTATTCCTTCGAAAATGTCGCGGAATGTAGTCACAGTGTCATCCACAATATTGAATTTTTGATTCTGCACTGCAGGGTCCTCATTCAAAGCCAACCATTCCGTGAATTCCCCAACAACCCAGCTGGTACTGAAATGCTGTCCTTTTCCCCATTTTCCATAGTATTCATCTTCTCCACCGGGGAATACAGCAGGCTTACCGAGGGCCTTGACCAAGCTGAAGTACACAGCAGCGGATGTAGTCCAGCTCTGAGTAGACTTTCCGACGTAGCCAGATATCCAGAAGGGCATTGTGATGTTCCAGTTCCAAGCGCGCTCTTCAGAGAGAGACCAGAGAAAGTCTTCCTGATGATAGTAGAAATTGGGAACTATGACCCTGAGAAGTCAGTAATTGTTCCTCAAGGAAGCCCAATTTTCAATGGTAGGTCTTCGAGGAAATAGAAAGATTAAATGGGATGCAGAGTCATTCAGGAAGGCTTGGACATTGGACACTGGATTGTGATACAAATGATGTGATTAAGCTTACGTGAACGGGGATCGGTTACCCGGTGAGCATCTTCGGTCAAGGCCTCTGAACCCGGAGGAACCGCTAGTATACCGTAGTTTTTTCCGCCGGTTTGTAGAATCACACGGTGGACTATTGTCAGGGAGCTTAGCAGTTGACTAGCAATCAATCGCTGGTGAGAGAGTGGGAAAGCACGATGTAGGAGGAGGAGGAGGAAATGATATGGAAGGTGTAATGTGGGTTTGCAGATTTGAACGGGGTATTGTATTAAAGAAGTAATTGCTTACGGGTATCGCGGGAGGTAAGGTCGATGGCCGTAAGTGTGTTTTTGAAGAGAGGAACGTTATCTTTGGTCATCTTTTCTAAGTGGTTGGGATGGTCATACTCGGTATGTATGTAGGCATAGTGGAAGAAATGCGTGACATTGGTGATACCCCGAGAAGTCAAAGCCTCTGCGATTTCACCAGCAGAAGCTGTGAGATCGAGGGAGTGGAATTCGATACGAGAATCGGAAGGGAGGTTGTTGGGTTGGGACCGCGATATGGCGAATATACGGGCCCTGATAGTGGGAAAGTGTGAATGTTAGAGGATATTTAGAATGAAGACAGAGAGTGGATGTATTTACCAGATTGGATTCTTAGAAAGCTGTTTCAATACCGCAGCGCCTGAAATACCGCTTGCTCCTGAAATAAGTGCAACTTTTGGGATATCTGGTGAAGCCATAATGTAAGTGTCCAATTTTGGTATCAGTTGCTTTGAGCTTTTGCCATTTGAAATCAGAAATTTGAAATCCAAGATATTTTATATCTTTTCATTCCCGCGATTGACACACCACACCCGATTAGAACAACACAAACCTTGTTCCTGTATGCAAAACTATGACATCAAGTATTCATGGCGAGAAGCGGGGAATGCAACCTTATATGCATCAAAACGTCTAATTTGAGGAAAGCGTACATGCATGTTATTGCCTTTCAATAGATATTATAAGGTAACACCCTTAATGATTCAAAGAATCGATTTGAAATAAGATTCGGTTCTCATGTAATATATCAACAGGCGCCTTTCAATATCCTGATTCAGATTGGACAACAATAAAAGGATTGCTCAAGGCTCCAAGCATAGCGCCCTTAGGTATTCGAATTTATATTTGAGAATCAAATGGTTGTTTGGGCTTCATTTGATAAACGCTCGCATTCCTATTAGCAAGTAATAGCACTCATTGTATCTAGTCAATTCCGCAATAAGGCACTAGTTTCTCGCTTCGCTCTCCTTTATGATCTCCATGTATCCTTACACTGTCATCATTCCACCAGAAAACATTAATCCTCCAGTACCATGAAACACAGAATTCTTATCTCTATACTTCTCGATATTGGAGTCGCTGCATCACTCTTTCCTGTTTGTGTAGCTTTTTCTGTGCTTGGCTGGCTTTCACTACTGGTAGGTTTCGGCTCCATTAAACTTGTACTCGTACTCAATCTTTCACTCATTGTCGCGCTTGAGCTCAAACATTCACCGCTCAAAGCCGGAATACTTGTCTCTCCAGCCTTTAACTCCACAATACTTCCAGTGCCTGTATTTAAACTCGAGCTCACATTCGAATCCTCAAAATTTGCCTGCGCCAGCCCAATTTGGTTATTTTCCAAATCATACACGACATATGCACTCCTTAAGAATGTATCTCCCAAAACGTAGTTGCCATCGCTTCCTGTCCAAATTCCGAACCCGCATGCTTCACCACTAAATGGTAGATCTGGGACATTATCACCCTCCCGAAGTGCGTAAATGGGATTTGTAAGCGGAAAAAAGAGTTCTGAGAGAGGAATCTTGATCGTGGTAGAGACGGAGGAGGAGGAAAACAAATAGTTGATTGTTAAAGAGGATGAAGTGTTGAGGAGCAAACAGGGAATATACACATTGCCTGTGGACCCCGTATCGTCGTAAGCGTTAAAGTATTTGAATATAGAACTTGTCAAGTTTGCCGGCAAAGTAGTAATCATGGCACCGGAATCTAAAACAACAACTGCGGGAGAACTAGTGAAATTCTTAATATTGCCTCCCTGATCTGTAATCCCCATTCCAACAAGCTCAATAGCAAATGCCGAGTTGGTGATCGAACCATTCCATATGGGTTGGGGAACTATATCTATTGCTGCTAGTTCACCAATAAATTTAGTGGTATCTATTGCGCCAAAGAGAATGGAGCCAGTAGAAGAAGAAACAGAGTCCAGATAGAGGCTAAAGGCTTTTGTGCTGATGAGATTTTGGGAGAACAGACTGGCCATTATATTTGGGTAGATCGTGGCGGAGGCTTCGCCAATGGCATAACTGAGTCCGAGGATGCCGATTGAGACGGATGTATTGAGCGCGAGGCCCATTTGTAGGGAGTGTATGGTGGCATTGCTAAGGAGGAAGTTATCTGTAATGTACCTCACTTGGGATTGTGATCTGTCTGCATATTGGATGTTGAATGTATCATTTGTGACACTCTGGTTAATCGACAAAGAGTCATTAGGGCTAACTATCTCATATTAGTATATATCCATGATTTATATCCTTGCATTTGACGTTCCTTTTCAATTTTCCTCAATATTTTGAACATTGAAAAGCTTCGCGGAGTTGCTTCTGGTATACCAAGTAATCAAATAGAATCCATACATGGAGTGACACAAGTACTATTATAGTAGGCTTCCGTGGCGGCATCACTACATAAGTTCGCAGTAGCAGCCAATAACCAAGTATCACTACTACCTGTATCGATGATCAATGATCAAATCGATGTCTTGAGGGGGGGTCCCAACTTTAGCAGAGATCACATAGCTTGTTCGTGTATTATTTTTGATGAAGGATGTGGAAATTGACGAACGGGAGGAGAAGTGGCGGTTAAGGGCTGGGTTTGAAGGATAAGTTTTTCGTGTGATGGGTATTCGGGTTTGAGCGAGCGTATTGGTAAGAAGTAGGAAGATTATTGTGATGTAAAGAAAGCGTCATTGTTACAAGTGAACGCGTGTATCAATAGTATGGAATAGAAATAATTGAAATAGAAAATCAAAGTATAAAAAGGTCAATATATAGTCAATCGTTTTGCTCAGGAAAACATCTTATGATGTTGTACTGGTGAATACAATCTGTTGCGACTAGCTCAAATTATACTTCTCTCTAATTGTTAGACGAATCTTGAAATTTCAGAACCACACTTTGTCTAATACTTATTAGATGATGACATAAAGACATTCAATATCTCAAATTCAGCGAGTGAGTTTAGATATAGCCTCGGAATGAGCATGAATGAAATCTAAAGAGACTACCTATACAGGTGGTCATACAGCAAATAGGCAAACTAAATCGCAAGCAAACCTGCAGCTCGGCTCCTAACCTTTATCATACACTATAGCCATGGTAGCTATAAGGGCATACTGCCCCAGTAATTGGTTACTGATGTCTTTGCTGCAGCAGCCAGCCCCGACCGGAAGTTTCACAAGGATACGTGCAGGAGAAATTGATGGCGTGGAATAGCGAGACTTGAATTTTCCCTGGTACGAATGGCAACTTGCGTGGGTTGGAACCTTTTCAATGCACTCCAATATTTCATACTAGCTACATGAAATAAATTCAGGAGACAGGAATCCCTCATTATTGAACCCAAATCACTAGGAGCCTTAGGATTAATTAATATCAATATTTGTTTCTGTATTAGAACCATTGTCTTTTTGGATATTTGTTGGTTATAGTATTGTGAATACCCAATTGGAAATTATGTAATTTCTGCTACACTTCCCTCGAGAAATACAGAAGAAAATAAGGCTGATAGATTGCTCGGTCTTCTAGCAGTTTAGAGGCTCAGTAGACAACACTTTCTAAACAGACCTGTTGGACCCTATAAGATTGTTAAGATTGTTTCCTGGCATTGATCCTATCAAAATATCTTCTTCAAAGACTCCATCCACCCAATCAAGCACAAAACAAACTTACAAACATGAATCGTATATGAAAACTGGTCACCGGACTTTCCTAAATACAGTAGTATATGTAGATACAAGGAATATAATGTGGCCACCTTCTCCTCAACTACACTCAGTCTTCTATTGTGGCATACAGCTGATAAGTCACAGAGAATGCAGCTCGCCGAACAAAGATACAATGGTCCAGTAAAATAGAGTACCCTATGATAGGATGAAGCATCCGTGACCAAAAACGCAAATGGTGCGATAAGCCCCCAAGAGTTGCCAAATTCTATCATCCAGGCTGTGCCAAGTACTCTTTCGATATGGCGCTGTGAGTTCAGTATGTATCAACAAACTAGATCAGTACCTGCTGTGAAGGCATTTATGATGATTAGACAAACTGACGGATTCAGCGGAGAAAGAACGGTGAACGCTTGTTGGGGTGGTGATGCCGGTAATTGTTATGATAAGACCGAGTGCAATGTTTCAATGAATGGCCAACAAACTTAAGACGATCCGAAGCGTGAATGTGATGAAGCAGAGCACGAGAGTGGCAGCGAAGGTAGTACAGTTGTTGAGCAGGTTCTGGACAACGGATGTCCGTATGTTTTCATGATTGTGGGTTTAGAATATGCGAAACAGTAAATTGAAACACTAACATTTGCAATTGATGATTATTTACTATTAAAGCATTCTTTGAAAAAAAAAGTAAAAAAAAAAACATAACACTATCAAAAGCATTCTTAAGATTTTTGAAGAATTTCAGAATATTACCAAGTATAATAATTGACCACTGTCAATAACGCTTATTGTGTTAATCAGGTTGATAGGTGAAGTGAATCAATCATACGGTGTTCCAAAGCCTTGAGCGAACATAATGATACCAAAAGCAAGAAGACACCTCGAACACTATTCGATGTCAAATATCGCAATGAGCAGGTAAATTAAGTGAAGACATAGGCGATGAAGTGTATATGCAGCAATCGATGGCCAATATTTTGCACCAGAGACTTCTCACCTATCGTCGAGTATTCAGTTGACGGCGACACAAGATCCCTACTAGAACTCGGTCTTGCGGTATCATTGGTCTACTCTATATTCATTTGCCATCTCGAGATACAAATGCAGATATAAGCCACGAACCATGGTGATACATTTACTCGCTTTCTTCCAGTCTCACAGTGAGGCTCCAGCCGAATACAATCATGGGCAACAGAAAAGAGAAGAAGAAAAATCCGCAGGGGTTTCAACTATTGTGGAGTGACCGAAAAATCAGAAGTCTAGAGTCCGGCTCTATAGATGAATGTCATTGGATTGGCTCGAAACTTGTGAATGAAGTGCATTGTTGCTCCTTTTCCCCTTCACACATATTGCCTAGGTTCTGCTATATGAAGTGAGTATATGATAGACCACAAAAGGCTCTGTTGTCTTGCTTATAGTCGCACTGAAATCGCACATTCCCAGACTAGATGCAAGACGGCGAATCCAACTACTGAAACACTGGCTCCACTCAATCCTATGATACCTAACTTGAACAAGCCATGCCATTTTGCAAAGCATGCTCAGGGATTAAACACGAGCGACTATCTTGAATGTCACCAGAATTCCACAGTATATATAAGTTCGACATGTACATTTTGCCTGGCTGTTATGAGGGGCCCCCAAGCGTGATAAGCTATGTTCCTTATATTCTACATCCCAGCTGCTCAGAATTTGCTCAGAGTGCCTTCAATTGCGACTGCTGTGCTGTTACATATCGGTACTCTGACACAAGTGCAGTTTTAGTTGCCACTTGTGAACCCAAATCAGATGCTGCAATGTCAAAAGGTATCGCTGGAAATGATGCAAAATATCTAGGATCTGATGAGCGTATTTTTCTCGCCAGAAAGCAGCAGGATCGCTGCATACACAATCATCAAGATTGCAAGTATGATACAAACAAGTATAAGATGTGGGCCAAGGAGAGAACGTTTGTCCCACTTTGCTTGATTGACGCAGGGGAGAATATTGACGATTACGTGGCTTTGAGCCATCGACGCCCATCAAACCCAGATGACCGTTTTCGAACCTTAAGCAGCAACAAATGTGCTGGGTACGTACTCAAAGTTGAGCTGAAGCACCGGTCGAAGCTTAATAACACACGGCTGTAACAGAAGATGCATACTTATAGTATCCTTCACCAAATAGAAAAAGCAAGCAGGTAGGAAATATGAATACGAGACGAGACGAGACGAGACCACTGGGTTATGTTCATTCATCTTGGGGATTGTACATGTGGAAGCGATAATTGGAAGCGAGGATAAGGTTGTTGTCGGCCAGTCGGGATTTCAGATTTCATTTGAATGCTTATCGATAAGAACACCCGAATAATCTCCTACTCTGTCGGCTCGGCAATCAGTGTCTCTTCAAAAATGACAATTCACAAACTGGGCGATCAATCAAAGTCCAACTCTTCTTCTTCTTTCAACATACTCCATTTATGTCTTCATAATTCCTTCAATCCTCTGGCATTCCGGCCAGCAATAATCCGCCATGTCTGCGGATGCCCTGCAGACTGAAAATCTCATGCCTTCAACCTCGAACTCTAAAAACGAAAACCCCACCAGCCCCTCCTCCCCAGCTGCGGTCGGCGGCCATTTGCGCGCTGGAACGAACACTGCGGAAATTGATAGTACGATCATCCATCCAGGAAGCGTGAAGATTAATGTTACTGGCGCATTTATAGTCGATCAGGATTGCGCTTCGCCGAAAGAAGTGAATGTGAATGAGAGGAATTATGATACACAGGACATTCGACTACCGAATCATACGGCGGTTGTCAGTCATATCGCTGTAGATGTATGAGCCCATCTCCCCGGACTGTCATTGATATTCTGAGATAACTATGCTGACATTCGTGTAAGATTGGAGGTTCTTTAGCCAAACTCGTATACTTCTCGAGGGAGGCGCATTCGCGCGAACCAGGCGGTCGACTCAATTTTATGAACTTTGAAACTGATCGTATAGATGACTGTGTAGAATTCATGAAGCAGCTGCAGGTTAAGCAACAGAAACTCAATGGATCCAGGCCGGGAGACTTATGTGTAATGGCAACGGGTGGAGGGGCATACAAGTATTATGATAAGATCAAGGAAGCTTTGGGTGTAGATGTTATACGGGAAGATGAGATGGAATGTTTGATCATTGGTATATGCTTTCCACTATATAAGACGTGGCCTTCTATGATACGCGATGCTAATGGAGGAGTAACTTGCAGGTCTCGATTTCTTCATCACCGAAATACCCCGCGAAGTATTTACATATAGTGAAAGGGACCCTATGCATTTCACCTCACCTAGTCCGGACATCTACCCATACCTCCTTGTCAACATAGGTAGTGGTGTATCCATGATAAAAGTATCTGGACCACGCGAATACCAAAGAGTTGGCGGAACATCCCTCGGCGGCGGCACACTCTGGGGGCTACTTTCCTTGCTCACCGGTGCGCGAACCTTTGACGATATGCTCGGCATGGCCGAACGAGGCGACAACGCCAAAGTCGATATGTTAGTCGGCGACATCTACGGTACCGACTATGGCAAAATCGGACTCAAAAGCAGCACAATTGCAAGTTCCTTCGGCAAAGTATTCCGCATGAAGCGAGAAGCGGAACGATTAGCCGAAGACTCAGGAGGCCAAAACAACAGCGAAGAACCATCCAGCTCCTCGCATTCTTCCGAAGAACCCCCCTTTTCTCACGAAGACATTTCCCGTTCGCTACTCTATGCAATTTCCAACAACATCGGACAAATCGCATACCTACAATCGGAAAAACATTCTCTATCAACGATATATTTTGGAGGAAGTTTTATCAGAGGTCATAGACAGACGATCAATACATTAAGTTATGCAATTAAATTTTGGAGTAACGGGGAGAAAAAGGCGATGTTTTTGAGACACGAAGGGTATCTAGGGAGCGTGGGTGCGTTCTTGAAGAGGAAACCGGAGGGTTGGGGAAGGAGGATGAGTTTTGAAGAGGGTGGGGTAGCAGGAGAAGCTGGATATCGGGGAGAGGAGCTGAAGGCTCTGAGGAGGGAGGCATCCAGACGAGAGTAAACGAATGAATAAGTGGGAGATGTATATATCTTGGCCATCCCCATCCATGCGAGGGATTTGGGATAGAAATTTATAGATTGGGGAAAACGCGGGAGGGGAAATCTGCACGCGTGGTAGAAGAAAAGTTTGCCGACTATATGTATATCTGGTTGTTGATATCATATTGTAGTGAGCATAACTGGGAGCCCCCCTATGTCTGCAAAATTGATGATAGAATCTTCCTTCAACTGTCGCTTTTGAATATACTCGGTTCGGTTCAGTTCAGTGTCTGGCTTTCGATTCTACGTGTAAGATTGATTATATCTATCCCAATCATGATACAGTATTTAAAATAGTCCCCCTCGTTTGTGCAGATATACAGTCGATATCACATCACGGCACACAAAGTACAGTATAACTATAATTGCAACAGAAAATTGTGTATTTTGATTCGAATCGATGTTGTGAGGTTAGGACGTGGACCTGTCACGAGATGACATGGATGTTTTCAATACCTAGCTGTGATTACGAGACATGATGAACGAGGAGGTACTCATTGGTCCACGAATCCATGAGAACGATGAATAGTCCCTGTCTGTATTCCTAACTTTGTACCAACATAATGTGCTAAATATCTCGAGATAAGCCTGACACCGTTTCCCAGGAGAGCCGCTGAAGCTGCTTGCAATTCATACACCGCCATAACATCGAGGACATCGTCCAAAGCGTATGTTGTATTCATCTATCCCGCCAAGAATTTCCCACTGCCCACTTCCCTTTCTCTGCCCTCTCTCGAACCCTTTCCACTCGACACATTCCCACCATTCCCATCCCCAACACTCCCCTCCCTCGATTCACCTCCCTTCAAACTTGAGTCCTTGTTATCCCTTCTACTCTTTGCTCCCGCCTTCAATACATCCCACCTATTCCTATACTTCACCACCGTTTCTTTCAACTTTTCATTTTCGCGGAATAGTTTCTCGTTTTCTTTATTTCTGATTCTCATTTGTTCTTCCAGCTCTATTACTCTCCTTCTGATCATTTCATCATTTGGTACGGCACCTGAACTCCTATCTTCGGGGCGCATTAGGCGTATACTTTCTTGTAGAGCCATGCTACTATTCTGCGCTGCCATTTCGAAGGCGTGGAGTCGATTGCTAAGTTTGTCGATACATTGTTTGAGACTCTTGTTTTCTAGATCCAATTCCTCGATTCGAGTATCTGTTTCCCTACCTGCAAGTCGACGATTACGTTTTGAATTGCTGGGGGGACTAGGCATGGGAGTTTCACGGGCGTCAACAAAGTCTTCTTCGTCGTTTGGATCGGGGAAGAGATCAGGATCTGCACCGTGCATGGAAGCTGCTAAACGACGTTTTTCTTTTTCTGCAAAAGAGAGAATGTGTGCATATGATACCGTATGACCAGTGGTAGGGACGACGTAGAAGGAATCATTGCCTGAATGGCCGTCACGAGCTGACGCGCGAAGAGCGGCTTTGGATATGTACTTGGTAAGATCAGGCTCTTCAGTAGGCATTCTTTCTCTGCTCGCTGTTTTACTTTTGCGGGTGGCTGTAGATGAAGACTCCGGTGATGTGGGAGACTGGTCGGTCTCCGAGAATAGAGGCAAGCCAGCAAAGAATAAGGGTGCCGACAACTTGTATACGACGCTATTGAAAGCACTGTAGAACTTAGAGAAGCCTTCATCTTGAGCAGCCACATGAGGCGATTTGGGCTCAGCGATCGCCGATGTTCGTGATGTAGAAGTTTGGGGGTCTGCTTTCTTTTGAGTAGGCTGAGGGGGGACCCAACTAGGCTTGGACGAGGTGTGCTCTGGAATGGATGGCACTCTTGGTCGTCTGCTGGTTTCTCGGCGTCCCTCAATACTGCTTGGCGCCTGTAGGGACGATAAACTTGGCGAGAGTGGCTGGCGACTATGACTTGAACGTATGCCTCTCGCAGAAGCTAGATTGCTAGCTATCGAAGACGAAAGTTCGCGTGGGGGAAGGCGCCTGGGGGTTTGCGAGCCTGGTGCGCTTCGAGAATTGGATGCACGAGGTCCAAGGTCCGATTTGGAAGAGCGTAATTCTGCTACAGCCGCAGATGTCGATACTGATTTCTCCGTGACTGGTTTAACTTCAGGTTCATTCGCGTTCGGAGTTACGGGGTGTTCGGTGGGGTATCGAAGGAGTTCCGAGAGCCGCTGGTGATGTTGTTCTAAAAGCCTCAAAGTCCTTGAAGCTTCTGCGCTTCCAGTTTCCGACGCAGCTTTTGCAAATTCTCCTGCAGCCAAGGCATGTTCATTTATTGCAACTGTTGTATTTGAACTCTGTGTCGCGACAACGGCGGCGCGAGCGTGATCATGGGCCTAGATTGTTATCAGTTAATGGAGGGAGGGGTTTACGACGTTTCGACAATTGACTTACCAGGGTCAAAGGAGAAGCTTCCATGGTGATTAAATTGATGGATAGATCTTCAGCATACAGTGAAATGAAGGAATCCGAGTGAAGAGGATTGGTAGTTACATACCATCAGCGCTGGAGAACGAGGGAGGGATAAGGCTGAATGCGACCATCGGAGAAGTACTGCAAATTAAATGAACCCCTTAATAATATCTCCTCCTGCCAGGGTTAGTCACATGCTATTACGAACTGCGACGGAATACAGAGTAGTAATCTAACCAAGGGGCAAGGTTCATCCCATGAAGGATCATGTACTATATATGTACATATATACATATACGGTGTATATATACGGAGTAGTACATTACATCACCCCTCCAGCTTCCACTCTCTCAAACTTCACGTTGCGGGGTGGGGTGGCCTTAGAATCCAGGCAAAAAGCAGTAGAGTACGAGCATACGGCCGCTTCTCTGGGGAGCTCAGTAAGTTTGGCAGTAGCTAAATATATCGCTGCTGGGTTGACATCCTTACAAGCTGATCCTTATGCTTAGTCGTGACAGCCATTGAAAACTTAATCCCCTCGCTACCCCATTCGTTCGGATCCTCGGTTAACCTTATGAAGGCTCAACCAGTTGATGACGTGAAGATGCTTCGAATGGGCAGGAGTATAAGCAAGTAGACCGTTTTGGAATAGGCACTCGCAGAATCTCGCAGGAACTCCTCGAGCAGGTCGGTCCTATATCATCCAGAATTCAATTGTAATTGTTTCTTCTCTATCCCATTTATCTTCTTCTTTATAACATACATATATATAATAGTGCTGTTGACTCGGGACCTTTCTTAAAGTGACCAGACCTCCTACCAACTACCGACTACCTAGTAACTACCTCTAGCCCAGCCCAGAAACAAAGACTCCGACCCATTCATCCCACTTCGAATTCAACATCATCGGTTTCGGGGCCTCCAATCTATATCATAATCGCCATTCGCATACTCTATCTGGTTCATATAACGATATCTCACAGTCGAAAGATTGTACTCGACCTGCTGCAATCCATTCACCGGCACATGGTAGATCCTATTTACCCCATCATCTGCCCGGTTCCTGCTCGATTCTCCCACCATGGACGAGATGCCTGCATCACCCACTGCCTCCGAATCTTCCAAATCGAATAGTATCACTGCTGTCTTCTCGAAGTCACGGAATAGAAATTCAACATCGTTTTCAATGAGGAGCGGCGCAAGTGAGGGCTCGCATGGGTTCCGCGCCTCATTAGAAGGTGCGATGGATAAGCTGAAGAGGGATTCGGACTCCGACGAGGCCGACGGTCATGGATCGAATAGCCTCAAGAGGTTTGTGCCAAAAGGATTCGAATCGAAAAAGAAACGATTACAACGAGAGGAAGAAGAACGGCGGTTAGAAGAAGTAGCGAGAGGAAGAGATGTAGCTGAGAGGGGAACTTTGGAAAACGAGACCAGGAAACCCATCGATAGGAATATGTCTGATAGAAGTACGAGTAGTTTGTTAACCTACGATTCGGAAACAGAAACGTAAGTAATCAATATCAATCCACTCTTTCCAACACGGTTCTCCTTTTTTTCCCTTTTCCCTTTGCCCTTTTCCCTTTTCCCTTTTCGTCTTTCCTCTTTCCCTTTCCCTTTCCCTTTCCCTTTACCCTTTCTTTGCTTGTCTCATCTCCCTTTTCCTCAATTTGGCCTGGTGAATCATGGTTTGGGGATTACAATGAGACATGATTTAAAGTTAAAGGGTTCGGGGAAAATCGTTTAGGGGTATGGCGTTACAACCACAGCATTACAGGCTTCTTCCCATCCATATCCTCCATCTTGTACTCTAAAATCACAACATTGACATCATATTGTCACCAAGTTGTCTTTTGCTTGCATTTGCTATCTTTCTCATGCATACTACAACATTTGCGTGTGTTTGGCCATACGAACTCGCTTTTATATGTGGAGCATTTATCTTAGCTTTGGATAGTTAAGTTTCTAATTTGATTTGTGGCGTTGATAGGGCCGCAGAACCAAGTCCCCCGTTAACTACGCATCTTTCGCACACCGGATATCTTACTTCTTCATCCCCACTCATACATACATCAACAATTCCACAAATTAGGCCTCAACCATCGCACCTAGAAGGAGATCCTTTTCCAGACTCCACAGATAGTCTGGCCGCCTCGCAATCATCCGCATCCACGAGCCTTTCTCGAAACCTTCGAGCTCCTATCGACGGATCTCAAAGACGGCCGTCTTCGCCCGTTGGCAGATTAAAGGAGGTATTCAAACCAAGACGTGGGCCAGGCACAAATACAAGTCCAGAGCGCAAGGCTGGAGGGGGAGGGGCCGATCAATCACTAAATACTCAGGACGGTGGGGCTGATTCCAGGCGGGGAAGTGTCACAACTGCGAAAGTTGCTTCGGTATTTTCTGATAAACAGCAATCCTTGAACAAACCCAGATCTACAACATCGTCTCCTGAGAGGCCATCTGCGGGAAAGACCAAGCTCACTACCATCGACACAAATCAGCG
This sequence comes from Monilinia vaccinii-corymbosi, assembly GCA_017357885.1. NCBI lineage: Eukaryota > Fungi > Ascomycota > Leotiomycetes > Helotiales > Sclerotiniaceae > Monilinia > Monilinia vaccinii-corymbosi. Next base: position 649,889 of record CP063407.1, on the reverse strand, counting down.
CCCGCGAACTCCACCATCTGGGAACAGGCCGGCCCCTGTCATTGTTAATACACCCCCAACACCAACTGACACAAGATCACCGCAATTTACTTCTGCCCCTAGTTCGGCTTCACCTTCCGGGCCCACCTCGGATGTTTTAATCTCTCCTTCTGGGAAGATGATATCGCATCGACGAATTCGATCAGGTTCTACTTCAGGAGTACCTAGTAAATTATCCAACATTCAATCTGCGCCATTAACCCCAACACCAGAGAACGGCGCAATCACACCAGGTCAAGGTCAATCAGGCTTCTTCTCGTCAGTCTTTTCTGCCGCTCAGAACGCCGCCAATACGCTGAGCAATAGCATCACCAATACGTCAGTCCCAGGGGGAACAAGAAATAGGAGTGGTGTACAGACAATATCAGATATACAGGAAATCGAGACTCTGGAAGTCGAAGCATTAGGAGACAAGATTGATCCAGACAATCTCATGGAAGAGAAAGAGCCTGCGGTCAAAACATTAGGCATGGGCGATCTTAGTCTAAGTCAATTGGGAATTTCAGAAGAGGGAAATACTCCAACCATGCCAAAACATCTAGAAGAATCGCGCGGAAAGTTTGATCCAGCCAAGGATGACCACTTTTTCGCTAATCGTTCGGCAACGGCACCAAACATGTTGACTGGGGAAAACCTCGAAGCTGTCGCTACACCTCAGATTGAGGATTTGCAAGTTCTCGCACGTCCACGTTCTGCATATGAATCAAGCGTAATTGGAGATCGAACTCCGCCAAATGGAAGTGTATTCGAGGGTAAATCTGGCATCCATCGCAGCGGTAGTGTTCGAAGTGCTATCAACAATAGGAAAAGGGGTAGCTCTGCGGGAACCGGTGCAGCAATTGGAGCTGCAATTGCTGCAGCTCATTCCTCAATCGGAAGCCCGGGTTCCGGAGGGGCACCCAAGATTACTGGATTCGCTGTCGCCAGTAAGAAGAGGAATCGGGACTTTCATGCACTATTCAGAAGTGTACCTGATGACGACTATCTCATTGAAGATTATAGCTGCGCTTTACAAAGGGAAATCCTTGCTCATGGTCGATTATACGTGTCTGAAGGACATCTATGCTTTAGTAGCAATATATTTGGTTGGGTCACAACTCTGGTTATGAGCTTTGACGAGATTATTTCGGTAGAAAAGAGAAGCACCGCACTACTCTTCAAGAACGGTTTGATGATCTCGACATTACATGCGAAGAACGTTTTTGCTAGTTTCACAAGTCGTGATTCAACATATGATCTCATAGTTGGTATATGGAAGATCGGTCACCCAAATTTGCGCAGTTCGCTAAATGGCGTTACCCTTGAAGAGACTGGTGGTGGTGATAAAACCGAGAAAGATGACGGCATGATTCCTTCTCATCCTGGTAGCATCTCACAATCCTCAGATGATAGCGAAGCTAGTGGGGATGTCTATGACGAGGATGAAGACGATGAGGATGGCATGAGCTTCACACAAGCTGATGGTAGCGTTCTTGGCAGCGAGTCCGGCGAAAGGATTGTCAGTCGAAAGGCCTCGGCTGCCGCTGTGACAAGTGGGGCTCAGACAGAAGGAGGTAAACTGCCAATGCCCACGGTTGCTGCGGACTTTCCTGGACCATCCACACATGCAGCAACATGTTGCTCTGATGGCGATACACATTATGCAAAAGTTCTTGCCGATGAGACAATTCCGGCTCCACTCGGAAAAGTCTTTAGTCTCATGTTTGGACCTGCATCTATAACTTGGATGCGAGATTGGCTTACTAATGACCAGAAATGTCTCGAGCTGAATTATGAAGAGAATGCCAAAGCCCCTCTTTCTTTGGAAAACAAGGTTCGAAACTATTCATATATCAAGCCATTGAATGCTTCTATTGGGCCGAAGCAAACAAAATGTGTTTCTACAGAAACTCTCGACGCTCTGGATTTTGAAAAAGCAGTTTCTGTGACGATATCGACGGTGACACCTGATGTGCCTAGCGGTAACGTTTTCAGTACCAAGACTAGGTACTGCCTCTCGTGGTCCGAAGGAAATGGAACTCGATTGCAAGTCAACTGCGCCATTGAGTGGACGGGCAAGAGTTGGTTGAAGAGTAAGTTCACCTGTGACCTGTAATTCCAAAAGCCATACTAATCAAGAAACAGCTCCAATTGAAAAGGGTGCCAATGATGGCCAAGTGCAATATACCAAAGATATCATTGCAGCTCTTAAAGCAGCTGTTGGTACACGTCGTTCTGGAGGCCCAGGTGCTGTCGGTAAAGGCAAGAAGAAAGGTCGCAAAGGATCCAAAGCAAATAACCTTGGCAAAGTTACTGATGGTGCTTCTGAGACCAAACCTGAGGAGGCTAATTGGGGTCTCTTCGAACCGGTTCGCGGCATATTTGAGCCAATCTTAGATATAGTCCAACCGCTGATGACGGGTAATATACTGTATGGCCTTCTCGTCGGTCTTCTCGTCGCAAGTTGGTTCCGCTTTGGATTCCCCCTTGCAGGCGGGGGAAATAGAGATATGGGCATGAATTATCTAGGTACTCCGGAGAGGATCGCGGCATATGAGGAGATTTGGAGGAGAGAGGAAAGTGAACTTTGGTTGTGGTTAGAAGAGAGGGCCGGCATGGATAGGTTAAGAGAGGTTGGAAGGATGCCAATTGAAAGGCTGGCGGTAGAGGATAGGTTGAAAAGTGAGGGTATGGGGGAGAGAGAGATAGAGGATGCTATTAGGGTTACGGAGGAGAGACTCATGGTTTTGAAGGATGTAGTGGGGAAGAAGAGGGGAAAGAGTCAGGCACAAGCAAAGGAGCAGGAGCCGGCGAGTCCTTCTAGCGCGGTTTAGCGTTTTATTTCTGTGGTGAGATTCAAGGAAAGATGGATGAATGGATAAGGGGGAGGGGGTAAAAGTCCCAGCGACATACAGCGAAAGACTTATGGTATGTTGATTGCATGGTGCAGGTTGCATATCATATTCACAACATAAAGCTTTACCAAGTACAATCTCACACACCGACATCACTGGTGCATTTATTTTTCTCCTTGCGTTTGTTTCATATGTTTGGCTAGGCGGGATCAGGCAGAGGGGGTTATACATTCCCAGTGTTTAGGGTTGGAGAGAGAGAGAGAGAGCACTGGCACATCGCATTTCCTTTAGTCTATTCACTCATTTGTTTGTTTGTTTGTCAGTCCTGGTTGTTTTTCATCTGCATCATTTCCTTTTTCTTTTTCTTTTTTTTTTGCCTTGGGGTCGCGACATGGGATGGAAATGGGAATGGACGTGGACATGGACATGCGATGTACATGGATATTTTGAGAATGTGTTTCAGCGTGCTGGTTGGTGTACTTGTGTACAGTATTTTGTATGGTTAGATGTGTAGTGTAGTGATTCATACAGCCAAAAAGATATTAAAAGATGATTTTGGAGACAGAGAGATAGAGAGATGTGTATGTGTGTGTATGGGTTTCTTTTGGGGAGGGGTGCATGCTCAAGACTGACTAAGCCTTTCGTCAAAACGGGAGGATGAACGGGTACCTGAATATTGCTGATACATACGTATGAGACATATATAGATATTATATAAATCATCAATTGATACTTGAATAACTCAAGTGTGTATATATACATATATACAGTAATAAATAATATTGATTAATCCGGTTCTTATACCCCATGTTCCTTCCCCTCACCAAGTCCAACAGCCAGCCAATGCACACACAAGAATAATGCCAGCAAAGCATTAACCGACATTTATTCAGTCGAGTCCATTTTCTCCTCCATCATTCATCATCACACTCGCATTCATTCACTCTTCAGATCACCGGTATCCTTCAATAGCCCTTTTATAGTCACGTTCTAATCCTTCGTTCAAATTGACGGATACCCGCACCCGCACCCGCACCCGCACCCGCCATCTTGCTCCACCGGGGGAGCCATCGATGCGTACTCGGCCATAGCACTCATTCATCCACCTATCCTCTAAACGCTCTTCGTACCAAGTCTGCCCTGCCATTGAATCGACCATCGTACGAGCATGATCTCTTTAACCCCATCGATACATTCTCCAATCTCTCCTCTCATTTCTCGCCAGTCTCTATCAATCCTGTCATCGTCAGGAAGCGGTGATTCACCACGAGGCATCGTCCCCATCCCATCCTCAAGATACCGAGGTGAAGAAGATCCACACCGTCAAGTTTACATATGACTATGGCCATTAAGCTCCCAAATTCCTTTCGATCGTCAACTGCCAAAGGATCACGAAAGCTGAATGAAGGATAAGAAAATATCCGCAATTCTACATCATATCCTGTCTTTATGATTCTGATTTGGTTTGGTTTAACTTGCCCAGCCTTCTCTTTTTTTTAATCTCTCTCGTTTAAAAGAACCAACCCACCCAACCTCTTCATAACCCACCTCATCACACCGAAAAACAGAGCTCAGGGATAACTTTCGACTCTTGAAATTCACTCTTCCCATCTTTCACCTCGGTCCCCCCTTAAACCCTGGGAGGTACTTTGTCTTGACTTGTCCGACCTGTCTTCTCTTCCTTCCAACCCAACTGTTAACAAGCACTGTTGAAGCAACAACTTCCAACGACAAGGACCAAATCCATAAACTCAACAACAATACCATACTACTCTCTATTCTCCTCTGATCTTAAACCTCCCCCTACGTTACAAGGGCCACGTTCCTCCCATTCACCCGTTTTTGGGAATCCCTCGGAGCAGCGTTCACCTTGTTTTCCTCGTACCTAAATCCAAGGGCCACAGCAGAGCTGACGCTCCCACACACCCCCATATCTAACGACCGTCACGATACTCACGACCTTACTACGCCTACCCCAGAGCAGCGCCAGCGACGAAGAACACTTCGAAGAACTCATATTGAAGCGGCCTCTGCTGGAATTTCTCCTCCTCCACCTCGTGTAAAATTTGCTCAACGACAACCAAGTGCAGGCGATTTCACACATGACTTTGAAGACGAACCCGATACTGAACCTCATCCTTTAAGTGAGCATCCCTCTCCAGAAGGTGGAAAAAGGTATTCGCGTCCTCCACGTGTCGATAAGCATACTGCGAGTGCCATCCTCTATACTCTCGAAGAAGCATTGCGTCGCCCTAACCCATTCACCCCCGATTATATTGAAGAAAACGCTTCAATGTCCGATCTGTTAGGCGGAGCCACGAGCTCGGCTAACAATGGCGCTAGACCCGCAGCTTCTGGTTCGCCCCACATTCGTGGTCCTAGAGATATTATGCGAGACAGACAAGCTCGGGAAGCTCGAAAAGCATCCGAAGCATCTGAACAAAAAGCCAGAGCCGCCGAACAAAAACGAAACGAAGAAGAATTAATCCGACAAGCAGAGAGAAGAATCGTTGCTGGCGCTGCAGCACAAAGGTTGGAAGAACGTAGCGACGGACAACGAATTTCGGGCAATTCGCAAAGAGTAGATCGAAGGGCCGGAGATCGAACAACGACGGGTGGAGCAAGTATCAGGCCAGTTGAGCAACCGGTCCAAAGACGCGCTACCACAACAAGGGTCCCTTCTGGTCCCGAGGTGGCACCTTTGCGATTATCAATGCGGGCACAATCAAAACCCGCCGAGGCGGGCGGTCCAAGCCAACCAGGTCTACCCACTGGAGCCGGTCCAGCTCAACCTGCGCCATTGAACGTCCCAGCCCGCGAAGGTCCAACCCGATCTTCTTTTCCCCACGCCTTCGAGCGCTGGGAGACTCTCTCCGCACATTGGGAGGGTCTTACAAGTTTTTGGCTTCGAAGGCTTGAAGAAAATTCGTCGGAGATCAATCGCGACCCTCTTTCCCAACAATTATCTCGACAAAACACCGATTTATCAGCGGCTGGTGCAAACCTGTTCCATGCCGTGGTCGAATTGCAACGTCTACGAGCTTCCTCGGAGCGAAAGTTTCAACGTTGGTTCTTTGAAACAAGAGAACAGGAAGAACGTGCCACGGAGAACTTGGCAGTGATGGCTAAGCAATTGGAGGATGAGCGCAACTCCAGAACTCAAGCGATCAAGGAAGCAGTTGAGTCAGAGAGACGCAAGAACCAATCTGACAAGGTCATTGCCGAGTTGAAGAGAGAGCTGGAGATTGCAAGAAGTGAGGCTCGGAGAGCATGGGATGAACTTGGTCGTCGGGAAACGGAGGAACGCGAGCGAACTATGTCTTTACGAGATGGTCAGCCAACAGTACTGGGCGGAGTTCAGGTCGTTCCCATGATTCAAGGTGTGCCAAGCAGACATGGAAGCACTGCCGCTCGAGATCTTCCACCAACGAGACAAGGAGGCCCATCTGATTCTGGAAGTGGAAGTGCGCGCACCGGAGGCCGATTCGCTGACCCCGAAAGTCCGACTGGATCCAATGAAGCTTATCAGCAATACCAACGTTCCCAACGCCCTGAACCTTCTGATCCCTTCATTGAGTGCATTCGTCAACGTCAAGCCGCCGCAGCAACATCCGCACCATCGTCATCGGCTGGACCGCAATACACACAAGCACCAGCCGTACAGCCTGCGTCACCAAGCACCAATTACGAACAAGCGGCCGGTCGTCCAGCTCCAAGTGCCCAGGCTGGCCGGGGCGAAGGACAGTATGCTGGATCCAATAGTGAAGATGAATACGAGATTGATGAGCAAGGAAACTTCGTTCTTGATGCCGCTGGCAACAGGATTCGATATTCAAGTGTCGTTTCTGATGATGATACAGCTGAATATGAGCACAGTCCTCGTCAATATCGTCATGGTCGTGCTCCAATTACTGGACCACCCATTCCAATGTCTGGTGTTGAGTACGGACAGGGACCGGCGAATAGTACAGCTGGCAATCCAGCTTCTACTACTGCTTCCCCAGTCGATTATTCGGGTTCCGGGTATGGTGCAGGTGGTGCAGGTGCAGGCTGGGAGTCCTTTCCTCGTCATCACCATCCCACTCGTCTTAGTGATGTTTTGGAGGAAGATGAGAGAAGTCGTACCAGTGCGAGCCAGGTCAGTCGACGCGAATAAACCAATGACGAACTTGTTACCTACGACATTCCAATGGATTTCCTCCGGAGATCTATTGACATATCATCGTTAATTTTGTTTGCGAGAAGTTTATTTGGATCTATCTGCTTGAGATGCATTAGTTATTTGAGATCATGATATCCTTGGAAAGGATGCTCTATGGGGGTGCTTACTTCGCGGGAACGGCGTCCTCTTTTTTTACTTTTTTATGTTCACCTTCCTACCTAATAAAATATCCCGGGAAAGAACAGGATGAATGGATTTGCCTGGTCACTGAATCATGCATGGAGAATGGAGTTTTGGTAAATTTATTTTGAGCGAAGAAGCATATTCGATTCAATCTGGGGCATCAACCAAGGAGGCACCCCTTTTTATGTACCTTTGTAAGATAGAGGACGAAGCTGCATACAGCATTTACTAGGAATTCGAGCGCAGCGAAGATAGTTAATCAAGAAAGGAAAATTAATACATTCTTGAAGTGTCTTGTGAAATGTGACCCGAGAGACCGTAGCGAGGGGGTTGATGGTAGGAATTCAGATGAAAGTAAGTGACGCTGCTTTAGCGAAACAAGTTTGTGATGGGTAAGAAAGTGAGTAGCCTAAAGCGGCATCACAAAGGTGAGCTAATTAATTTGAAGCTCAAAGTTATCCACATCAGTTCATAATTGCTCCCCTCCACCCTGAACTTGGTACACTATAATCAGAGCAATCATGTCAAAAGCCATGTTGCCTGCCAGTATGAATCTCCTTTCCTCACTCTCAAGGACAAATGTGAAGAGTGCAAAATCTTTTGGGGTTCAATGTCAACGATTATCTTCGATTTGCGCTTCGAGACTTCCGGGAACGATGAAGAATAGGGCTTGTTTGAATGGTTTGAATGGCTCGGGAAGTCATGGGTTGAGGAACTTGGGATTGAAGACCGAGGAAATTGCGGGGGTTCCTGTGGGGAGGAGGGGCTATAAAACTGTGCAGGAACAAAGGTCGAGATATAGATCTGGGGTAAGGGCTTTGTTTTCTCCTCCCTCTTCTGCCAGGCATCTGCTTCTCTGCATGTTGTTTTGCGTGGAGGGGTATGCCATAGCATTGGGAATGAATGAAAGCTAATGTGCCATGTCTGAAACAGCCCTTTTCTTGGACAGCAGGAGTCCTCTTTCTTGGAGCAGGTGCGGGGTTGATATTCTATTTCCGATATGAGAAGGCGAGGATGGAGAGGAAGAGGGTGGCCGAAGCTGCAAAGGGAGTCGGAAGACCAAAGGTTGGCGGACCGTTTGAATTGGTTGATCATAAGGGTGGAAAGTTTGGTAGCGAGGATATGAAGGGGAAATATAGTTTGGTATGCTCTATTTCTCCTACGGCGCATTGAGGCCCGAGACACTGAGGAATTGGGGGAGAGAATCAGAAATTGCTGATATACTAAATCAATACAGGTTTACTTCGGCTTCACCCACTGCCCCGACATCTGTCCCGAAGAACTAGACAAGATGGCTCAGATGATCGACCTGGTCAACAATTCTCCCACACGCACCTCCTCGACTCCCCCCCTCCTCCCCCTCTTTATCACCTGCGACCCTGCGCGCGATACCCCCGCCGTGCTCGCCACCTACCTCGCGGAATTCCATCCTAGTATCATCGGGCTGACGGGAACGTGGGAACAAATTAAAGATATCTGTAAGAAGTATCGGGTTTATTTCTCGACGCCTGAGGGGGTCCAAAAGGGTCAGGATTACTTGGTCGATCATAGTATTTATTTTTATTTGATGGACCCTGAAGGGGATTTTGTGGAGGCGATTGGAAGACAGCATAGTCCTGAGCAGGCGGCTCGGATTATTGGGGAACATATTGGAGATTGGAAGAGGTAAGGGTGTGATTGATAGGGGGGGTGGGTGCTCGGTGTATGAGAGGGAGTATGATAGAATATATGGCAGCCGAGGTGAGGTGTGATGAGAAGACGAGAGATGCTAGATGGGTAACTCAATGCCATGTGCAAGAAATCCACAAGTGTGTGTAGGGGAAAAGGCCAGCTCTACCTCCACCGTAACATGATGACAAAATGCCAAAGATTCATTTTTTTGGTAAGATCATTAGCTAGTTGCTATTTGTCCCCCTCCCCCTTCACCCCCGCACAGCAAGCAGCTCAATCAATCAACCCAAGCTCCCGTCCAAGAATTTCTAGTCTTCCGCACAAAGAAACTCCATTGATTACATCTCCAAACCACACACAAACACCCCCCAAGCCTTCAACCCCATTGTGGTACCGTAGCCACGTGAGATTACCCGATCCGGCGATGAAACGCGCATATTTTTAATTCCTGCCCCAGATTCTCGGTGGATTTGAAGACCATCTGTGGTTCAAGAAGGATCCCATGTATAAAGATAGTAATTGGATGAACAAACCTGCATTACAAGTGTTTCCAATCAAAGAACTCTTGCATTTCTTTCTCTCTTTTCTGGGATGGAGCTGATTGCAAGCTGCTGGTCGCTCATCACCAACACCACTCAAAGGAATGATGTAGAGCTTAGGATGCGAGTCTTTGTTGCGTACCCCCTATGTAAGTTAAACCCAGTGTCCTTCTATCCTTTTGTTCTCCATCGTTCTTAAATCCCAAGTAAATTCCCATCCATTGATTCTAGCTTCTCTTCCAATTTCTCGAAATTATCGGTACAATCATCTTTGCAACGTTCAAACTAGAAATTCTCTGAATATGAAGTTCTCAATCCTCGCTTTGGCCGCTGCTGCCACATTTGTCACGGCTATTGAATTTCCAGGTCAACCCGCTTGCGCTGTAGGCTATCCATAGCTAGCTATTCCTTGCATCTTCTGCGAAATCACTCTACTAACCATCCTCACAGAGCCCCTGTCTCAGCCAAGCCATCTCCAAAGGCACCAACTGCAACATTGAAGATGTAGCCTGCCAATGTAATCCCGCCAACGGCCCCGGTCTCTCCATCAATGCAATCCCATGCCTCTTATCTGCCTGTACCGGGGCCGGAGAGCTATCACAAGCCTCCAAAGCTGGCCCTAGTCTCTGCTCTATATTTGCTGCCCAAGGATCTACCTCCGCAGGCACTACTAGTGCTTCAAGCAGCGCGGAATCCACTTCGGCTTCACAGAGCTCTTCGGCTGCTCCTGCCTCGACTACTTCCTCGGGCCCCGCTTCGACTTCTAGCAAGTCGGAAACGGGAACCTCGGCGCCGACGACTACGTCTAGCCCCAGTAACGGAACGGTCACCACGAGCTCCCCAAAATCTAGCACTGCGGGCGAAGTTACCCAGAACGTGGCGCATTCGGTTGGAGTCGGTGTTGGCGCCATGGTCGGTCTTCTCGCCGGTGTTGTCGCTGTCTTGTAAATGGTTTGTTTTTTTTTTTTTTTTTTTTTTTTTTTTTGGTCTTCAAGTGTAGCTAGCGTTGTATATATATATATATATTTTTGGGGGGCGGGGGGGGGGTCTGCAGTGTTAATACGTAAAGGGGGTATGGAAGGAGGATGTAATTAATAGTTATGGATGATAGGATGGGTTGATTTTTTTTCCCAATCGCCTTTTTTGGAAGAAAGTGTGTTCAGTGTAAAAATTTGGATGAGGGATGTGAATGGACAGTTTCTTTCATGGGAGCGATCAAGGCCTTCAAGGGTACGACGAAACTGGGCAAACTTACGGCATTCCTTTACGGCGAGGAGGCTTTCTCTTTATATCTATCGGTTAGGTATTTGGCAACGTTCAATAAAAGTAATTCGCATCGTATATGGACCCACCCATTCTAAGTTTTCATACAGCTTGTTACTGATCTTGGTACGTGATGAGGTAGAGGTAGAGGTCGAGGTCCCTTGCCCACAATTCCCAATCGCTCATGAATATGCAAAACTATGTCGGTCGTCGGGTTGTTGGTATATATATACCAAAAAAAGAAAAACGAGAAAAAAAAACATACAACAGTAGGGATTCGCTGGTGGTCACCCACCCAACTACTAATCTACCGATCTGAAGCTTGTGTATGGCAGAGCGGACGGGATGCCCAATTCTCTTCAGTCTATGGTCGTATGTACTGAGAACGTTCGAAAGTCACATAATATTGTTCACAGAGTAAGGATTACTTAAACCTTACCGCCTTATTTCTGCCCCACCTGCGGCCCTTGGTGGGCCGCAAACTTTAGATTAGATAAGCTTTTATTTCCTCATCATTAAGGTTCAGAGTACTCGAGTTCTTTATTTGCGCTCCCTCTGGCTCATTCCTACGTATTCCAATCCAAATATGCAAATCTGAATCACACGGATCGAAATGTTTCGGGATCACGAATTGCCCATGTCTCCCGGCACATGGCCTATCTTGTCGCCCGAACCTACCATCCATAACGACGACTTTGACGATGTTTTTGGATCCGAGCCTGGTTCCCCTGCAGTTCACGGCAGTGGTGGTTATGGCGGCGATGTGTTTGTGAATGGGAATACGGAAGTTTCGGATATACCCAGGTTGAAGGAGAAACACGAGACGGAAGGATATAGGGACGGTGTCACAAGGGGGAAGGCTCAAAGGGTTCAGGAAGGATTTGATGAAGGTTATGGGCTGGGTGCGGTGTTGGGTTTGAAGATGGGGAGAGTTATAGGGATTCTTGAAGGAGTTTTGGGGGCAGTTTCCGTGTCCGCGAAAAAGTCCCAAGATGCACAATGGGGGGGAGAGAAGCGCCGGTTGGAAGAGTTATTGAAGAATGCGAAGGAAGAATTAAAGACAGAAAAAGTATTCGCGAGGGAGTGGTGGGGTGAGGATGGAATATGGAGGTTTGAGATTCCTAGGGAGAAGGAGGGAAAGGATGTTGTATTCTCCGATGTTGCGGCAGCACACCCTTTGCTCCAGAAATGGCAGACAATTGTGGACGTGGAAATACAGAGGTGGTCGTTGGATATGGAATTGATGGAGGGAAATGAGGAGGATGTTGTGCCGGTCAGACAGCAGATGAAAGCCGACACCGTAGAACAGAGCATTGGTTCGGTGAAATCGGATTTGAACTGGTAGTGAAAGAGGATTGGCCATGTGGAAATCAAATGATCCAACTTGGGATGCAATCCGACTCTCACGGCATATACGAGATATGGCCAGCAGGTGCCAATTTGGAATCACAGAAAGCCCACACCAAGATGCCCTCCCTGTCAAGGCGCGACACCCAATAACAACAAAGAGATTTGTTCTTTTCTTTTTGATTCGGGCAGAGATCTAACAGGGAATTCTTCGCGCTCGGGGCGTCAGGATAAATTGGCCGGTCCCCGCATCCACGCCGCCTCCTCAACTTTAACCCGCGCCCCTGTAGAACGGACAAGACAAGAAGAGTACAACAGTTACAATGAATCTGAAGGCACACAAGCCATAAGGTTGAGTTCAAGTTCAAGTCCTCCTCGTGAGGTACTGAACGCTTAGAGGTTCCTGGTGTTCTGTTTCTCAGGGGTTTCTATATAACCTCTCCTCGTACCAACGCAATGCGCACAGCCTTCCAACTCTTTGGATCTGTTGGATGTTTGCTTTGAAACAAGCCATTGATAATTATGGAAAAGGCAAAAGCAGCTTAGATGCTTGAATCAAGAGGATCTACAAATCAATCCAATAGTGATCTGCGATTATCCACCGGTGGGCTATCGACTTGATTCTATGCAATTTATGGGAGACTTCCCTTGGGCATCCAAAGGTCTAGAAAGGTAAGTGAGTAGGTAAGATGGTGATGCTCACTTACCAATCTAATCAAGTATCTATCTGATTCTATATTAGGTAGGAGGACATACAGAGGTAAAATGGGTTCTTACTCTTTTTAAATATATAGTAACTTTCTCCTGTTTCATTTTCTTTCACCTTTTCCCTCTTCTTCCTCTTCCTCTTCCTCTTCTCTACCTAACCTCACCTACTCTCATCTCATCTCTTTACCTACCATTCCTCCATATTCAACCTCACCGTCCATCTCAACTCCTCACTCCTCACTTTTCTCCTCTCTCCCTCCTCCTAGCAGGCCTCACATTCTTTTTCCCTATTAATCCTATACACACCAGACTGATCTCTTCACGGCCTTGCTATTCACTCTTTCCGCCGACTGTTTGTATTTCTTTATGAAGACCTAGAGCCGAAACAATCACAATCGCAAGCACAACCACCTTCATACGAGCGATTGCATCAAATCGCTGTTCTTTTCTTCTTCTCTTTTTTGTGTAATACCGTAAATTGCCAAACGAGGTGAGCTGTCAAAATGTCTCATTACTTACTTACCTAGTACCTACCTGTACCCAATAGTTACTTCGGCCTTTCCACTTCTTCTGCTCCATTCTGCCAATCGCCGCAGTACATCATGTTTACCCAGGGAATGGGGTAAATACTGTTATATTGATCTGCACAGCCTTTTTTTATCTGCCATGCAAGTGTGAGGCTGGGGAACCATATAATACTTCCAAGATACCTTTCAAGATCCACAATCTATAACGCTCGTTCATTCTACCTTTTGCAACTTTATTCAAGATACCACGATTTTCTCAGTCGATATCCTCTCATATTCAGCTTCGCGCACATCATATTGACCTCTTTCAAGTAACGTTTAGGAGCCATGAAGGCTATTCTGGTTCCTCTCGGCCTGATTGCCACAGTCTCAGCCAACATCGTCTTCAACCATGTTCCATTGAGATGTGATATCACCAGCAAGAACTTGTACTATGGCTGCCTCGAAGGCCAAAATTGTACAGATGATGGAACTGGAGAGTGAGCTATCTTGAACCAAATATTGAACAGTATATAGCTAATCATTCATGTAGATGTTACGTCCCAAATATTCCAATGCCAAGCCGTTATTACCCGGTCCCAGTCGAAGATCGAGCCATTGAACCAAGGCAAGCTGTATATTCTAAGGATGGTACTTGTGGTCCTGCGAATGGCAACACTATTTGCGACCCAAACAGTACAGTCTACAAAGGATCATGTTGTTCGGTAGGTCGCTAAATCAACCATGAAAGATCAAGAACTAATGCTGATAATAGTCATACGGTTGGTGTGGAAATGACGATGCGTGAGCACACCAGGTATTCTGATTCTTCTTGATATCTTACTGATTTTGGTAGTCATTGTGGAACTGGATGTTTGTCTGGATGCACCGGTGGCACTGGTGCGACAACTCCAAGCGGTACCGCTCCTCGATCTGATGGTCGATGCGGCACCGTGAGTCTTCTTTACCAAATTCTCTTGTGATGATGATATATTGACTATCGTAGGCTTTCGGTGGCGCTACTTGTGATGCCAAAGGTGCATTTGGTGGTTGTTGTTCTTCATATGGGTGCGTCATGCTCTTTCGATAATCACTTTGAGCTCTCTTGTTTTCAAGGGGTCTCCATAGATTGAGTGAATGCTAATGCTACCTCTTTCTAGCTATTGTGGCTCTACCGCTGGACATTGCTCTGTAGCGGATGGTTGCCAGAGTGGATGCGCAGGTGGCGCAGCACCAACATCTGCCCCGCCAAGTCCTGCTCCTACAACCGTAACACAAGAACCAGTAATTGCTCCAGTTACTACTTCACTTACACCTGCAGCAGCCAGCAATGCACCAGTTACTACTGATGGAACATGTGGTGTTAGTAACGGAGGTACCGTCTGCGGTAATTGGGCAAATGGAAATTGTTGTTCCATGTACGGATTTTGGTAAGCCTAATAATCATCGCTCAACTCTTTCCCCCCCAATAGTCTAACACAAAATAGTGGTAAAACCAATGCTCATTGTGGTGCGGGATGTCAATCAGGCGATTGTTTGAATGCACCAGTTGTTGCAGCCCCTGGTCCAAGTCCTGCCCCTGCCGCCCCAGAGGGAGGTGCCTTCAACATCGTTGGTCAATCCGGAGTCCCAGCTATGCACGCAGCACTCATGCCAAACGGTCGTGTCATGTTCCTTGATAAACTGGAGAACTACACTCAATTAAGACTGCCAAACGGAAATTACGCAATGTCTTCGGAATACGACCCTGCAACTAACGGTGTTTCGCTTCCTCTAGCTTACAAGACAAATGCATTCTGTTCCGGGGGCACTTTCCTCGCAGATGGCCGCGTTGTTTCTCTTGGAGGCAATGCACCCTTGGCATGGCTTGATCCAACTATCAGTGATGGGTTCACCGGTATTCGATACCTTGAGCGATCTTCTACAGATGCTAGTCTCACAGGTAAAGATTGGAGTGAGCCTGGTAACAAGCTCGCCAGTGCTCGTTGGTATGCTACTGCTCAAACCATGCCTGATGGAACTATCTTCGTCGCTTCTGGAAGTTTGAACGGCCTCGATCCAACTGTCAAGACGAATAACAATCCTACATACGAGATCCTCAGTGCCACTGCAGTTTCACAAGGCAAGAACATTGACCTGGAAATTTTGGGGAAGAATCAACCATACTACATGTATCCTTTCATCCATCTCCTCAACGATGGAACCTTGTTTATTTTTGTCTCAAAGTCTTCCCAAGTCTTCAATGTTGGTACCAATACTGTCGTCAAGGAACTACCAGAACTTGCAGGAGATTATCGCACATACCCCAATACCGGGGGAAGTGTTTTGCTTCCTTTGTCAAGCGCGAATAAATGGAACCCTGATATTGTCATCTGTGGAGGTGGTGCATACCAAGATATTACCAGTCCAACGGATCCGAGTTGTGGAAGAATTCAGCCACTAAGCGCAAACCCGCAATGGCAGTTGGAGTCCATGCCTGAAGGTCGTGGTATGGTTGAAGGAACTTTACTTCCCGATGGAACAGTCGTCTGGCTCAATGGTGGTAATTTGGGCGCTCAAGGATTTGGGCTTGCAAAAAACCCAACTCTCGAAGCGCTTCTCTATGATGCCACCAAGCCCAAGGGTCAAAGATTTACAACTCTTGCCGCTTCAAACATCCCGCGTCTTTACCATTCTGTCGCCCTCCTCCTCCTTGATGGCACACTCATGGTCACTGGATCAAATCCTGTTGAGATGCCAAAACTCAAAGCTGATGCAGCCGATCCATACGTTACGGAATTCCGAGTGGAGAACTATGTTCCCCCTTACCTCCGAGGTGATAATGCAAAGAAGCGCCCTACCAATGTGAAGCTGTCATCGGGGAGCTTCAAAGCAGATGGTAGCACCCTCACCGTTACTTTCGATTGCCCAGCTGGCGCAAAGGCAGTCACTGTAACGTTGTATCACGGTGGGTTTGTCACTCATTCAGTACACATGGGACATCGCATGCTGTACTTGGATAACACAGGCTTCATCGCTGGGGCAACACAGCAGAAGTTGACTGTTACTCGACCACCAAACAGCAATGTGGCACCTCCTGGACCATATGTTGTTTACATTCTTGTAGACGGCATTCCTGCAATGGGACAATTTGTTACGGTTTGAGGGTTTGCATTTTAATGTTGTTCAACAAGGCTTTGCTGCATAACTTGGCTTCGGAAGGGAATAGTTTATAGCGTGGCGTGAATGCAGATATCCAAAATTGTACCCGAGGCTCATGAGGAAGGCCAGGGCCAAGGGTTAAGTCCCGATAGCGATTAATGATAATAATACTTCAATTTTGAATGAATGTAGATGCTCTTCCTTATGTGATCCTCCGACTAAAAATAGACATTTGTACTCTGTACAGCAAACTTTTAAATCAACCAATCGTCATTGATTAGGAGACACCCAACCCAAATGAAGCTAGCTGTCATGCATACATCATCACAACGACAACGAATGGGGATTGCATATTGCAAATCATGTGAGGATGTACCGTCACGAACTCACAACTTACAACTCACGACTCGAAACTAGCTTCTGTGAGGGAACCTTATGTCGACCCTATGAGCGAACAATGCAGTGTGTCTCGACCCAGCTATGGAGGGGGGGGAGCTGAAAATAAAAATAAAAATAAAAATAGAATTGATGGTAGGATTTGTACACGGTGTTTTTTTCCTTTTCGTCCTCTTTTGGTTTTGGTAGAGGAAGGTTTGGAATTGATTGGGCTGCTTACTTTACTACCTTCGCAAGATTGTTCGGCCCTTAAGCTTATGCTCAAGGTTAATGAAGATTATTTTCATATCGGGTGAAGGTTCTCCAATTCTGTTGTACTGCAACTCAACTTGACTCACACTGTCTGAACTCGGACGAGAGAATCTCTCTCTCTCTTTTTTGTGCCGAGGGATCGCCCATCTGGATTCGGTGAATGGTGAATTTGAAGTGATTGGTAGATGCGATATTACGACGAGGAAAGAGGCGCTTTTCTTACGAGGCACACGACCATAGACCTGCAGGCTCGCAGAATCACAAACTTACCACTCTTCGACAAGTCTTTGCACAATCAACAAACTCAACAATGTCGCTCGATCCACGAGGTTCACAACGGAGGGGTAGAAGTAAGAGTCCGGGGCGGGAGAGATCGCGTTCGAGATCTGGATATGGACAAGAGTTGGCAAGGGCACCCACACCACCAGGTTACGACGCAGATGGAGATTATGCAGGAGAGAGAAGGGATAGGAGAGAATACGACTATGATGAGTCCCGGACTGGTAGAGGTGGATTTGGAGCATCGAGATATGGAGGTGCAAGTGGATCTGGAATACCTGATACGTTGAATATGGACGAGGTCAAGTATACAGAGAGGGATCGGGATGTCGAGAGATTGCTTACTCCTGCCAAGTTTGACAATTTGGCATATGGTGAGGGCTACGAACCAGGTACTCCGGCAAAGATCAATGTTTACGGATCTCGCGATCCTTCGCCGGCTGCCGTTCCTCGAAGTGCGACGTATGAAAAGGATACTCACAGTGCAACATATAGTCCCTACAGTGACCGGCTAGCCTCACCCCGCGATCATGAATATGAGAGAGACACGAGAAGACATGGAGACGAGCACCATGGTCGTCAGAGATCGGCAAGTTTTAATGCTTCCGCGGGGGTTGGGAAACATCATGGCTCCCTCTCGGCTGGTGTGAGTGTCGGCCACGATCATGCGTATCCTCAATCAGCCGTTGGATCACAGTTCTCGGGTCTCTCCAGTCCAGGACTACCAGGTGCGAGATATGGAACACCAGCCAGTCCCATCACAGGTGGTGGATGGGTAAGCTCGGGGTATGGTAGGAGAGACGAGGAACATGGTAGATATGCCGAGAGTCCACAATACCAACATGCGCAATCGGGTGAGAAGATCAAATTCTCAAGTACCACTAGGAAGACAGTTATTACCGGGGGAGAATATTCAGAGGAAAGAAGCCCTCGACTTCATGGGCGTCGAGATTCATCGCCTTCTCGTCATCATAGACATGAAAGTTCATCGGCTCGAAGCAGTAGCTCTCGCCTTGAACAAGTCATTAGTGTTGAACCTCACTCTCATCATGATTCTTCGCCAAACCCCTCTCGGTTGGGTGATCGACTCAATGCATTGAGCATCAACACAAGTGGTCATGTCGGTGGCCATTCTTCCCACGGCTCTCTTAGTTTATCCCCTGGTGGTCGTTCTCATTCTGGTTCTCTCAGCCTAGCAAATGCCCCTGGATCTCCCCTCCTCGAAACCTACAAGGGTACCTATCAATCCATATCCCCCATGCCTTCTCCAATGCTCGTCGTCACATCGCATTCCGACATATCAGAGTCTTTCTCCCCCTTATCCCCACCAGGCGAAGATCGATCATTCCGTCGCACAGCACGTTTCCACGATTCCCTCGACGAAGCCGAAATCATACGCGATGCATTGAAGGGCGAAAATCATGCACCGGATGTTCAACCCCTCATTACCATTCTTCCGGGTCTTACACATGAACAAATTCTTGATCTCCGTGCTGAGTACAAGAAGATTGTCAAGACAGGCCACGAGAGGAAGGGTGTTAATATTGCTAAACACATTAAACTACGTCTCAAGGATGAAGATCCTAGTTTGATGAAAGCGTGTTATGCGGTTGCGTTGGGTAGATGGGAGAGTGAAGCGTATTGGGCCAATTTCTGGTATCAAGGGGAAAAATCCCGAAGGGAGTTGTTGATTGAAAGTTTGATGGGGCGTTCGAATCGTGAAATCCAGAAAATTCAAGAGGGGTTTAGTGATAAGAAGTATCGGGATTCTCTTCGACAATGCATGGAAAAAGAGCTTAAAGAAGACAAGTTTAAGAAGGCGGTGTTGTTAGTGCTTGATGAGAAGAAAATGGAGGAGAGTAGGAGAATTGAAGGGGAATTACTCCGAGAGGATATCAGACAATTGGAAAAGTGTGTTACGAGTGACAAGGGAGGGGAGAGCAGGATGATTGAAATTATTTGTACGCGGAGTGATAGGCATATGAGGGAGGTACTGAGGGGATACGAGGAGAAGTTTGGAAGGAACTTCGCCAAGGAAATGTTGAGGAGGAGTACCAATCTTGTTGTATGTTTTTATCCTTAACTTTCCCCCTTTTTCTTCACATCCAACCAACTAACATTTACTTGACAGGGCGAACTCCTCGCTCACATCCTCAATGGAATCATCAATAAACCCGTCCGTGACGCCCTTCTCGTCCACCATGCTCTTACTCTTTCCACACGAGACCCGCTGCGCACGGAACTTCTGATCAGTCGATTGGTGCGATATCATTGGGATCGTAGACATTTGGAGGATATCAAGAGGGAATATCGGGCAAGGTATGGGATTGAAATGCAGGATGCGGTGATTCAGGGGGTCAGGGGGGATTTGGGAAGGTTTTTAGAGGGCCTTTGTATGTGGAGGGAGAGTGATAAGGTTAGGGAAATGTGAGGGAAATGTGAGGGAAACGGGAGGGAGATGGTTTGGGATAGATGGAAGTGCAATAATAAGATATGATGTGATGTGATATGATATGATATGATATGAAATGATAAACAGTCAATTGGAACAGAACAATAAGTTGAGCTGTGGTTTTTGATGTGATGTTTGTTGTTTGGTGAAGGTTGAAAGAGGAAAAGAAAGTCAGGTGTTCAGTGCATTATGTAAGGTAGGTTAGCTTAGATTGGACGATTACCCCTCATTTTCCCAATCACTCTTTCCATAACAACGACACAACAACAACAGCAACCACAACCATCCATTCATTCAACATTTGCAACAGCAACCCATCCAAGCCTTCCTCTCCTCTCGGCAAGTGATCAAAATCCCTTCAATCATCTTCTCACCATTCATTACGTCAGCTGCCTTCCACCTCCTTCTTCTCTTAACCGTAAAAGCATATTGACTGTCATTCATTCATTCATTCATTCATTCCTTCCTTCCCTTCTTCCTTCACTCCTCCCTGCCCCCCCTCCTCCCCCGATATATGTCAGAATAACCTTCCCACATCAATAAGATGCATCAAAGCCACCGTGCCCGTGGTTCAGTGGTAGGAACGCTTGGTTGAGGTAGTGGTTAACCTGTCTGCCTCCCAGAAAAGAAAAGAAAAAAGAATTGTTTTCAAGGTGCGCAGGAAACGGGGATTCGAATTCCCCACCAAGCAGGAAGGATGTGATATTTTTTAAAGGCGGGGGGGATTATTCTTCTCTTGATGTTATTTTTTGGGGGATGCCTTTTCATCTATATCTGACTTGGCTCTTTTTTTTGATCTTCCTCTCGGGTAGGTGTCTATTGTGTTGTGAGGGGGTTTTTTTGCTTTTTTGCTTTTTGCTTTTTGAGTTGGGGGGGGGTTGTTTTTTTGCAGTGTTTGATTTGATTGGTGATGTTTGTGGGTGGTTTGGTTTGAGGGTCGGTATTGATTGGTGAGAGGATTCACTTTTCGGGAGAGAATCGGATGGATGTTGTGTGGGTTTGCTTATTTTTTCTTTCGTCTTCTTTTCTGGGAGGTTCTGGGAGGTTCTGGTATTTCTCTTTTGGTGATGGTTGCTTTGCAAAGCTACACGTTGTGTGCCTGAACGTCACTTGGCTATAGTTCGCCCAAAACTGCACTTTGATCTGTCCTTTCATTGTTGAAGCATTGCTGCCTACTTGAGCATTGTCTATTCCTTTTTCCCAGGCCTCAGCGCTTTCCTGTAGATTTCGAGTATTTGTTTCTTTTGTGAGCAAGCTCGAGTGGTTTTGGGGAAATCGGGATTGAAAAAATATCCTATAGAGCCCACGGGAAGACTGATGGTTCCAGCAAATGATGAACAGCCATTGCCATCCAGCATGACCAAGATGCCCCGTTCAAGTTGTTACAATCACTGAACATTCGGGCCAAAGTCGCAGAAAACGACGTGCGGAGCCCCTAAACCCAGATTTCTCCCATGGCTTTTGGTGCGAAGCTGAGGGTGTTGCGCCGTCTCTCGAGTGTTACATCCGTAGGCCAGATATTCGATTCAAGACCCTTCCTTCTCTTTGATTTCGGCCATTATGGAAGGAACTCTATTTCACTCCGGTGAGGATCTCAAAGCTTTCAAGATCTCTTGAGATATTTTGTCCAGTCCAGAGGTTCGATTGGTTTTTTACATGTACGTATTGTTACCAAATCCGTCGCCATCTTTAAATCATTAGCTCCATTAAGATTTGTGGACCTAGAGCTTTCAATATAGAGAATGAAGACATGAAGGGGGCCTCATTTGTCTTTTCGATATCGTTCTTGCTTGCTCCAATTGAAAAGTTTCATTCTTATCTTATGCTAGGGCATCGTGAGATCTGGATGTAAAATCTGCATGGGCATATAGTGTCCTAACATTCATTCATTGAAATGGTTGAACATTTATCCCACCCTTCAAATACTTCCAGGTGGGGGTTACTGTTGGGTTTCAGGATAGGATGGATATAAATGTAGAAAGAGGAATAGCGGAGAAGAGAAAAAATCTTTCCATCATTACTATATATAGTATGGCTTAAATGTGAACAAGATTCATTTTACTATTTGCTACGTTTTGTATTTCTCTAATGTGAAACTGAACTCGAAATTATAACAGAATAGAACAGGATAGGGGATGTCAATAACAACAAAAGCTCCATCGCTTATTCATAACAAATCAATAATGATTCATATCAACTTCAACAACATCATTACAAAATCATTTCACACCTATATAAGGTTATATATATACCATAAACGTATCATATCATCATCATAATACTTCAAATTTACATTTATAACCAACGAAACAAAGAGTAAATCTTACCTTCAACTCAAACCATCAATCTATAACATATATCTAATTCAAAATAGTCGTGAAGGTAATACGATACCCCGCAGCGCCCATACCCACAGCGCCTTTTCCGTCGACTCCGATTCTCACCATGGAACCGCCAACATACATATACATGCATACACATCTCATCTCAATCTCGTAACCTTCCACCGCAATCCGCAGTCAACAACATGACTGACATCCCCCAGGTAGGTCACCAGGTAGATAGGTGATCTATCCACCCATCCACCCATCCATTCCATTCCATTCCATACACAACAAATTCTCAAAAAATCCTATTACAGATAAATACAACGACGAGAACAAACATAACATCTAACATCTAACATCTAACAACGAAAGCATGCGAGGATAAGGATTAAAATAACAGACGATACGATAAGATAAAAGAGTTCTGAAGGTAGCCGACAAATCGACCCCTTGCTTTGGGGTGGGGGGGGGGAGTGAGGGGACTTGATCTAATGAATGAATGAATACGCACGCTTTTTTCCTCCCGGCGGCCCAACGTTAATCCCAATGACCTTCATCCCTCCCCAATCACTGCCCATCCAACATGCATGCATGCAACCTTCCGCCATCATCTCCCATCCCTTCTACTCCTCCCCCCCACCTAGGCCATACGTGAGATGAACATCCCATACCCCATTCATCATATAAACTCCCTCTCTTCAAATCTCAAATCTCAAATCTCCTATGCAACCACCAACATGGACATCCACAATTCACCCATCTCTCTTCCAATCTACGCCTTCAAGCCTCCTTTTACCAACCCTTGCCCCCCCCACACTCACACTAATCTATTCATCAAGAGCATACAAGACAGCCATCATCACTTAATTCTTGATATTTAATATTGTATGTCCATATTTCGCTGGATATCCCCGGAACCATATTCCTATCCATCTACACCGATCACAGCAACCAACTGACAAGCCACAAGTATTTCCGAGACAAAGTAACTTTCAACACCAATGTATGTACAGTCCATCATTTGCTTTTTACCCATTTCCCATTTCTCCTTTCTCCTTTTCCCTTCATCCCCAATCTGGCTGGCACATACGTGCTACTTAATGACGAGTCCAAAGAATACCAGATATCTCTCTTTGAGTATCTCATCCAAATTAGAACGGGCCTATCACGTGTGCGTATGAAATCTATGAATACAGTTTGGAAAGTTAAAAAAAAAAAAAAAAAAAAGATCGCCGAAACTACCCGCACCAAGGACCATTTAGCCATGTAATCATGCCCATTATCGAATTGGTAAACGCCAAGTATGAGATTTTGGTGCAGGAGTTTCGCAATACAAGTCTCCAATCTTTCAATTAACCTCCGGTTTATTTGGGAAGGGGTATTATCCGAGATGCGTCGCTGAAAACTCCAACGTTCACCTAAATTGCGGTGAAGACGTGCAAATCCTGCATATGTTCTCAAGGGGGGAATAGAAGGGTCGTAATATCGTGTGTGGCGAGAGAAAAACGTACGAAAATCCATGTTAATCGGGATCTGGGTTGACAGCTCGGAGTATTGGTCCTTGTTGATGAACACGCCGAGAGTAGTCGTGATCATCTCGTATGGTATTGATGCTCTCTCGACTCTTATTGTCTCCACGTTGATAGACAGAAGCGAAAGGATCTAATCTTGGATCCACTGGCATCAATTGACTCTTCCTCGATGCGGGTGTACGTAATTCGGGTTCCCATGTTTCTACGACACGCCTTCCATCGGTGCCGAGGACATATCGTGAATTCTCGCTCATGGTTCTTGATGGAATTGGTCCCCCAACGCCCACTCCGGCTAGGCTTTCCCTTCGACTGTTGACTGAATTGTATTCTTCGGCCTTTTGCTGTCTTCTCTTCCTCACACAGAAGAAGATGATTCCAGCGATAATTGCCATCAAAGCCACCAGACCAATCGTGAGACCCACGGCACCTCCAGTTGTTAACCCACCGCTGTTTTTCGAACCCGACGGTTTGTTTGATTCACTTGATGGTGGTGAGGTTGGTGTAACAGTAACGGTACGTACTTGTCCAGTGATAGTTTCGAGGGATACGATTGGAGTTGGGGTCCATGTAGAAGCCGGCGGACCAGATGTAGATGATTTCGGAGCGGCCACCGTGGTTGGTGGTGTTGAGGAAGTTGGAGGTGGAGCTGGGGAACTCGTGGGCTTAATTTCCTATTCAGACCGGAAAGTTAGCTGGGGAACTCTTTCATAGTTGCCATGACCAAAAATGGATGATTCGAACGTTCTCAAAATCAAAGAGAGGCTCATACGGGTGAATCGGTGGAAGGGGTTTCAGTGACAGTTGATATAATTGTCACGGCACCAGGACTTGTGCTCGAGCTCGTGCTCGAGCTCGAAGCTGTTACCTAATATTTAAAAGATGTCAAATGAGTTACCAGCAAACGCACACTAAGATGCTGGCACAAACTGACAAAGCTAAGAAGACGAGAGAAAGGAGGGGGGGAGAGAGAGAGAGAGGAAGAAGGTGTGTTCAAATACTAACATGCTCAGATGAAGTCGAAGTCGGAGGGGCCGACGTAGGTGCTGCTCCCCCTTTGGTCCCCGCCGGAGATTTCGTCAACTCAATGTATCCATATGTATCTACGCCACCACAGGTATCATCGGGGTAACCTGGACATGGCTTGCTGCAGTCGCTCGTCGAGGTTGTGATCCCTGGCGCATAATCTGAACACCAGCAGTCTTGGCCTTTTACAATCGCAAATGCGTAATCATTGACGCAGGTCGCTTGACATAGACCATTGGATTGGTAGATGGAGGATTCTACAAAGAAGAAAAGATCAGTATGGGGATCCCCCTGGATTGATCTGTGTAGGTTGACCTACTTGGACTGCCAGAGCCAGTATTTAGGGTGGAACAATATTGCATCGTCAGTCCATCGACATGATCGATCAGGGCGACGACCCATATCGCCGCGACTCCCAGTCGGTAAAAATCCCGCAGCGAGCGAAACATGGCAGGTTTTCTTGTTGAGGAGCAAGTATCTCCGTGTCGACTCTTACTTGTTTATGCCCGTCGGATGGTTATCGGTGAGGATATATGCCCGAGGTGTTTGCTGGACAACCGTTCACGGAATGTTTCGAGATGGTGGAATGTGTGATGTGATTGCAAACGAACGAGAATCTCGTCAATCAAGGGATCCCATTGAATTCATTCGACGCGAGTCATCAATTAATCAATTCAGGAAGTCATCTGGCGACGGCAGCAATCGCCATTTCACCACGGGTTGGAAGGATGAAGAGGTTGAGAAGGGTGGGAAGCAGGAATTAAGAACGAACGGATGCCAGGTTGAGTTTGTGGAAGAAAGGAAAAGAAGAAGAGGGCAGCAAGGGAGGGGGGAGTCGGAAATTGAATTTAGTGTGGAGTTTGAAGGAAGTTTTAGTGGCGGAGGCGGCGGAAGAGAAGAGGAAGAGGAAGAGGGAGAGAAGCATTATTATTATGATTATGATTGTTACGATCACATCTAATGTTCCATCAAATTACAAGCAATTATGTATATGATCGATTGCTTTTTCTACCATGCTGCACCGCCACATCCTTCATGTTCGAGGAAATCGTCGAGATCATCACCATCCTATATTCATTAGTTTCAACTAGACGAGGAGAGATTCTGGGCTCCGGACACGTATATCATCATCTTATTGCTGCTCGATAGTCTGTCGATATATGCCTCCCGTTCCCGCTTTGTCACCATTTCCTTTTCCCAGGACCCAACAGCCGTTCCCTTGCACATCACAGCAACACATACATCTACAAAAGAAAAGAGAAAACCACCGATCCCCCGAAACCCCAAACTCTGTATATCTCTTATCGATCATGTGCTTGCAGTCGTTCGCCGTCGGATGGGCCGCAAGAAGAAGGGCAGAAAACGAAGATCCTTTACGTACACGCCAGGTGCAGAGTCACATATCAATCGCATTGGCAAAGTATAAGCTTATTGGGCTTCGAATCCCACTTTGCTTTTCTCATTGACGCCGATTCATCGCCATGCTCCCTTTTCGTTGGTCCTCCTCCTCATCCCAGTCCTGGCCCTGGCCCTGGCCCTGGCCCTGCCGATGACAATTTGCAACTCACCCACTCAGCCACTCAACCCGTGAATCGCCAATACAACAAAGTCTGGTGGGTTGCGAAGCATTTCGGGTCTTGCGAGACGAGACGAGACATGATAATCAAATCATCCCGAACTCCGGATTACGAATTACGAATGGTGCTTTTCCGCATACAGCCATAGTAGTCGGCCGGCATGGGCTCGCTCTCATGGCCGCATCCAGTTGGGATCCAATTGCAAAATACTTGTGCTCTGTTATCTTCAAATCCATATCTACTTGTATCAGATGATAATAAAATACCCTGGAAGCCATCAAATAAAGCTTCTTTGGCACAGACAACCAACCATACATCTATCTATGTGAGTGGTTATCGTGAGGTTCGTATCTCCCAAACCCATGTTATGCATAACCAGCCTCTGCCCCCCCCGCCACAGCTTCTACCAATGGCCATCGGGCCATCCAGACGTGCCAACTGCCACCCCTTCAAAAGTGGAAGGTCGCTGCACCCGTTCTGGTCCTGGTACGATCGCATACGAAAGGGGGTCGGTCATACATACGATACGATGACGAGAAATTCAACAACCAGGCACATACTGTTACGGTAAACAAAACACTGGAAGAAAAGACAAGGAGAAGGAAGAATTATGAATTCGGAAGTTAGCCAAGTGCCGAGCCGGATGGGGGAGATGGAGAACGGCGGAAAGTAAGTACTTGTTTATTGCAAGGCGGCCGGCGATCGGACAATTATTTCTCTTCTTCTTCTTCTTCTTCTTCATTATTTGCTCGCAACGGGGGATTGGGGGCTGGCTATTTTTGGGATATACATATGTGCATGTTTGTTTGCAGAGTTACTTGTCCCTTCCTCTTGTCCCGGATTCTTTCCGAGGAGGAAGGGGGTGATCGGGCCAAGTTGTGTCGGATGGATCAGTTTTTGCTGACGACACTGTACAGTACGGTACTGGTATCGGATTTGCCAAGATGAGTAAGTAGAAAGCCATTCATGTAGGAGGGAGGGAGGGAAAGCTTAAAGAGCTTCATTCTCGTATTCATAGAGATACAAGTAAGCTCTTATATATATATCACACCACACCTCGATCGATATCTTCGACTCTGACCTGGCATCTATCTACCTACCCCATCCTATCATATCCTATCCTTAGAAAGCCCGTCCGTCACCCAGCTAACATTGCAGCTACTCACTCACTCACTCACACTCATATATATACTCCCATACATCCATCTATAATTAGGATCGCCATGCTGAATGCATGTTGGATGATGAGCGAGTGACTGAGTGGAGCACAGGAATGTATGTGTATGTGTATGGGAACGTCAGATGGAACAACATGACAGCAAGAATGAGAAAAGTGCATGATTTCTCAAAAAGAAAAAAAGAAAAAAAGAAACAAAGAAACCAAAAAGTTCCGTCTTCGGAATTCCAACGCCAATCTCTGGTGTATGGTAGAGTATGAAAATTTGCACTGCTGCGTCATGTCTCAAGACTTTCACAGCTTGGTATCATCATTCAGACGACAGAGACGAAAACCAAAAGTAAAAATATATATATGATACAAAATCTTGAATACCTACTTGCATGCGCCGCGTGAACGTCTGTTTCAACCATATGGTCTATGTATATATACATCCATCCATCAATTCCACTTTGTCCAGCACCTCCCTCCATCCCCTCCATCGCAATCCCACCACCTACCATTTCTCCCAATCGTCATCCTTCTTTGCCCCAGCCCCAGCCCCACCCCCACTCCCATTCCCTCCATTCCTCTTCACAGCCGCCGTTCCAATCGACGACACACTTGGGGCTTTTGGCCTCTTAGTGCCAGCCTCTGCAAAACTATCCCAAAAATCCTTCTTACTTTCATCAATCGGTACATCTCTTGATGGGCCACTTCCACTACCCTCTACAAATCGATTGAACCCTTCTGCAGCATTCTTGGCTCCGGTTTGCGCATTTCGTGCAACTTGGGCCGCCGTAAGTTGTGCTTGTTTAGCTACTTCGGATTCGGCGATCTGTAAGGTGGAATTGTTAGTCAATGTCCATTGCACGGAGATGAGGGGGTGTAGATGATCATCAACTTTTCGGGAATGGGATTTACCTTCGCAGCTGTAGGTTGTATATATCCTTCGTTGACACTCTTCGCAGTCTTCCCTACAGTGGTTGCAAACCATCCAAAGCCCTTCGTCAACGCCGCTACAGGATCTCTTTGTAAATCCTCAAGGCCCGGTAATCTCGCATTATTATCTTCTCTCTCAATTGGTTGACTTCCGAATCCTGCATATTTTCCACCTTGAGAAGGTGGCAGATCTTCTGGTCTGCTCGCATTCGCGGCCCCTAGTCCAGCAAAGTATCTATCGTCAACCTTTACTTTTCCATTGGGAGGGCTAGAATTTCGTGCTCCAAGCGGGGTTTGTGGTCGAGAGTTGGTAGATCTATGGTTTGAGATAGATGCAGCGGCAGTCGTAGACTTTGAGGCGGGGGCTTTAGGTACGGGGACGTATTCGCGTTTCTCAACTTTGGCAGTGAGGCGTTCTTTGTATTCTTCTCCAACTTCATCAGAGTATCTTTCAGCGATGGTTGCATCATCCCAACTGTGAAATTGTCAGCCCCCTACCAAGACTCACTGTTGCTCGCGAAACTTTGTCGCAAAGGTAGTCTTCACATACGTAATACCACTCATGACATTTCTCTCATCCTGATCGAAGAATTCCCTCCAAGTTTTATTCCCCCCTTCCCTCATCCGCTCAATTTCTTGCGGCTTGAAAGCATCCATTGTAATACTTCTCACGAAACTAATATGGACTCCCAAGCCGCGATGAACGCCGGCGCAAGATAAGCAGATAAAAACACCGAATTTGGGGGAAGCCCACTGAGGAGAGGGCGCACCACAGTCAATGCATCGATCGTTGCCATTGGTTTTGGAGATATCCAGGAGCTATAACAATTCAAGGCACGTTTAGCATGAGAACTTGTGTCGGAAGAGATAACAACGAGTGGTGACGCTCATTTATCATCCTGAAGAAAATAATATATATCATATACCTTTGACCTCGTCTCTGGATCAACCTCCCACATAGCCTTTGAAGTCATGCTCGCTGTTATCGCTCGGTTGGCTAATGATTGTTTTGTCTTATTCTTATTCCTATTATAAAGCCTCAAAGTCGTATAGTTGGTTGATTGATGTTGCTCAGGCTTCGTTCGATGCGTTCGTTTCCGTGCCCAACTTCTCAGTGCCCAACTTCTCAGTGACGTAATCTTGGATTGGATTTCGATGGCAATATGAGAGTGAGAGAGAAGTCTTAAGAAGAATGCATGCAATGAGTGTTATCAGATTATGAATGTAAGAGCACCAGGTTTGTCGTCGAGTATGGGGGTCATCGATATCTCTGGTCTTGCTGGGAATGAATTATTCAATTTCTAAGTTTGGGAGTTGTTTGCGCGAGGAAGGCTAAGCCACGCTAAGGGGAATCTAGACCAATCACCAATCACTCACTCACTACCTCGCTATTCAAGGTTAATTTATCGAGGTGGAAAAGGGGGGTCGGGTCGTATGAATGGGGTGAATGGGAGAGAGAGTATAGAGTAAGTATTTGATCTTCATTTGGATCTTCATTCGGCCGATGGTTATATATATTCAAGAAACAAACAAACTCAAACATCACACATATCTTCTCATATTTGCATCACAGAAGGATCCATCATCATTCTGCTGGTAAAATCGTTCACTTTATTGCCATCGATAATGATAGGTTGTCATCAATCATTAATCAATAACCTTTCCATGCCCACCCATCCCATATGGAAGCACGCCAGAAAAGAATCTAGTGTACACCCCGAGAATGCCAGCAAAATTATAATAAAACATAGGTTCTGAAAAGAGTCATGAAGAACTACGAATCCCTTTACTCGGGAATGAAGAGGTTAAGTCTGTCAGAAAGAGAGAAAGCATAGAAGCTCAAAGATCTATTTAGACGTCATCAACAATTTCACCGAGTTGGTATTCATATGTCCACCCAAAAGAAAATCGTCAAGGAAGTGGTCGATCCCATGACCATGTCAGAGAAGCAAATCCATCATGCTCCGTGAGAGCCCCCGCAAAGCGCCGACAATGGTCCAAAAGCAACGCATAGCAATGCATTATTCTATCGTCTGCACACTGCAGATCTCTCCTCATTCACATCATACAGTGTTGACTGCCTACGCAGCAACGGGTTCAGCACCGGCTGGTGGAGCAGCGGCAGTCTCGGCGGTAGCATTAGCAGCGTTGGCGTTGACATCATCATCGGTCTTGTCTGGGCTGTCGATAGCGACCTTGACAGCGATCTCACGACCCTCAATTTCCTTTCCGTTCATCTCAGCAACGGCCTTTTGTTGTTGTTCCTCGCTAGCCAGAGTAACGAAACCGAAACCACGACCCTTGCGGGGTTCACCTCGGGCTTGGAGCTTCTTAACCATGAAGCGAGGGATTGGTCGAAGGGCAATCTTGGCGGAAGTTGGCTCATAGGTAGCGAAGAGTTCCTTGAGCTATCAGATTGTTAGCAAACCGTTTGACGAGAGCTGATTTACAACACACCTTATCCTCGTGAAGATCATATGGAAGGTTAGCGACCATGACCTTGTTCTTGGATGGAATTCCGTCAGCTGGAGGGCCACGCTCACGACGCTCACGAAGAGCACGAGTGGTTTGTGGCTTAGCCTCCTTGGTCTCGGAAGTAGCCTGATTTGTGGTTTCGGTCAAAGGTAGAACCTCAGAAGTGGTGGCAGGTGCCTCGGCACCGCTCTCCTCAGTGCGGGACTGTACTAATGTTAATGACCGTCATCTAAGAGAATCTGGAGCTTCAAGGACTTACAGCATTTCCACGGCGTCCTCCACGGCCACGGGCACGACCGCGCCCTCGGCCAGATTGTCTGCGACGTCCACCTTCACCACCAGATTGTCCCTCTCCTCCGCTTGCAGCACCCTCAGTCTTGTCATTTGTCTCTGGCTTACGGGCAAGTTGAACAGAGACCTTGCGCTCAAGGATCTCCTTTCCAGAGAGCTCAGAGATAGCACGCTCGGCCTCAGTTGGGGTAGAAAGGTCGACGAAAGCATACCCGACTGGGCGGTCAGTACGTGGGTTCTTGGGGATGGAGGTGGATTCACTGTGTGATACATGTTAGCGTGTGTAGTAGAGGGTGTACAAACTGACCGTGTTTGGGAAGGTGCGAAGATATTCGTGACTTCCCCCCATCTGCAGGCTGGAAGCCGCAGGCCATCTCTCGATAGAAAATCAAGGCGATGATGCATATGACGTGACAAAGTGAATCAGAGGAATGCTTACATTAAGTATCCCTTGAAAAAGGCTTGCAACTCCCCCTCGGTGGTCGCATATGCGAGGTTACCGATGTAGAGTCTTCTTCCCTCTGCAGCGCTGGCCAACACGGCGTCCTTGTCGGTGGTCGTGTTGGCAGCCTTCTCACCCGTGGTGGCTTCGGCTGGCTTGTCAGAGGTGGTTATGTTGCCAAGAGCGGCAGTAACGTCGTTGACGGCGTCAGAAACTTTCTCCACGATGCTAGACATGACGATGATTGATTTGATGGGTGTGGTAGTTGAGACTGAATAGAAGCTTGAATTGAATTGAAAATTGATCGACGTTTGCTGTGAGCGTGATTTTAAAAACTCTCTGAACAAATTTGAGGGGGGGGAGTTGTAAAAGGGTAGCTAGGTGCCCTAGTGGTCTGGTTTGGGGGATGTTGGGGTTGAGGTTGGAAGTTGTGTTGACACTTATCGGATTCTTGAAGTTGTGGTGTTCAAAAAGGAAAGGGAGAGAAAGTCGGGGGGGATCGAGCAGTTGGGGTAGAATATATCAAATTCCATTGAATCACTGGGAAGCCGCATTTTAGCGAGTGGCACTTACCGTAATTGGATTAAGGTGAGTGGCTGAACAGGGCTGGAAGGACAATGACATGATATATTGTATATATATATTATAATATATATTTATAATATACATGTATATATATTATAATATATATATATATATAAGCAGATTAGTCATATTATATATTGTTTATTATAATTATAAAGAAGGGAGTGTATATTGTATATTCTGTATACAGAGGAGAGTAAATGGTGATAACATCACAATTGATAGAGACTTGAGTTTTATTGATATACTTACCTACCCCTCATTCTCATGCTTACTTGCTTATACCTTGCTAGCGAGAACAACCTTTCTTCTATGAGGTTCTCCTTGTGTGAATGTCTCGTGACTTCTATTTCCTTTGATCCATCCATCCCTTGTCGAATCTTGTTTTCTACTTTCACCACATAAATATCTGACCAAATGTCGGAAGTTCTTGGCCATCAACAACATGATAGAACCGATAGAACCGATAGAAGAGCACTTATCCTCTATGGAAGTGAGACTGGAAATTCTTACGATGTGGCCGAAGAATTGGGACGGGTGATGGAAAGACTGCATTTCATGACCAGGGTGATTGAGATGGATCTGGTCGATATTGTGTGTGAACCTTCTCTTTCCTTGAACATATCACAATATACTCATTGAAATATATTCAACAACAGAGAGAGTTATCAAAATATACTCTGGTTCTCTTTACCATCTCAACCACAGGACAAGGGGAATTCCCTAAGAACTCGAGGAAATTCTGGAATAGTCTTTTGAGAAAGCGTTTGCCCCCCGATTGTTTGAGTCACGTGAACTTCACCACTTTTGGTCTTGGGGATAGTTCATATGCAAAGTCAGTTGAACATTATCATCCAACCATCTGAAATAATACTGATTCTCTTCTCTTCTCTCCTATCCTATAGGTTTAACTTTGCAGCTCGGAAATTACATAAAAGGTTGGAACAGCTAGGTGGGAACGAAATATATCCTAGAGGGGAGGGTGATGAACAACATGAAGAAGGGTAAGTCTCTTTCTCTCTTTCTCTCTTTCCCTCTTTCCCTCTCTCCTCTCTTCTATCTCCTCTCATCTCTGCGCCTACTTGTCTTGCTAACATCAAATAGTGTTGATGGTACTTTCCTATCTTGGTACATTGATCTGAGAAAGAAACTCCTCGAATTATATCCATTGCCAGATGGCTTAGAGCAAATTCCCGATGGGGTCCTTCTACCTCCAAAATATTGGCTAGAGTTAAGAAATGAATCTTCTACGCTCACCGACAAGTCAAATTCACCCTTAGAAAATAATGGTAAAATTCATCATACGAAATTAGAATCATTAAATAGCAAGCTTGCTTTTCCAGATGATGACAATTTTCAACAACGACGACAACAACAACAAAAATCTATCTCAGGCAACGCAACCATGGTGGACACGTCAGGCCTTGGATATGATGAACCAGCCCCATCAAACCGATTGACTGATTTCTCTCACGATGGACCAGAAACTATTGATAGGGTATTTCCCAAAGCGGAACCTTTACTTGATCTTCCAGGCGGATTTGATGTGATGGTCACAGCCAACAAGCGTGTCACCCCTCTTGCTCACTGGCAGGATGTTCGCGAAATCACCTTCAGCACAAGGGCAGAGATAGCAAAAAAATTTGTTGCTGGTGATACGATATCGATCTACCCAAAGAACTTTCCTAAAGACGCCCAGACCCTAATTGATTTGATGGGATGGAACGACGTTGCAGATTTGCATCTGCACTTCCATGCAAGAACACCGGATTGGTTCGCTGCCAAACGCTTGGTATCATTACAATCAGGTCTCTATCCAATCGATGGTGATCAAACACTCCGAGAGCTATTGATCCATAACCTAGATTTTCAAGCTATTCCCAAACGTCACTTCTTCGAAATTATGGCAAAGCATACAGACGATCCAATACACAAGGCACGCCTCCTCGAGTTTCGAGACCCTCTCTACACTGATGAGTTTTACGATTATACTTCTCGACCTCGCCGCAGTATCCTTGAAACTCTCCAAGACTTCCCCAGCGTCAAGCTTCCTTGGAAACATGCCACCACCATGTTTCCTGTGATTCGAGGTCGAGAATTCAGCATCTGCTCAGGCGGCAGCTTACATCGCCCTGAGAAAAAAGATGCCAAATTTGCTCAATTCCAAATCCTTGTCGCTATTGTCAAGTACCGCACTGTTCTCCACAAGATCCGCAATGGTCTCTGTTCTCGCTATCTGGCTTCCATTTCTTGCGGATCTGAAATTACCGTCAGGCATAACATAAACCAATCTTTTTCCGAAAAGCCCTCTGTTCAGAGAGAAAGTCCGCTGATCATGGTGGCCGCGGGAACGGGAGTCGCACCTATACGATCATTGCTTTATGATCGTGCCATGCAAAGAATGGCAGTCCCGAAAGAATATACATTGTTATTTGGCAAGGCATACCTTATTTATGGTGGTCGCAATCGTAACGCGGATTACTTTTATGAAGACGAATGGCGAACAAAGGGCGCGCTGGGAGTTACCGTGCATCCTGTCTTCTCCCGAGATGGTCCGCAGAAGGTCTATGTGCAAGATGAGATCAAGAGGCAGGGAGAGGAACTTTGTACATTGTTAATGAACCACAATGCGCTGATTTACGTTTGCGGTAGCTCGGGTGGTATGCCCAAGGGGGTCAGACTTGCTTTTCTACATATCTTGCAGGTTCATGGGGGGATGAGTGAGGCAGAGGCGGAGGCTTTTGTGGCGAGGATGGAGAGGTTGAAGAGATATATTCAGGAGACGTGGTAGAGGGGTCTTAACATCTGGAGGTCCTGCGGCATGGGTCAAGAGGCTTTAGACTGCGTTTCAATGAATTATATGTTTTCCCGTGCACTATTCCGTGCGCCGGCTTACACATGAATCACAGGCACAACATTGATTGCTTCTGCTGTACGGGCGGTTTTATTGAATTGAAATAGAGGAAATGCTGCGGCGACGATGGAATATATAGAATCCAAAAGACTCTTGGAATACCATTCCATATCATCGCGACCCAACCCCACCCATCATCTTCTGATTCTACACATGGCGGGATATCTCATTGTAAAAGCGAATTCCCCATTCCATTCCCCAATTCTTAAGATCCCCTCTCGCTCATCATACCAAGATTCCCACTTCCACAAACACATCTTCTTCCACACCTTCCCCTCGACCTCGACCTCCATCCTCCAATCCCCTATCATCATCCCCATCCCCATCCCCATCCCCATCCCCATCCCCATCCCGATCCTCACCTCCTCTCACCCCATCTCCGTCTCCATCTCCGTCTCTCGCTTCAACCACGCTCCGAAACTCTACATCCTGCCCCGCCTCCAACTCCGACTCTGACTGTGAATTTACCTCCCGTTCCAATGGTGAGTGGATGATCCCAGGGAGATTGATAGATATCATGTGTCCGTGTTGAGGTGGTGTATGGTTATATACAATTTTGATGTTTTGATGCGTTTTATTGTTGGTGTTGGTGTTGGTGTTGATGTTGTTATTCTCTTCCATGCGTCGTATACATGCTGAGAAATCATGCCCGTCGATGTGTAATGTTGATATTGTGGGTGTGCGAAGGGGGGGTGAGGGGGAGGGAGGAGGGGGAGAGGGAGAATACGAGGGAGATGATGGGGATGACGGGGATGGGATATACAATCCCAGTGTGCCGATTCCTTTCATCTTGAGCTTGAGATTGAGCTTGAGCTTTACACATGTAGCATTGGGGTTGGAATCTGAATCTGAATCTGAACCTGCAGCGCTATGGGTGTCGGGAGGTGTGGATGTGGATGTGGATGTGAATAGCGATTTTATGGATGCTGCGCTAATGAACTTGTCGGTTAGACCTAAGACTGCTATTTGCACGATATTTTCCTCCGAGGAAGCTTGGGGTTGGTTGGGTTTTAGCGGGGGTGCGAGGGGGAGGGGGATGGTATAAAGACGATGCGCAGTAAGGATCTTGTACCCTTGGGGTGGTAACGTGATGAATAGTCTACTCGCGGACCTCCCTACATCTTTCGGGGATAGGGGCGCGGACATGGTGTGGGAAGGGAAGGTGTGGATTATATATCTTTCCTCTTCTTCTTCCTCTTCCTCTTCTTCTTGCGCTTCATGATTTCTGGGCCAAGTTGTGGAATCCATGGTTGATGAAGGCGGAGATGATGATGAAGAAGTAGTCAGAAAATCTTCAAGCCCAAATATTTCGGTTATGGAACTTGATGATGATGGATTGAATAGCCCGAGGATTCTAATACCTGTGTCGAGTGTAGAAGTGTGGATTTTTAATATCCGATGCTCGTTTAGGTGGCTGTATACATTGATGGATTTTCCGGGGCTCACGCGGAGGATCCTAGGAGGAGTTGGGGTGGGTGTTTTTGAGGTGGAGGTTGGAGAGACTGGAAAGGGGGTGCAGAGGAGGTGGGAAAGGAGGGTCGTGTTGTGGTGTCTGGGAGTGTCGGTTAGGGAGAGGAGACCGCCGGAGAGTGAGCGGGCGGCGGCGTGGTAACAGGGGTAGGATGAAGGTGAGGTGGAGGAAGAGGGGGACAGGGTTTGGAACATATCCCAATCTGGGATTACATTTTCAAGATGGGTGGTTAGGTGAGAGGTGTGTGAGTTGGTATGGATGTGCCTGGATCTTTTCAGAAAGTTTGCTTTGCAGCTCAGGGTAGAGGAGTAAATTCAGAGATGTAGAGAATGAAAAATAAGGGCGTGAAAGCGTACCAAGGATGAGAAGAAGTTTCATTTGGCCAAAAATCATCCGAATTTCGCATAGCTATTCTCCCGTTGCCTTGGTTTGACGACTGAAGTAGTATTTGAGGAGAGAATATATTGGAGGGATATTGCGACATGCAAGATATCACTCTGTCTTCGAAATGAGAAGTTAAGGATCGGTGGATTGCATCTTGATATATGCATGTTAATTCTCTTCTGTCTTTGGGATTCTTGACATCGGCTAGTAGTCCTTGGGTGTCGAGCTTTATTGCATTGATCCCAGAAGTGACGAGAAATCTGTGGATGTTATTAGTCGGGCATTTACGCCGTGGAAGTTAATAGAGGAGCTTATAGGTAAGGCAGAGAGCGGGCCATTTTGCATCGAAAGAATATATGTACTGCTTTGATTTGACTCGGACAGTAAATCAAGACCCCAATCCAATATGTACACTTCCATAGGAAATCCTTTACTTTAGATGCCTGAGAAATCGATGATATCAAATTCATGATGTAATTACGCCAAGATCCATCGCATTTTTCGCTTCTATTAAAGAAAAAGAAAGGGGTAGGACTTACGAATAGAAATCATCATAAAACCTCCTCACATCGCAAGCATCAACAACCCACATTCCACTCCGATGATGATTATCAATATCCACCCATCTCAACTTATACTTCTGACCAATCTCACTTTCCGGATCAATCCCACCCCAATAGCCAAAGATGCCATGCCAAACACCTATATTTTTGATCCATGGATAGGACTTTTTGATCCGGAAGGAGAGATTGGCAAGGCCTTCCGGAAATGATGTTGATGAGGCTTCGAATCTTGACCAACGATGCTGAGTGGGAAATTCTTCGGAGCCAAAGGGGGTTATGGATTGCCAGCCATCATCTATTATAATTGTAGATGGATAGATAGAGGAGCTGGTAAGATCGTCGATTGCGGCAAAGAGTGTGGCTGACGTCAACGTAGGTCCGAGAGAATTCCATGTGCAGTATACCAGTTCGTCATGAAAGCTTTTCCTGACTTTGAAGTCTGGGAATTCTTGTTGCTCATCACTTACTTCCTTCAAAATTGACCCTAGTTGCAAGCTTTCCCGAACCATGCGTTTTGCATGGTCCATTGTAGCTGCTATACCCTCCTCTACAGTTTTACCCACAGCGCAAATCACAACCCCCTTTCTTTCTTGTTCATTCTCATTCTTTCCTATCAAAACGATTTTCCCGTCATCTCTGGATGTGAGAGTCGTGACAATACCATCCATGCTCAACGCAAGCATCACAAAATGCATCCCGTCATATCTAAGAAATGATAAGAGAATTGCTTCCTCTTTTCTAGATTCAAGATAACCTGAATAGAACTGACAGCTATCTTCACCCAATTCGAATTTGCATTTTCCATGGCGAGGTACTAACCAGTAATTCATTCGTTTCACAAGAGCAAAATATCTTGTCAGGTGCATTGGAAATCCAATGTCGATACATTGAACGCTTGGTTCGGTAGCGGAGGCGTTCGGTGCAGCGATCGAGTATGTGAGAGTCCACATGGGTGATTTTGATTCTTCATGCAACCCAAGGTATTTGAGAGTGAGGGCTTTAGATATATTGGATATGTATTCTTCCATGGAATGTAGTGGTATAATGGGTGATTGCTTCTGAAAGATGATTTCTGCATCACCAACGGAATTGGGATTATCATTCACCCAGTTCCAGGTTGAATCTCCAATCTTTCTATATTTTATGGTATAATGAACTCTACTCTCCTTCATTGAGTGCCGCTCCAAGGCGTTTGAGAAGAAAAGGGCTGGACTTTGAGGGTCGTCTGCAAGCTTAGCTATTTTGTCAATTCAATCTCATAGTATTCATGTGACATACTTACTGTTGAGATACCATCATGGAGATGAGAAAGATCAAGCTGTTCCCATCTCATATCTTTCGTGCTGTCGTGCCATACTGCTACTTCCCAGTCGGTCTCTTCATCATCGAGGGGAAACAGCGCAACTGTAACGTCAACCTAAATCGTTTTAGCCAGTTGATTCTGGATACAAGCAATGAATCATGTGATGTTACCTGATCTGAAGCAATCACCGTTGTCTGGCCCAGAAGCGGATAGCAAATGAGTCGAGCGGACATACTCGTATCGATATCGTTTGATGATGACGACGTTGTGCTCGTACTCTTTCTCAGGAGTTGAGATGTGCGTTTGTGCTCCAAGTCAAAGCTTAATATGCGCCACAGCAGCCTAACCCCGTGCCGCCACGTACAGTAGATTAGCGAGCTGGACCCTATATTTTGCGGGGTCGTAATGGGCACGTACCAATCACCCGCTTCAGGAAGCAGTAGCTACAAGATTTATCAAAGATTGAAAACTCCTGCGACGTAAAGGCGAGAAAATGTGAAGCCCCCTCTTCAAGAGTAAGGGTGCAATTGCCCTGCGCGATCTCGCTGGCTCAAATCACTTTTAGCTCATGCAATCAGGGTTGGTTTGTATATCGATACAACACATCAAATAATCGGAATTACTATATAATATAACCATATAACCATCATCATACGATTTCGATAATTATATATAGAATTGTAAAATAGTTAATAACGAATATTGGTCGAAAAGCGTGATTATGTCACTCAAGGACGAATGCCCAAGGGGTTGTTCGGTAATAATCTCGGTTAAAATGGACTTTCCGAATCCAGTCATGCCGGCAGCGGCGTAACCAGAAGATCGCCATCCGAGATTAGCACTAACTGTAGTGATTTAGCAGAAGATACCAGGCTAGGTTAGAAGTATATTGCATTCATTGTATGATTATCCTTTTAGGCATTTAAGTGGAGTGAATATCAATCGCAGCATCACTCTATCTGAACGCACAATAATCAAGACACTAATTATACTTGGTAGAAAATTTTCACATTAATGGTTGCTAATTCTCAAGAGACTATTATAAAAAGACTAATTCGTTTCATATTCTTTAAACTCGAAGAATGTAAACAAGGCTTTATTCTTATTAAATTTATTGGAGTGGCTATAGTGGAGAGCGTAGCGAGCCCTATACAAGTGATTCCAACAAACTTAATCGTAGAATGTCTCTATTAACTCCGAGTTCATCTCTTCAGACCTAGTGAGAACTTGATGGAAATTGTCGCCACCTTCCAAGGCTCCATATCGAGAATTCATTGCCGTACCTTGGCACGGGCGCAGAGCTTGAAGCTAATTTTGAGACTGGGAGCGGTTGCTTTGCTTTGCGTGCGTCATATCGAAACGTCAAGAGCAACGGGCAGGCAGTTCAGTATGATTCGAAGCTTCAGCTCTACAGTACCTCCGGCTATGAACTTTCAGACGTTAAGCTACTGCCTAAAGGATCTTCTGTATCATCCTCGCAGGTAGATTACCAAGCTTAATAGTGATGAAATCACTAACAAGCCAAAATCGAACAGTGCCATTTTTTTATCTGGCACAAAACGAAGATGTTGACCAACGAACTTCTGACGAAATAAGAACACCAACCAAATTTCTTCGGACTCCTCAAGGAGTCGGCGTGGAGCTCCGCCTCTATGGCCTGCATGCGGGCAAGAAATCGTGGGAGAGTTTGAATGTGGTTGATCAACCTGCAGAATCCTGCTGAAATGCTCCATGATCTTCCAATTTTGGAGTCTTACTGACCATCAAGTCTAGAGATCGACACGATCCATCCAATCCATGAGAAATTGTGAGGCTGCATATACGAGGCTAGTGGCAGGAAATCATCGGGCGGCTGTGAGGATTATTGGCACAGATCTTCATGAGAAGAGATGGGGATCTTGAAAATCGTTCAAAAATTTATACTTGAAGTAGATTCAATTGCCATGTAAAAAATGTGATTAGGATCCATAGACGATTGATTGCTTGAAACAATTACGTGCAAAAAAGAAACTCTGTGACAAAAAAAGAATCGACACAACAATCATAATTAAAAACTGTTTCCTTTAGATTTAGATGATTCCGGGGAATCAAACCAGCTAAATGCCCATTTGGTAAAATATTTAACAGAACTTGGTATCTATAATTGCAAAAAGTGTATGCGTGCAACGTCGAGTGGGCGGGTCAGAATATTAAACCCAAAGATTATGCACACAAAATGACGAACTCAGATGCAGGAACCTCTCTCATTAGTTCCCATTTCCATTTTCGTATCCTCATTCGGAAACCCCAAACCCGATCATACAATTATTCCATCGTAAACTCAATCAGACACGACCAGACGATTAGAAGAAGCCAAAGACAACAGCCATTCCACCAAGCATGAGACCCCCAACACTCCAAGATGCTCCACTCAATGACAAAGCATCGGCAGCAGAGTTCGATGCCGTAGCGCTCGCGGTCGGGCTTGCCGAAGGTCCAGTTCTGCCAGTCCCAGTGACTGAGGTGACGGCGGTAGCAGTAGATGTGCCAGCGCCAGATTTGGAAGCAGTGGCCGTGGAAAGGATTGTCGTGTTGCTGTAAACACCTGGCTTGCTGGATGCATTTGAAATGGGCCAGGAACCGGATGGGTATGCTGCTCCAGTAGGATATACGGGGTTGTGGGGGGAGTCTGGGGGCGGTGCCGAGGCGCCGGTTGGAACTGGTGGAAAAATGGGAGGAGATTGATAGGGTAATGTAGGTGCAGCGCCGTAAGCTTCAAAA
This sequence comes from Monilinia vaccinii-corymbosi, assembly GCA_017357885.1. Classification (NCBI taxonomy): domain Eukaryota; kingdom Fungi; phylum Ascomycota; class Leotiomycetes; order Helotiales; family Sclerotiniaceae; genus Monilinia; species Monilinia vaccinii-corymbosi. Next base: position 608,372 of record CP063407.1, on the reverse strand, counting down.
GCGAGAGCTGATGCGGAATTGGCCAAGGCCAAAGTAACGGCGAAAGCGACAGTGGAAGAACGCATTGTGAAGTTGAGATAATATGTTCAAGGAAAATTGAAAAGCAGAAGTGAGTGTGTGTTTGTAGAAGAAACAACGAGATGGGAATGGCTGATGATGGACTTATATGTGACACTTAGTCAAATGTAACCACACAAAGCTGCAATTTTACACCTAGTCACATCTCGTGTTACACTGACAGATCCTACAGCTACCTGCCCATGGCAACCCATGGTAGGCAATAATCACTAGATTATTGCCTTTGATGAATGTTTGAACTCGATCATGATTGGAGAGAAGTGGCAAGAGAAGAAATGTTTTCATCTGTACCGCAAGTCTGCAGGTGGTAATGTAAAATTACAAATTTGTTTGCAAATGTTTATGGGCCTATTAGATGCTATTTTAACCCTCGAAATTCGTCATTCAGTGGAGTCTATCCCCACCCCCTGAGCTTATAACCCTGGAACAGCTTAACAAGGGAAGCTTTTAGGCTTAGGCATCCCTTTCGGCAAGCAGGAAAGGGAAGAGAAGTACTTGTTGTACTGTATCTCTGACAATATGTATCGCTAGTATGATGACCTGCTAGACTACCAGACTGCTAGACTGCTAGACTGCTAGACTGCTAGACTACTAGACTACTAGACAACTAACTAGACAACTAACTAGACAACACACAAGGTATAGCCCGCCCCCCTTTCATGCTTTCAATAGTGCTGGGTCCTCAATAATGTTATACCATGACGAACATCGTATTTTCCTACGGGTACTGCATCTCCCCTATCTGAGATAGGGCTATCTCTTCCTAAAATAAGTCTTGGATGAAAATATTCCGAATTAGCCTCCGCCCATCTAGATTCTAGAACTCTTGTTTGATTAGTAGAATACGCACGGACTTTAGTTACGGTCATCACCTAAATCCATCCATTCATGCAATTTGTGACCAACATCATATTTGTTCTTGGTTTGATGAAAACATGGTGAAATGTAAATCACTGACTGATATAACAAGTCCCTTTGCCCTTGCTCGTAGTGTTTCATAATATGCCTTGTGTAATCATACTATGTTGCTCTAGTCACGAAAGCCCCGAGTTGATAGTCGTCAGAGATGAACCGAAAGCTCCATAAACGCCATCAAACATCTTGTGATACCGTCGTGGATGGCTTCTGCTTCTTCCTACCAGTTTATGGCAAATGCTTGTACATTCAGGTCGCTGTAATATACTGTCGGCTCAGGACCCGTAGGAGAGACTTGATGGAGGATTTCGACTGCCAGTGCAGCGATGAACATTTATTCTGCATGCCACTCGGACTTGGGTCCAGAAAGTGGAAGGTGGTTTCTACGAAGCCTTGGATTTGGAATGTATATAATGTTCCAACTCAACATTAAATTTCAAGATATCCAGAGTAAGTCTATGGCATCGGAATGACCCAGGGCTTAGTCTGCTTGGAGTCATACCGTGACTTGAAGGTCTGATTTATCATATTCACTTCAGCCAGAAAGCTTTGCCTTGTCGCTGGTATATAATCACTACTTTGTGACAATGATTCTCATTATATTTCCAGTCAAGTTACTCACAATGAGCGCAAAGAGACCGCATTTATATTCTTCACACCCAGTCAATGAAATATGCACACTACCTTGTTACCTTTCTTGCTTTTCCTAGTTTATCCTTCAATAATCTTCGTGTTGGCTCAACTTGAGTTGCCCCTAGGTTCCTCATTACCACAAACTCCAGCTATACCTGTTCTCACCCTCACAACAAATGCTATCTTAATACTCGATGTCACGTCGATTATCACTAAGACTGATGTCATAATCGTTTCTCCTACTATGCTGGCAACCTTCACAAAGTTGTCGACGTCGATTGATACCGCGATCATGACTCATGGCACTTCAATTTCTTCCCGTCCTACTCAAAGCTTTTTTTCCACAGAGCCATCAATGTCCATTGATAAAACGGACACGAACTGCACCGATTCAATCTCCTCCAATCCTGCTCAAAGCTCACCGTCCAACGTGCTATCGACGCTTATTGATACGGCAGTCACAACCCATATTGCTCCAATCTCCTCCAATCCGGATGAATGCTTGCCCTCCACAGTGCTGTCGACATCTATTGGCAAAGCAGATACAACTCATACGACTTTTATCTCCTCTCGCCCTACTCACACCTCGCCTTCTAGCTCTTCAGGAGATTTACCGATGCCCGCTGATACCACAGATACGACTGAGATGGCTTCAATCTCCACGCCTTTGGTTCAAAGCTCGCCTTCCAACTCTACAAGTCACCTATCAATGCCTATCGATACGGCGGAAACCACCCTTACCATTCCATCCACTTCTCAACCAATCCCAAGCTCCATCGATACGGCGCTCATAGCGCATTCCACTTCAATATCCTCTCATACAGTTCAGAACTCTCCTTCCAACCCCCCAAGTCATCTATTGACTGATACAACAAAAATGCCTGATGTCGATTCAATCTCTCCCAGCCCGACCCAAAGTTTACCTTACAGCTCATCAGGTAGTTTATCAATACCCCTTTTGACAACGGAAATAACTCGGACAACTTTGATCTCCTCTCACACAGATCAAAGCTCTTCTTACAAACTTCCAAGCAATTTTCCTACCACTACGGTAATCACAATTCAAGACACTTCAATCTTATCCTACCCAGCTCAAAGCTTGCCTTCAAGCTCTTCAAGCTATCAACCTGATTCTACCACTGTTGTATGGATCACTAGAAGCGCGTGGCTCTCACCTAGCACCACTACTACAACTGTTACCTATCCCCTGGACGGATTCCGATTTACTCCAACTGACCTTGCAGGGAGTCGAAATATGAAAATAGCTGCCCACGAAATACAGACTTATAGAGACAGCCATAGCCTGCAGATATCAACGATCAATACAGTCACACTCTTAGGAATCTCCGCAACCACAGTTCCTGTTGCGATAAATTACGTAAAGCCACCGTCCTCCCAAAATAGTACTTCAGCCAGCGATTCCAACTTTCTATTTGACACTTCGAAAACATTAAACTCAGGCTTCGGTTCGGAATCAAACGCTACTGTGACTACAGAAATGATACCTACATCTACGCTTGTTAACAACCCAGCGGTTATAGCTAGCCTGAAAATGAGTGCTCAAGCGATGACCTTATCTTCTAGAATGGGCAACAGCATTCCAGGTACCATTGCTACAACATCCAAGTTACCAGACTTGAACTCCGCCTATCCACTTACCCACAGCTATCAAGATCCCCCTACATCTAGCCTTATCAGATTGGGCTCATCATTCTTGATTAATCACACTGCACCGATATCCCCAATATCCCCACCTTCAGAGACTAAAATATCAACACCCAACTCGCTTCAAACCTTCGAACCGTCCCAGGCATCCAATTCGATTCAGGCTATCAACACTACACAGGCACGCCACTCTCATCTCAATGCTAGTCAGAGTTCGAGTCAAAACACTCCATCCTTGCATTCAATGTATTCAATCGCGAGTTATTTGAACGCAATACCTACAACCTTAGGAACCATCACAGCCCATACGGACTCGACAAAAGTACAACCTACGGACGCAAATAAAAAACAAGGGAGGAGATCACGCCTCGATATTATACAAAGAAGAGTAGATAGTCGATCTAAGGAGCAAGGTAGACCTGAGACATGGGCACGTGATGAGGAAATCTCGCAGGCTGGAAAGTTTGCAGCGGATATGGGGACTTTAGTTTTCAGAATAGTTCCTCTGGGCTTGTTGATTTTTGTCTGGCTTTTGTAGAATAGCTGATGAACCGCGGCGCTTTTGGCAATTTTGATCTAACTGCCGCTCATAGACATGTAGAGTGTAGCGAATGGCGTTTTGGAAAGTTCTTGGTTGAGTTGAGACGTTGGATTTGAATTGGGCTGAAAATATACCATGGAGTCTCTACTGCTTTCTTCCCACATTCCTCGTGGTCCTTTATGGGTCCAGTTATATGCTTAATAATGGGTATATTATTTGCGATACAATTGTGCCAATATTCAAAAATAGAGATGATCATTGAGGACGGGAGTGGTTATTTTACTATGCTTTGAATGACGGGTTATCAGTCTCTCAGTTGGAGATATATATTGCAGTATGATTACTCCAGCAAGTGCAGGACATCAATATGTCAAACTCTCCGTCAGCGATACCAAAATGATATTGTGTAGTAGATGGCCGTCAAAGATGCCGGGAATCACCCTCTTTCATGCTACCCGAGATTACTACGAATACCACTAATATATTAAGGACTAAAATTCGAGAGTATATCAAGAAAAGATATACTCAACTGTAAGATTTGGAATTCATTTTCATACTGAAGTTTCTATCTAAGTAATAAATAATAATAATTAGTGTAGTGATGTTGGGAAGATCTACGTTTAGCGAGGCCCCACATCAAAGATGATATATATCCAGAAATAAATGTCTATCAATCATAAATTAAATCATCCCTCGTGGCGCAATTGGCTAGCGCGTTCGACTGTTAAATGAATTGATTTCCATATAGATTGATCGAGAGGTTGGTGGTTCGAGCCCACCCGAGGGAGACATCTATCTGTCCAGCCTACATCTTTTGTATGAATTTTTTGGGATCCGATGTTGGAATTCTTGATCGCAGGTGATGTATCTTCTTTTTGTGTTGGCTTGGTGGTTTGAAAAAAACCGAAAATATGGGCCCGTGCTTGTGCTTGGGCCGACCGCAAAGTGGTTGGCGCCTACCCGATCACATCCGATTTTATCCGACATCGAGTGAGTACTTCATAATTCATTGCTCTTAATCTTTGTTTGTGGTGGCTAGAGGGAGTGAAGTCTTGAGGTTTCAATCTACTTTTTTGGTTGAAAGGCATGGGTGTCTGTGGAGATTGAATGAACGAACTTTTTGCAGGAGCAATCGCATTTGCTAACTCATATCACGTGCGATGCATAAATAGAACTGGGAAGAAGACTGGCTTAGTCTTTTTCAAATATCTTCTTCCTCGCCATTTTGCATGTCTCATGTATCTATCTGGGGGTGTCATCATATGTTGTGGAAAGTATTCTGCTTTCTTCAATAACATGACATGGGAGCCAACATTGACTTCCATGCTCGGGACTGGAATAAGAATAACCAACAGTAATTACTCTATACTATATTGACATCCTCTAATCTCTCTTTTAGGCGTTGCCCCTAGACCGGTATTGCTCGCAGCGTAGTGTTGGTGAGAGAGAAGACTCGAAAATCAGTCAAGTCTCAAGGATATGAAAACTATCATTGAACGAGTGTCTCGGACAACGAAGATAATCCGCAAGATTACAAAATCAACTATCCCTCAGGACAGTTGCTCCACGCCAACAGAGTCTGTTCAAAAAGGTGTTCCTGACATCGCCGGCGACAATGAATGCAACGCCACTCGGCTTACCCTATGTTTTGACACGTTTTTTTATGGATGCTCGTTCCACCGTCTCATTACACGCCGTGGTTGGCCTCATTTCTGGAGAGCGAAATATGGGGTTTAAAAGTAAGTCAGGTATGGAGATATTGGATTGGAAGGATGTTGGATGAAGGGAAAGCCTGGTATGAGAGCCACTAACCACTTGCGAGTGATCTGTCATCGTTACTGCATTCTAACCCTGCAGCAAAATTTCTGGACTTGCAGGAGAGAGTATGTTGGGTTAAGGATGATGCTGAAGCTGATTGGGGTGATGAAGGACGAATGGATTCGGAAGTGAGTGAGGGACTAGTTTCCGGTGAACAACACTTAAATCAAAAGCTACGGAGAAGGACCTCTTCGCTTCATTGGCCTCATTGTTGAGCTTAAATCCCGAAGGATCTCCGCCGGTTCCCTTATAATCCACCAAATATCGACCTTCGACTGATCTTGGCTCCACAGTGTAGGGAGGGCTAAGACGATGTCGAGCTGAGATCAAGATGCAGTAAGTATGTCATATATTTAGTTTAGGTTGCTCTTCTATGGCCAGGACGTCGTAACCAAAATATTCGTTCCGTCCCAAAATACTATCACGTAGCTTTTAGCCCACAGAGTCTGAAACATACATAGTTATTACCCCGTACCTAGATAGTATTACATCAATGATACAATTATGGGCGAGGGGATGCCTCCCTCCCGTTTCCGCCAACTTTCGCTCCCTTCAATGACGTAAAGATGTCGATGCCTTTCACATGGACTTCATAGATTTCGTCGTTTATTTCAAATCAAAATCCAAATTTATTTTAACAACTAGTTTTCTAATTAGATTAGATTTTAAATTAGTGATATTATTAATCTAAATATCTTTCAATTTTATTTCCAATTTGAAGTCTTTTTTAAACTTAAATTTGAATAATCTAATAAATAGTAAGTCATAGATTTTGAAATATATATATATATATATGTGTTTATTTGTTTTCATTTTCTTTATTTGTATAATATTGGTTGAAATCTTTGAATAGTTTTAAATTTGAAAGGAAAGAGGAAAAGGGAAGAGGAGAGAAAGAGAAAGAGATGAAGAGGTAAAAGAAACATCTAATGGATTTTTGAATAAGTTTAGTTTAACATAGAACTAGCTAATATAGTTTCATTTTGAATTCAGAATTACAAAATCTAGTGAAAACGATGTTATCTTGTATATATAGTTGTTTCAAAGATATTAATTAGATGTTAAAAGAGCAACTTTGAAAAATAACAACAAGAAGTTAATTTGTAGAGCTTTCTACTATACATAGTAAATTCAAGTCTAGAAAGAGCAATAATTTATAAGTTTTAAATGGAAATTAATTTTTCAATTATGTAAAATAAATGCCAAGATTATTTCTTATATTTTATATATATTTTGCTATCTATACATACAAACTATAGTAACGCATAAGTATAACAAGAATTTATAGACGTTGTCGATAATTCAGAGTCTGCTCCAATAAGCTTACTCAACTAAGCATATTGTCATCAGGTAATAAATAGTGGTAGTTGATCTTGGTGTTGTTGGCTATGTGTTGACATCTCAAAAGGCGCTATTTCTTCGGTTCCGGCCAGAGGAGAGGTGTTGGTTATATGCTCTTCTTTTTCTTAGCCATATTACCACAAGCTTTGCGCGTTCATATATATAAGGCACGATTGCCAATTGACGATTTCGCTCCGGAATGTTATCTTGGTTTATGCATATAGTATCAACCCACAGAATCAGCCCTTCAGCGCCTTGCTGCGGCTGCAACGTGGTTGCTGGACACTTGATCCAGAGAATAGATGCATGAGCTATAAGCTCTTTGCCAGCAATCGTTGCCCCAGAACTAGAATTGTAGTGTACTACAGCCTGCACACTTACTCAAATCCCGTCCACGGATGAGTTAAGAGGGCCATAAGAAAATCGCTTCATCTTCATCACAACAATGAAGAATGGTGAGAAGCAACCGAGAAAGGAAGAGGATGACTGAAATCGGAGTACGAAATTAATGTTGAGCATGCGCAAAAGTTGCAAGAACTCTATTCGGCTGATCATGGCTGTACCACGATATTACCCAATAATTGTTGCAGAGAGTGACATTAATTTATCGACTAGAAAGCCCTCCCCAGTGTGTTAACAGCAGTCAGAAGCATTAACCATAGGGGGTATCGTACCACCATGAACGCCTTATATCCAGTTTTAGATTCGCTACTCTTCATCCTCGTCCTCCTCCTCCTCAACAGGGGTTCTTCTCCTTTGTGAGGAAGCACCACTTTTCCGCTTTTCCCTCAAATTATCTTCCGTCGATGTAATCACCTTCTCTCCTACATAGTGCTCTCCATCCCACTCGGTTTCACACAGGGGGCATCTTTTGTTAGGCCGTGAGTTCCAATACGCAGTCTCACAAATCTTGTGTAGCCGCACATTGCATTCTTTCCTCGAGCATCTCTCTCCAACTGTTACGATTCCTTTGCACGCTTCACAATTTCTTATCCTTTGCCACTCATCCGGGTCATCTGAATCGTTGTATGTATCGACAAGCCAGCTTCGAAGCTCGAGTATTGCGCGTGGTGTCAAGGAATAGTATCCACGTCTACTTCTCTCGAACCATCCCTGCGCTACCAATCCAGCCAGTACTTTCTCGGCATCAGATCTCTTCACACCATGGTCTATAATCTGCATGTCAGCGTCGCCTATGCTCTGCCGACCGGATCCTCCGATAAGTGACGAATGTATAGCCTGGTTACTAGTTATGGCCATGACCTCCCTTCCCTTGGTATTATATGATTCAAACATAGCATCCAAAACCCGCTTGATATAAAACATTTCTTCCGTTGTGAAAGTAGTCGCAAATTGGGTGAGGGGATCGCTGGTACTGTTG